>MU150235.1:15294-372344 GCA_015584075.1 Collybia nuda
GCAGGTAGGTGAGTCAGAGAGGCCAACGAAGATTGGTGCTGAAACCTGAAAGTATCATGGTGCCTTTATAGGTTTTCGCCCAAGGGTCCCCCAGGGAGAATAGTGTCTCCAGAGTCGGTGGGCCTGTGTACACCGAGCGAGAGGAACATCAAGGAACGAAATTATCGACATATGGTGGGATAGAGCCTTTCCCTGTCATATTCGAAGTCCCGAAGGCCGCACCAACCACCCGTCAAAGAATTCCGATGAGAACAAGTCGGAAAGTCTAATGGTTGAATGCAGGAGTTCTAGCGAGTTCTGCCCATACAGATACCCAAGGCATTGACCCACACTATTCGGGTGATTCGATGTGCGAGAGGATAGAGATCGCGGCATAGGAATTAAGCTTTCTGTTAAACGTGGAGTGTCACTGGAGTGTCGAAGCGAATACCGTGTAGCAGAGAAGGCCACTCAAAGCTCGCTAGGCGGCGACATTTCCATATCACCAGACATAACTTAGAATTTCCCGTAATTTGAAATATAAATCGAAGGTCAAGACGGGATTCCTTGTTGATTTTGATTTTGCAGTTGACATTATAGTGCCTTACGAGACCGCGTGGAAGCACATAGAATAGCGGCCAAAGTGCGGCTCGCTTCTACTTGTATATCGCACGTCCAAAGGGACGTGCACCTAAAGAGCTATGTTCTGCCGCTATAATCGGATAGGCGATTAGGTACGACAGTGCCTACGAGCAATCCGGAGGCCGGACCAGCTCAAAAATGCACCTTTTGATGAAAATTTCGGCAACATAAGACGAGGGCCTGGCCTCCGATATCTTCTTTCCGTGATTGAAAGTTAGAAGGTTAGGCGAATGTCAGATTCATTAAAAACGTATTCGCGTACCTAAGTCGAACGAGTATATGTACTCTGTGGAACCTGTGAAAAGATAATTGCCTACTGAGTTGGACCCAGAAAAGTCCGAGCCTGAGCTGGTTGAGAATGGGCAAAAAATTGAGAGGAGGGAGTATCGCCCTGCGGTGCGAAAGAGCCTGAGAGTTTGGATTGGTGTTTTATCTACCTGTTAAGAAATGTGGGATGGATCGTGGAACAATGGAAGAAAAGTTTTCAAAAGAAAGTTCAAACAACGTCAAGATGGTTTGTTGGGACATTTCGGCAATCAAGAGCAGTAGGCTAACCCGGCCCGACGAAAAGTTTATTCAGGTGCTATCCTAGTCCCGTTCTTGTCCTACCAATATACGTGGTATCCATCACTACAAAAATGACCTCAGATATCCATTCAATTACTACACATCTTCTCTCCCAATCCACAAAACCTTCATATCTCGAAGCTACTTCAGCCCATCCGTTTATAGCTTCTGCAGCTAATGGTACTTTATCTAACGATCTCCTCTCGTTCTGGCTATACCAGGATCGCATATATGCAGCGCATGCATACCCACCGTTCATTGGATCGCTGATCGCTAATATCCCTTTCGATCGTACATCACAACCTAACGTAGATGCCTCAAAGCGCATCTTGGATATCTTGAATTTTTCATTGCAAAACATCGTGCGAGAGGTTGAGTTCTTCGAGAACACAGCAACTCAGTGGGGCTTAAGGACTGACGGGTGGAAGGAGAGAAAAGGTACTAGAGATTATACTGCAGAAATGGCGAGAATTTCGAGATCGGGGAGCGTCGAGGAAGGGCTATTATTCCTTTGGGCCATGGAAAGGGTAAGTGACGAATAATCAAAGACCGCAATTCCTTTCTAAATCATGTATTAAATTTATGGCGGGGGCGGACAGATATACCTCGATGCATGGATGCATGTACACAACAAATTGACTTCGGACCCCCAGACAACCACCCCTTCTCCGGTAATGGTTTTCGCCACTAATTGGAGTACACCTGAATTTCAAAGTTTCGTGATTGACCTTGGAAACCTAGTGGACGATTTATATCAGAATGGCGGACCGAAGATGTGGAAACGAGCGGAAGACATATGGCAAAGGACCGTAGAGCTGGAAGAGGCATTCTGGCCGGTGAATGGAGAAGAGGTTGAGTTTACAAGGTAAAGGCCGAGTTGGCCGAGGACATAATCCGATCGGGATCATAGATTCAACGGTGGGTATGGAAGAAGCCAGTAACCTTCTGGAATTCCACCTGTTTTCTGCCGCCCGCCGCCCATCCACCTGGTAATTTCGATTATTCCCTCCTATCTCCTGAACGTTGAGCATTTAACACGCAATGATGGATATAACATGCTCAAATTGACTCAATGACGAGAGTAATTCATTTTGTGAATATCTTTTTGGGGTGGGTGACACATGTTCGATACTGGCCGACTCATCGCTCGGTCGGATAACTGTCGGTGGATCCTAATTTGTCCTGTCTCAAGTGGTTACCGCCAACTCCAAAACGATCGTTACATTTAAATGGCTTGAAATTGAAGGCATAGCCACGAAATCTCTCAATTCCACTCATAGTTTCGGACAATAATGGTTGTGGATGGGGCATTTATCCAGTGGGAATGGCCTATAATTACCGCCATTTACACCAATCGTACTGCTGAAGATTTAATAGATCAGCTGTGGTGGTCGCACTCGATCACTAGTGAGACATCTGCCGTACTGCCGTTTGCTGCCGTCTACTTGCGTCCCCGAAACTGCGTTGGGCAATCTCCCCTATTTCATACTTTTCCGCCGATCATATACTGGTCCTCGTCATCAATTGAGTTTGATGAGTTTTCTTTGGTGGAATATGGCAAAATTGAAAGGCGCAGGGAGCTAGAATACATCTTGAAATGAGAACAACAACGTTTCTGGGAGCTTCGTAGAGAATGGAGATCATTGATATCATAAGTAAACCCCTATTAGCAGTAGAATGGGCATTCATCGCTTTCCGGAACCGCATCTGATCGGAAGTGACCCACAGCGTCTGTGCTGAAATCGCACCAAGACAGTGCTAGATAAGGGCAGATATGCCTAAGATGACATACCAATATAATTCTTCTGCCTCTCTCCAACCTTTTGCCGCTCACGCGGTATACTCCAAACCCACCAGCATACAAGTGAGTTTGGTATAGTGGTGGGTGAGATTCATTTTGACTGCAACGCCCCCTTTTCACAATGTGAGTACATTTTCTATACCTCATGGTGGACATGTGCATGTAGGCCGTCGGAGCAGCTGTGGATGACACATGTGGAGACTGTTTCTGTTTCACCGTCTGTTTCGAGAATTCTGCACTCTAAAGGCGGCGGCGTTTACACAGGATCTAACGCCTCTTCTTTCATTCAGACCACTACTGCATGCCTCAGACGAAAATCCCTCCGGCTCACCTTGAACTTGGGACACGTATAGATGGAAATTCCCTCGAACTCGTTGAGGTTCTGGGTGTTGGTGGGTATGGCGTAGTCTACCGCGCGGTCGAGACTGGTTCTCCCAACCATACATCCTACGCGGTGAAGTGCCTGCTGCACTCCCGTGTACAACCAGCTGCGAAACGGCAATTGCATATTCGCGAAATTGCCCTCCACCAAATTTCGTCGGCTCACCCCGGCGTTGTAACTTTACATCGTGTCATTGAGGACTTCGATTATACCTATATTATCATGGATTACGCACCAGACCACGACCTCTTCACCCAGATCTTGAACCATCGTCGTTACGTCGGTGATGACGTTCTCATCAAACATATCTTCTTGCAACTGTTGGACGCAGTGGAGTACTGCCATTCGCTTGGTATATACCATCGGGATTTGAAGCCGGAGAATGTGCTTTGCTTCGATAATGGCTTCCGGGTCGCTATCACGGACTTCGGCCTTGCAACAACCGAAAAGTTGAGCCAGGAGATGCGCACTGGTAGTATCTATCACATGAGTCCAGGTTCGTCATTTTTACACCGTATACATTCCAAACGACTAATCTTGAAAATTAGAATGTCAGGGTGGGGAGTTTGCGCCGAACGGAAGCTATTCGCCCATGTTTAACGACGTATGGTCATTGGGAATCATCCTTCTCAATCTCGCCACAGGCAGAAACCCTTGGAAGACGGCCACCTTGGATGACTCAACCTTTCAAGCGTATTTACGTAGCCCTATGGATTTCTTTCCATCCGTTCTTCCTGTGTCGAGGGAGATAAATGAGGTTCTGGTGCGAATGTTGCATGTCGATTGGAGGGAAAGGCTTACGTTGTCGGAGCTCCGCGAGATGATGGAGACCGTCGACAACTTTTATTCGGATGATGTTATCTTCGAGGGCAGCATGGCGCGGTGCCCATGGGAGGCAGGGCTTGAAATCGAGGGCGATCCCCATCATGATTCGGCAGATATCGCAGACGAAGGGTTAAAGTCTTATTGGAGTGAGGATTCGATGTTGAAACCACCTTCCACCGATTCTGTAGGCCGGCCTCCCATTTCCAAATTGTCGAACGGACTTCCGTGGTCGACATCCAGAGAGGTGGAAATCCAGTCGTCGGACTCTATGGTCGCAGACGATGGCTCAGCAGATATTGCATCTCACCAATCTTCATTCCTTTCATACCCCTCTCCGATTCCTGTGGCTTCAAGCATCTCCCACGAAATTCTCCGAACCCTTCGCCCGGCCAAGAACCGCTTTATGGATCTGTTAACCGACAAACCGCGCCAACAACCGTATTATGAGACCTCAAGATTCTCGTCGGGGTCATCGATGGAGTTGACAGTTGAAGACGAAACTTGCTCGCCTACGGAGTTTGTAGAAAGCCCCCCGACCTCGCTTGAAGACTCTTCTTCATCGAGTTCATTTGTCTCGAGTGAGATGCCGATTGGTTGGGTCAAGAGAGGGGCGTCTTCCTGGGCAAATTCCGGCTCTAGAGCTTCATCCGCTCTAACTGATCACTCAAGTTTGAGTGGAGACATATCATTCGTCAAGCCAGCGCTACCCCTTCCTGACTCACCTCAATCCCCTACCCCTCCTCCTGGTTCAGGAATATCGATATATGCGTCGAGGGAGTTTCTTGAAGGAAAACCTATTTTGCACAATCCCTTAAACCTCTTCTCTCGTGGGACACGTTCTACACCATCACACAAGTCATCCGAGGAAATTTGTGACACTTCGGTCCTCTCACAACCAGTACGCGCGTTACTTAAGGGTGACCAACCCTCTTCAACAGCACGCGTCACCGCGGAGCAAGAAAGGTGTCAAGGTCGTCGCAGAACCTCTCGCTTTGCGTCCACGCGACATTGGTTTTTGCCGGGGAAGCTTTTTGCGTCGCCCGTGGTATCTTGATCGTAATATATAGATTTAGTCCTGCATTGTACACGATATGTTAGTACCAGGGGTACGCTGTAGTTTATTCTGGGGCTATTTTGTACACATACACCTTACATAGACGATTGCAATTTATTTTCCAAAGATCTTTTGAAAGTAAGCTGCAGCCGTTGTTGTTGGTGCATGGGAAATGATTCACATGGTAAAGGTGAAGCTTGCAGAGTATAATGTCGCAACACGGTCTGGGCCAAGCAGGAAATCCCAAAGATTAAGTAGAACTGGAGTCACGTGCCGTGGAAAACTTGGCAATGATCTTGGGTTTTTACTGTCCGAAGAGCTCTAGACTCTACACATTGGGTCGTACCACTCATAGTATATATATGACGCATAGACCAATGACTCTACTCACTACGTCTGATTCGGCTGTACCCTTTTCCTACGCCGCAGCTTTAGCAGTAACAACTAGTTCAAGTCATAACTTTCGTCTACTGCCAGGGCCCAGGTACCATACCATAACAAACCTTGGTCTGCCGGAATATTTCAAGCATAGGGTGGTGGAGATGTAGATCAACTGTGACATTCTGTGCTGGTATCTGCTATCGGGTTCAGGCAGAGACTAGTTAGAACTAGTGGGTTATTCATCATTCAAGCCCGAAATCGGGCCTCAGAACGGTGTTTTGTTCACCATCCCCTTTAGCCATACGTTCGTGATTGTGTTGGCCTATCACTTCCCGCATCACAAACCCCGCGGCGGTGCCTCGAGGCATCTACTCATGAAAGGATTCATTATTTCTGATAACCGGCAGCTCGTCGTATACCCCACAAAGGCTTGGTCCTCTTCTGTGTCCCACATACCTTTATTCAAGGTTCGGGTCGTTGGGATGCCGGCCTTTCGAAATGTCGGGCCATCTCGACGTTCTCTAAGTTTTGGTGTGTACTATCATCTTTCAGCGTTCTTCTTCAACTAAACCCAACACAAGATCGGGACCAAGATCATTTCGAACAGACTTCCAACATAGAGTCGTCTTCAACCTTTGTCGCAAATTCGTCAATTTCTGCAAGGACCATTTCTACTTCAAGGCTGAGCATTCGAGACTCAGCTGCGGATGGTGCGCCTGTCGCAAAACGACCCAGATTAATCCTTCACGGTCCAAAGAAAGATGCAAATCGTGAACAAAGTCAATCAATCACTCCTATTGCTACTCCTGAAATCTATCGTGCATCACCGGGTCTTGTCCTATCAAATGATTCTAAACGTAGGTGCATATCCACCTTGTTTCATACTTCGAACCCACCACATTCGGATTCGCTAGAACCCGCGGCACTTCATGTCACCCCAAATGGACGGCCCGTCCTGCACAAGACCCCTCGATTGAAGAAAAGACATAAAGACTATATACCTCGTCCAAAAAACCCCTTCATTCTTTTCCGTTCGGAATTCTACCAGAAATTTACTCAAGGCGTGAACGAGGAAAGTCTTAAATCCCTCGACCAGGCTAACTTAAGTCAACAGGCTGCGTCGAAGTGGAATAGTCTTAGCGAGGAAGAGAAGAAACCATATATGCTGCGGGCAGCTGAGGAAAAGAAAGCACATGCGGTTATGTATCCAGGTTATTCGTACTCTCCAGATAAGAAGAAATCAAAGTCTCCTAGGAAGACTTCGAAAACTCTCTTAAGAAAGGCCCGGAATGATAATGACGAAATAGTTAAACCGTCTCCTTCCCTACCTCCTCTAGGATCTCACCCTCAATCAACCCTCACCCCAGCATCCTCATCTCCCACCAGTTTCTCTCTACAACCAGCTTCGTGGGGTAGACAAGACGACACGGAGCCTGGTTCAAGAACGAACCCGATAACGGAATCGTCGCCTTATATGATGCTATCAAATGAAGAGGTTTTAGGATCGACAAGAGTTACAAAACCAGGTGTCACCAACGAGCGAGCCATTCACCGTTCGCAAGTCATAAGCAATCATCCCATTCACCTCTCACATACTCGTGACTCAACCGTATCCCAATTACCCGAGGGGGAACCAACTGACAATCCCAACGCTTCGCATTCGAGTACGTCGGCTACTATGGCCCCCGACGCGATTAGCGCACCGCGCATAATTAGACCCCCATTTTCGCTCACCACAGAAGCCCCTGAATTGACTAATCTATCTGGACAGTCCTTGTGGAGTAGCGATGTTCCTTTCCCATTTCCTTCGGATCCCGCAAATGGACAATTTGCCAACCCTCCGAAGGCCTCAACCTCTGGCGTTACACCTAGAAGCCTTGGCAGTGTACAAATCCCAGAGACTCGGATAGCTGGGCCATCCATCGCCTTAGGAGCAGAGTCCACTGCCCCTCTTGTTCCACATCAAGTGGCCGATAATCCTTTCACAGAAACCTTATCTTCCCTCATGGAGGAATTGGGCGAGCACGGGCTTGATAATGCATTCTACCTGGAATACGAGCGCAGGTTCGCAACGTCATCTTTTTGTATGCCGGAGGAACTTCCTATCGTATCCCCCACCATACTACACGATAGGCGCACAAACAAATACACAACACCACACTCTCATGTCGTACCTAAAGACCTGCCCCCTTCGTCACCCACAACGACACCTCATAGACGTAATTGTGATCCCATGGTGGGGAAACCGCTTACGGTACCACATACCATGTCAGATCTTGAATGCAAACGCAATTTTTCAACGTCATGGTTTCGTATTGAGTCGGAGGAGCCACCTACTGTCCAGTTCACCATGTTAGAAGACGAGCGTAGGTGTAGATTCTTGACATCACGTTTTCGTGCTATGTCTGAGGAACTACCGTCTATCCCACCCACTGCGACATCCTATGAGCACAGGCGTAGTTCCAGAGTGGAGGAGCTATCCGCAACGGCACCTACGATGTCAGCCCTTGAACGGAAGCGTGCATTTGCGACGTCATCTTTTCGCACCGTGGAGGACGAACTACCTATGACAATATCCTCGATAACACCTTTAGAACGCAAGCGAAGGTTCGCGACTTTCCGCTTTCGCATTATGTCCGAGGAACCACCACCTGCTACGCTCACTAGGGCATCCCTAGATTACCGGGGAAGATTCGCAACGTCACGTTTTCGTAGTATACCCAAGAAATCCCGGCTGTCTCTACTCCAAAGAACATCAAGGTTCCTAAGCTCTCGTATATATCGTTCCAATGGATCCACCTTTTCTCACAGGCACCGACTCCTTGGTTTGGAGCTATCTCCTGTAACTTCGTACATATCTAGGGGGGCAGAGCTGGGGTTTTCTTTTTCCCCGTCGCCACCGCCATTCCCACCCTTGCAATTCACAGCTGGAAACGTGCCAAAGGCATTCTCTGTCCGTATTCTGGGTTTGAACTTTATAACTTGTTAAGGGGTTTTCGTTTGCTGTATTTAAAAAATCTATCTCTTCTGTACCATACATCATATATTGCCACAAAAGCCCATGTAAATCTTCATCCAGTGCTTAGTTGTGGAAAACTTTGAGAGAGGTTCCTTGAGAGGCATCTAGTGTTATAAATCAAGGCTGATACCAAACATTTCGGTAAACTTCACGGCGGTCCATTACAACGTTGACAAGAACGAATTCTTGTTGAGGTGACCGACGTCCATCCTGACCACTCTCTTTTCTTTTCCTTTCCGACCACCCCCCGCAATATTCGACTATGGCATCAGGAGGGACGGCGTCTCAGACTGAGCTCAAACAGAACAAGGTGCCAATTGCTTGGAGAGATCAATGTTCTGCGTGCGCAACCCTCTACTTTTTTTTATTCCATGCTATAACGCTAACGGATATATATTGCTGTTCTATATCGACCTGTCGTACTCTTACGAATATAATACGCATCTTTTACTCTTGGGCCCTACTCAAATGACAGTCTCCTTCTGCCGCTCAACGTTTGCCGGAAAGACAAACTCTACATGCCTTGGGAATGTGACCACGAACGCCACACCTATGAAAAGTGCGTACGAATCCCTGTCCTCTAGAGAGGCCGCTAAAGATTGAAATTGGAATATAGGTGCCAATACGACGAGTGCGTATTCATCTCTGTTGACATATCGGGCATCCTCGGAGATACTTAAATGACTGGTTCGTAGCTATGTCCGACGGATGAAGGAGTTGTCAAAGCGGAAGCTTGCGGCAGCAGAATAGACACAAATCCAATAGAACGCCCGTTTCTCGCTTCTGTACGGTGTTCATGTGGGCCTCTCAACATCGCACAACACCCTAAGTTCCGACACCTAGCATTCAGGGCAGAGGAGAGCCTTTTTATTTGTTTTCCAGCTCTACAAACACTATAACACCCGAACCTGATTGCGGATGATACGTCCTAATTGCCACTTCCACCCCGAACATCCAGGCTGTTTCTATTACTGCTGCAATCAGGCACGTCTCCTTTTTGAATCTCAAAGAAAGCCTCATTTTCTAGCACCAACATCCGAGGATACCATGGCAAAAAATATCCCTGACGTGAGGAAAAAAACTTTGGTTCTGAGTCTTAGTTTATTGGTGAATTTTGTCCTGGCCTTGTGACAAGCGGTTAAGATGCAGGGAACTTTTCTTAGAGCAGCCGTCGTGTGAATACACAAGCAATTAAGCTTGGCATAAAGACGCTAGATACGGCGAATCGGCTCGGACTTCAATCCACTATAATGATCAAACGTACCAAGATGGGATTGTTCTTCGCCTTCGAACTCTAAACGTAAAAGTTCAATCCAGGTTGGTGGTTGACCCCACCGGATAGTGACACGTTCGTCGTGTGTGATTTTCGGGAGTTTTGCTTGAAGTTCCTTCAGCATTGGTTCGCCAAGCTCAGAGATCCCGCAAAGGAGGATTTCCATTTTCTCCAGAGTTTCCGATTTAGTGATACACTCCGCCTGTTCCACCATCCAGAATGGTGTAACCTTTCCTGGTCCTATTTCTGAGATTCTGCGAAAACGTCGTAAATGTGGTGACAGTACGACATCTACCACCTCATCGTCGCGCATAAAAGTCTGAGCACTAGTAAACCTTTTAATGCGCGGTTTTCTCGTCAACGATTTTATGAAAAATGGCCCATGCACAGGGCCCATCACGAGGTCCTCCAAACTCGCTGGAATGGCACCTTCTATATGGGTCCATAGATTTTGGTCAAGATTAATGATAACTAGGGTGTGGAGATTGTTGCAAAGCCAAAGTATGCGATGTACAAACGTGAGCGGCCAAGAGGAAGACCCGTATTGAAGGTCGCCCTGAACTAATCCTGAGTCCCCGAACCACACCTTCCGAACAAGCGATAGACGATTTCGTCCATCTATGTCGGAAGGATCATGGGTTGCACAGAAATGGGACACCTCAGAGGCGTTCAAAAAGGTGATCGACCGATACAATAGTGGCAAGTTCCAGTCTCGGGCGAGTTTGCAAACACGTATCAGAGACACTATAGTTGGACGATCGGCGCATGCCCAGGTGAATACTGCAATAGGCTACAATCAGTTTATCAAAACTAATGGAGTGAAACATGATATTTTTACTCTAAAGATAGTCTGGTTAGCATAGCCCTTCTTAATACGATCTGACTTATATACCTGGCGTAGTATTTCTGGAGGTAGAGTATGCTGCATTCTCGTTGTAACTTTGTATAAGCACCTAATATGTCCGAGTAACTATGTTGAATATTGGATCGTGGGCCTAACTATCCCAAGATATGATGCGACGTATCGGAATTGTTCTATGCTGAGTCAATTTTTATCTGTTGTGAAGATTCGCGTAGTAAGTTCTGAGCAGCTTCCGAGTCTAAGCTTTAGCGGGAGTTCGAAGTTGTTGGTTTTAATTTTAAACATGTAACCTGACAGAAATGGTGACTGATTGCTGACAAACATATGGCTTACGTCACTGACCGTTGGCAAGATTTGGCGACAAGTCCGGGTTTGCTTGCATTTGTTGGCTGGCTTGAAGCACAGAGTCCAACTTTTTGTGGCAACTGCCTAACGGCATCCTCTCAATCGTAACTGGAAGCGATATCGTTACGAAACATTAGAGAAGGAGTAGAGCCTTTGGATATGATACAGATATGTCGGGCTGAGGACGGACAGGTTTTTCAGGTATGTACGGAGGTAGTTCACTTTTGTTCATAGGATGTTGATAGCTAATCCTGTACTAGGTTAATGCATCTTTGCGTGATATAGAGCGGTTGGAACATTCCCTTTCATCCTAACCACACAAGTTTAATGAAAGCAAACAGAATCGGAAGCCTCGAGTTATTCTTACAACAAGAGACCGGAGTGGAACAGGATGCTGCTCTAGCGTATCTCTCCGATGGGCGACGTTTAACGAATGGCAATGTTCGTGAGCTAGCTGGCTCACATGACCAAGTGTGTATCCTGCTTTTCTGCATGCGCGCTACTAACTAGTACTAGTCAATATATGTTTTTAATAAGTATTATCTTGACTACGATCTGGACGACGTGTTACGGGACCTCCACGTGAATGCACCACTTCAGCCTCCAATTGAAGGTGAATTAGTCTCTTTTCATATCATGATCACGCTAATGGTTGTTCAGAAAGCATTGCCGCCACTCCCCCATTTCGACCGTCACAACTCGCCGCTTCATACCTTCGTACGGCTCATATACACCATGAACATATCACAAACACACTTGTTTCGATGCATTACCAACACGAAGCTATACGAATAGCGTGCGGGAGTCTAGATCTCAACGTTCTCGCCATTGTTGATACGTTTGAAGGAATAGCAGTGGGGTCGAGACGAGAATTAGAGAAACAGGCCACTCTACTTTCAGGACTTGAAGCTGACCTGGACCTCATTAGTAGAGTGCGGATACACGTCGAGTTTATGTCACCTGCAGTGCGCAAATCGATTGAAGCGGGGGAGAAATCACGAACATTAGGCGACTATGTTTCTAATGTTAAGATGAAACAGGTAGCAGAAACTTGTGCCCGAACACATGGTATGTTTCGATTTCTCATTATTAAAATGATGTCATTACTAAATCTACCGTAGACGATCTGCGGTCCCGGTTTAATCAAGCAGAACAAGCCGTTCGACAACTTACAGAAGGAACCGATACAGTTCGTTCGGCAGTGGCAACCAAAAAGTTAGTTAAATCAGGCCGAGTCTCGCACCTCACTGATGAGATATAGACTACTTGATGAAGCAGAAGCGTGCTTACGGAGATCACAAGACCATCTTCAACAGATTACGAATGGAGTAGCCGCTCTGGATAGTATGGTTTGATTGATTAAAGACACTCACACATTCTAACAAAGATACAGATCCAACACCTGACCCCGACGTGATCATTCAGGGTGTGATGTTTCATTCCTCTTGAATTCAAAAAGTCTCAATTATTTTTATTCAGAACTCAAGCATCGAGACAGTGACCTTCGGAATGAGTTACAGTACATGACAGATGCTAAGGTAAATTCATATCGTTCTATCAAATAATGTCATTCACTTAACTCTGCAGCACAGAATGCATACACACACCATTGTGTCGGCGCGCTTCGTCAAATCAGTATGCTCAATAATAATATAGTGCAGATCCCACCAACCTTGGCCAATCTGCAGGCCAGCTTTCGTGGCAAGAACAGTTTTTCACATATACAACGTTTGCACAATATGCTTTATGCTTACGGTGCTACAGTGGTCGAGATAGTTCGAAGGAAGGAGTTCTGTGAGCTTGGTGTTGCTGTAATCCTCACATACCCTGATGGATTTTTGAAGCTCGATTCTTCTACCAGCGTGCGCAGAGTATACTTGAAGTCATGGCGAAACTTTCGTAGGTTCTTCCCGAGTTATAGCGTATGTTGGGATAATAAATGATATATTCTCAATAGTGCGAGCGAACGAAAACGCCGACAAGTTTATCGAGGCGAAGTTCATGGGCAGTTGCCCTTTGAAACACGTGGGATGGATGATCCCGTGCCCACTATTGATTTTTCGCCTTCTGGCAGTTTGGATGCGTCATATTCTTTGGAACGTGAAGATGTGGATGGTAACAATTGTACCCGAATATTGTATTTTCTCGATTAATCTCGAGAAATATCCAGGTCTTCTCCGTGTGTTGGATGATTTAGAACAATATTCTCAATCAAGCAACGACACTGCCGCATTATCTGCTGTACGGGAATGCCGAATCTCCCTCGATAAATTAGTCGTACGGATGGATGGGCTAGAATCTGCATTTGATCGGATTGCGGAGAGATCCCGTGAGTTTGTTGAGTTTGTTAAATTCACTCACCATCTTTACTGACGAGCGTTTTAAGTCCTTTCTGCATCACGAATATCAGTCACAAGAAGACGCTGTAAGTCATCCGGGATGTTCACTTATGATTTTCCTTGTTGACGTGTTATAGCGGTGGAGGCGGAACAACAAGCATATCAAGATCTCATCGACCAGCTCCGTGCAGCACAAGAAGCGAAGACTAACCAAGAGTTGGCGTTTCAGGAAGAAAGGAGGGGTTTTCAGGCCGAGATCTCCAAGTTGAAAACTGAGATCCACGAAGTCGATACTTCGGTGTCGGGCGAACAGGAGCGTTCAGACCGTTTGGAGAGGGAGCTTCACCAAGCACGCGCACAGGTAGAAAGCGAGGTGACTGCCCGTCGTGTTGTCGAAGAACGAAACAGCGAATTATCTGCCGACGTGGAGCACCAACGAAAGGCACTTTCCCAAGCTCTGGCCGATGCTACCGAATGTTCCAAAGTAGCTGAAGAATTACGCCGAGAGCTAAATCAAGTGAATGCTGAATTTGAGGATGTGAAGGCTCTGGAGAGTCGAAATGCGGAGAAAGTTAACAATTTATTGGAAGAGCAGGCCATCAACCTCCGCAATTTGGAACTTTCGCGGGCTCGTGGTGAAGATCTCGAGAGCCAGATTCAGGCAGCGCGTGCTGAGAGCGAAGAGGTCCACAAGGCTCTCAATAATGCTAGTCAAGAGAAGGACCGCCTTCTTCGGGCTCAGGCTTCCGAACACGACCGAATAATCCGAGATCACATCGCTGAGGCGGATGGCGACCGCGCGGTTCTGGAGCGCCAATTCTTCGAGCTTAAGGCCGTCCAGGAGCACTCGGACCGACAGTTCAAAAACCTTCGCGCTGAGGTGGAAGTGGCTAACGCGGATGCTGTGGGTCTTCGCGAGGAACTGCAACGCATAGAACACGAGCTTCGAGAGGCACGCCACGTCGAACGTCTATTACGGGACGACCTGAAAGCGGGACAAGCATCGCAATCTGATTTCGAACAGCGGCTCGAGGATAGTGGTCGGCTGATTGCTCAGATCTTGGACGTTGCAATCAGTTTCCGGAATTCTCATGTCAAAGCTCTAACTTCCGCTCAAACCATGGTTGCTCACCCGACCACGTCCAAGCAATCCCCTGGCTTGGCCGATTCCATGTTCCTATCGGGGGGCATGCGGCATAGCATAATTGGGCAACCTGATGAACCGTCGCCCATCGACCCCTCAGATCCACCTGCTGCATTAGAGATTTTGCGAGCATACGACCACGACCATTTCCTCGAAGCCGTGGCCAAAGCAGGTTCCACAATTCGCAAATGGCAAAAACAATGCAAGGAATACCGAGAACGGGCAAAAGGGAAAATATCCTTCAGAAATTTCGCAAAAGGAGACCTAGCGTTATTCCTCCCTACGAGGAACTCGGTCTCCAAACCATGGGCGGCGTTCAACGGTAAGAGCTTCTTTCCTGAAAAAAAAAAAGGCCACGCTGAGATCCGAGGTTCATCCTTTTGACAGTATCTTTCCCGCACTACTTCCTGCAGGCAACAGGTCACCTCGCAGAACAACTGAAAACGCGTGAATGGATAGTTGCTAGGATCACTTCAATCGCGGAACGTGTTGTTGATCATCAGGTACGTGAATATCGGATTGATGCCTTCGATTAATTACTGACCGTGTAAACAGGACCCTACTAGTAACCCATATGGTCTTGGTGAAGGTGTGAAATACTACATGCTCGAGGTGGAAGACTGGACTCAGCCCAGCCACAACAAAAGAAGAGTCTCATCTAGGAAAGTGTCAATTGAAAAAGAAGTCACCCAGGAATCTATTCTGGGGAGCAGTCCGCCGGCACTTCCCCCCGGCCCACCAGAAGCGGAGGTAGAGGAGTCGTTCCTTGTCACACATCCGCCAAATTCTCATCTGTTCCCGGTGCGAGCTCGGGCAAACTCTTCACCCACAGTACGCCCCTCATCGTTATCTCGCCTTCTTGCACAAGCTGCGCCAGAAACTCAGTTGGAGCCGGTGCCTCAAACCCCAATCAAGGAACCGTCTCCCACTGCTCCCCCACTCCCATTACCACCACCGTCACCCCAGACAGGATCGGTACCGCACCACTTGCCAGGTGTTCCCTCCCCCCTACGTCCGGGTTCTCGGGCATCTCGTATGTCTACTACTTCCCGGTTTTCTGTAAACCGACTTCCTGCGCTGGGAAATACCGTCTCTGGGTCACCCATGACGAAAGCCGCCCCAACGATCGCGCTATCGGAGACACCGTTGGCTTCTTCGCCGTCCTCCGGTGAAGGGAATCCTTTCGGTTTACCCAGCACTCCCTCTCCCGATGGATCTATTTCTGATGGCATGGCGAATATCTTGAACCCTCGACAGAGGGCGACGTCATATCATGTCCCGAGGACATCGCCCTTAGCCGCGAGCTCCTCAACACAAAGCAAGCTGCCGCGGCCAGCCCGTCCGACCCTAACTGCTACAGGTACGCTGGCGAGCCTAGCAAGTAGTTGGGGCTTCAGCAGAAAGAAAAGGATTGAGTTGGACTCTGACAGCCTCACGGTAACGCCAGAAACTCCTACTGACCCAAGGAGAAGCTCTGACGACCAGGCTAATTCCGACCCATCAGCAAGCGAGCTGCTCAAGAGATTTTAATGGTATTCCGTGTTTCTCGCCTGTTATTAGAGTCGGAACCTTGTCAAACGGCAACCCCGTGGCCTGGCTGTCAATTCCGCCATCATGTTCGAGACCTGTACCTACTATTTACTCCTTATCTCTGTTCATAATCGAGGACTTCATCTTTCGAACCCCTTCCAACCCTGATAAGCTTGGTGGTTAATGGTCCCGAATCACATTTACCTTCAATTTGGCAATAGAGACCACCTGGTCTAGCCGACTGCAGGGCGTAAACCATTTTCAGAAAAATATCGTGCGATGAACAAGAGATAGCCAAGAGTATCCACGGCGCGCGCCGAACAATGGTGATGGTGAGGACCTGAGAGAGTGATCGTTTTCTATGGTCGTGATGCGCCTCGAACCCACTGAAATCTTCACTAGCAGCACTCGGAAAAACGCATCTACATAATTTTTGGTGGCGCTGAAACACTTCATTGATGCGCCGAGAGTGTTTGGAAGAGCTCCTGAATTCAGGTTCGGGTTTGGAGGCGGCGGGAGAACTTCGGGGGGGAATGGTGCTATTTCGGTGTGTGGACTGCTGGTTAAACCAGAACTCAGCGGAGACCCATGGCGAACGTAAGATCCAATATCGGGTAGCGATCGAGCTACGTAAAACTTACCCCATATTTGTGTGGGTGGAGAAACCTCGTCGAAACCAGCATCAGTGAAGGTCGCATTTCATGCGTAGCGACGGCAAAATAGAATGTAGGGACGTCGGTATGAAATGACATGGAGGTCGATATTTTGTTTCGTGCGAAGGAGGAGTTGACCGAGGAGATCGAATGATTTTGTAAACCGAAAAACGGGGAGGACTTTTCTAGTTTAGCACTACGGACAAGATTGCTCGCGAAGAATACAAGCGGCGTTGAGCGCCGCCATCAGCTTCTTTTTGAGCTTATCCCAATTTTAGACGCTAAAAAAAATACAAGCAAATAACCGCAAAAGGGAATTTAGGCTTTGTGACAGATCACGGTAACGTGCACACGCGAAAATGTGTGATTTTAGCCACGCGGCGTACCTTTGGAAAAACTTGCGAACCCCGGTCATCTGAACAGGCTCCATGTCGATGCCCAGTCTATCACTCTATATCCCCGATCTCTTATAAAACCCCACATTTCTCATGCCTTGCTTCTTATCCATCCCCTCACCACCTCTAGTAACTCAAACTTTACCATGGGTGCAGGTGCAGTTGCAACATCAGGCGTCGAAGCTGCCTATGGCCATCTTCTCGATCCTAGGAGGAAATGGTACAACAATAGGCGGTATGTCCTCTTTTCACCTCTCAGTTTCTGAAAAATTTTAACATATTCTTGCCTTAGAATTATTGCCCTCAATGCATGGATCGTCCTACTGTATGCAATACCTAATTTATTCCTTTTACGTGACTTTAAGCTGACAACGCGCCCAGCCTAATCACTTCTTCGACCAACGGTTATGATGGAAGTATGATGAACGGTTTACAATCGTTACCGTATTGGAAGGAGTATTTCAACAACCCTACTGGTGGCAAACTTGGTCTCCTCAATGCCATTCAAGTTCGTAATTTTGACTCTTGGTTACGCCTGAGTCTGACGCCACTTCTAGAATATTGGTTGCCTTGCAGCCTACCCTTTTGCACCCTATCTTTCTGATGGTCTTGGACGCCGACCTGCAATTTTCATTGGTGCCGCCATCATGTGTATTGCCACCGCCATTCAAACCGCTTCGCAATCCGTGGGGATGTTCATTGGTGCTCGGTGCGTGTACATCCCATCCCTGACCCTAAATGAAACTAATCTCCTAAACAGTTTCCTAATTGGTTTCGGTCTTACTTTCGCAGGTCAGTGACTTTTTTTTGGCCCAGGGCCAATTGAATTTATAATTAATCCCAACATTATTACAGCCAACGCCGCCCCCATGTTGGTTACTGAGATCTCATATCCCACCTACCGTGCCCCCCTTACATCCACCTACAACTCCCTCTGGTATTCCGGAGCTATTGTGTGGGTTTTTCTACGGACTCTTTCATTTGTGACAACCCTGATTTATTCCAATCCAGTGCGGCATGGACTACCTATGGAACTTTCCAGATCAAGAACACCTGGTCATGGCGTATCCCCTCAGTCCTCCAGGCACTCCCCTCGGTTCTCCAAGTCGCACTAGTTTTCTTCTGCCCTGAATCCCCCCGTTTCTTGGTCAACAAGGGTAAAGATGAACAGGCCTTGAAGACTTTGGCATACTACCACGCTGATGGCAACGAGTAATTATTCTTCACCCATCTCGATATTCACCTAACTAATTCGCATCTCAGGGATGACCCATTGGTTCGTTATGAGTTCGAGGAAATCAAGGCCGCTATTGAGTTCGATCGCACAGGTAATTAATCGATTATTTTACTGACTCCCGCAAAGCATTCTGATAATTTCCTAGTTGCCACCAAGGTTGGATACCGATCTCTCCTTGCCACACCCGGAAACAGGAAGCGCATGAGGATCATTATCGCTCTCGCTTTCTTCTCACAATGGTCTGGCAATGGTCTCGTTTCCTATTACCTCAACAAGGTCTTCGACGGAATTGGTATCAAAGATCCTTTGACTCAGGTAATTCTTATTTTCGTACCTCGCATGACCACCATTTGACAAACCTTTTTTTTACCTCATAGCTCCTGATCAACGGTCTCCTTCAAATCTGGAACTTGTTCTGGGCCCTCGGCGCATCCGCCATGGTCGATAGGATCGGTCGACGAATCCTGTTTTTGACTTCTGTCGCTGGCATGATCATTTTCTTCACCCTTCAAACCGCTATGTCTGCGTACTTCGCGAACACTGGGAACACGGGTGCTGCACACTCTGTCATCGCCTTCATCTTCTTGTTCTACGCCTCCTACGAGTACGTCATCAAACCTACTTTAGGGCCGATATGAACTAATCCTATCTTTACCCTAGTCTCGCCTTCACACCTCTGATTGTGTCTTACACCGTCGAGATTTTGCCTTATCATATCCGGGCAAAGGGCTTCAACGTGTTCAACTTCTCCATCTCGTTGTCCCTCATCTTCAACCAGTACGTCAACCCCGTCGCACTCGACGCCATCAAATGGAAGTACTACGTGAGTCGGCACATGTTACATATCTCCCCGCCGCGCACTAAACTACTCATCAGATTGTGTACTGCTGTTGGCTCTGTTTCGAGGCCGTGTTCCTGTTCTTCTGTAAGTTATCCCCCTCATCCGCCCGCCACACCACTCATCCGTTTGAAATAGTCGTTATTGAGACCAAGAACCGCACTCTTGAGGAAACTGCCGCTCTCTTCGATGGTGATTCGGCCACTCAACAAATTGCTGGCATCGCTGCCCAACAAGCTGGTGTCGCTCACGACATAAAGGACGAGAAATCGTCGGGCTCCTTCCAGGAGCAGGCCCCAGTTCTCAACAAGTAAAGGCTTGCTTTTAGGACCAATATATCTTCTTCCTTCCTGGGTTATTGCGGGGGGGATCTATATATACGTGCTGTTGTTGTTTTGACAGAGCACCCTAATCCTTTCATATTCACGAAGACGGTATATATTAACCATGATTCGTCTACGCCTCGCATGTATTTGTAAATGCCTTGCTCATGCAGCCTCAATATTATCATACTTTCATCTCATCTCAATTATTCCATCTTGGCAAAACCAAAAAAAAATTCCGTTCAACTGACACCTCGTCGATCTTGTGACTTTCTTTACCGGACTCCAAGATCTTCCAAGCCCAGCTTCGGCGTTTATTAACCTTTACCTCGTTTATTGCTTGTGTGACCCTGATCTACAGTTTATCTATATATTTTAAATATTGGAATATGTTTTTTCGGAGATCCACATTAACGGACCGCCGTTCCCGCCACTTGTAGGGTGCAATCTGGCAGAACCATATAACCCATTCCCTCTCGTTGAACACCCGGGATGGGAATATCACACAATTGAGTACCGGTGCACAATGGAGAACTAAATAAACCATTCACCACTGGGAGGTTTCGTCCGGCTCCCAGTTTAGATGCCATTTAATTCCACCGATGTGAGCAAATGATTGGGTCCGCCCATGATCAGTGGGAAATATGGAGGTAGGTCGGTGGAGGTGCTGGACCCACACCCCATCGAGAACCATGGTATGGACGGGAACGACGTGATGGAATGATACACCACAAGGTCAACAACATCACGGGTCCACCGAAAAGGATGAAGATCTATAATTGAAGTGATACATGGGGATGTCGATGAAGTCCCATCGAATCGAACAGTTAGCCGTCACTTCTGAGCGCTGGCCTTTCCTCGAACCCTATCATCTCCTATCGCGGGGTGATAGACGTATTCCCCGTATTACGCGGATTACACCTGTGGATGAAGAAACATACAAAACTTCTGTGACAGGGGGTTTTAAAACCTGAAATAACTCACGTCAAACTGGGCGAATGGGGCGGGAACTCCTCACGCGTCTCGTAGATTGAGGGAAATCGAGGCGGGTCATCCGTTCTACCATGAGTATGTACACGGTCTATCCCCGTAAACATTCTTTGAACGTCAAACAGATATAGCTTTCGGCTCAAGATGATCCAACTTTGAGCGACTCATGTCGTTTTCATTATGATGTCTGTAATCGAAGGGTAAAGGAACCCTAATGGCGACAGGATAGCAATTAGGTTTTGGATCACAAAAAAGGTTTGTGATCGGTCAGGAAGACCCGATACTCCCAACGAAGGCCGTGGATAATATATGATAGGTGACGCAATAAACGTCTTATGATCATCTTGTGAAGATTATGAGGTGGTGAGATATGCGGTGGTAGTGGGTGCTCGTTCTATTTGTGTTGTAAACCCTGTGCCATGTAGATACAACTCAATCGCACCGTCATCGTCCAATCAAGATTTTGGGATGAGAATAGTTTGTTGCGAGTACCGCGTTCAAAACCCCGCGGATCGCATTATCCACCTGACGTGTATTATGGCCAGGAGGTTCATATGATGCACCCACTCCGAACCCCCGTTCCCGCTCATCGTCAGAGGTAGGGGCGGCTTGCGTGAGATAGCGAATTTAGATTCGTATGGCTCGACTACCTTGATGGGCTTGAGAGCTGGATTTTATGGTGGGAGAGACTATATGCGGCTATCCCCTGTTTCCGGGCCTGAGGGGCGCCACGCAGGAGGGAGATCGATGCAGCCACCAAAGGAACGACTTGATTGCTCGCACGGGATAAAGGTGCGTATATCGGTTAATGCCAAGCCCACAAAACTTTATCGAGCTTGTATGCACAGGAGACCAATATTCCGATTCCAAACAGGATATCGAGGGACTGAACGCGACCAGATCCAAGGAGCACTTGTCGTACTATATCCTGAGTGAAAGGTAATCTAACCGATTCGCCCAGGGTGGTAGTCTACCCAAACTTGAAGAGGTACCATGACAAGATGGTAAAGACGGACGAATGCGGTGATTGGGGGAACGGATACGATATACGATCTGTTGCCGCACCCCAAGCCCAACCGAGGATAATTACAGCCAACAGAAAATACACATGGTCCCGGCAGATGTCCTCCAAGTCCAGTCGTCAAGTCATAGGTAGACCATCGATCATAACAATTATACCCCTCACGCCAATATGAATTTTCTTGTAGTATCAAGGGGCCATAACCTGAAAGTAACACGGTATAGATTTTTAAAAACCAGGGTAGCTGGTAGAGATTGAACAAAAGTTGAGGGTTTGGTTAAATTTTAGGTTTTTAACCCCGTCAGGGAGTTGCCGGTCTCACCCCAAGTTGGGACTATCGGAACCGAGACGACACAGTGAATAGATAATCTATTCAAATCTGTCGAGTATGGATGTTGGTCTGATAACAATTTCTCATCTATGAAACCTATATCCAAGATCTAGTGTACTTTGGAGTTTTGACGTCGGATTGGACCTAAACAAATTTGTCACTCGGTTATTGGGGCCCTGTCTACTCGGGTCGCAAAATAGTGGGAGGTGTGTGCCTCATTCCCGCTAAGATAATCTTCATTCAGGGTCATGTGTTCCCGTTGTGCCCTTCAGGGGGTAGCTAGAGACAGTTGAACCTCCCATCTTGTGCACGTACCCGTATCCCCCAGGACGTCCCCCTTGAAAGTTTTCGTGCAAGGCGTCCGAGAATGTTCTGAAAGAATATCGGCAGCCAAAACCTAGAGCGATCGCGACCCGATACAACCGCCACGGCGAGCATGCATTTATGAACAAATTGGAAGAAAACCCCACTTGTGGGGAAAATGATGTGCATGCCCGCAATGCAAAATACATCGTACCAGGATTCTAAAAAACACAATACATATATATATCTATCACTACACAATGTGACTATCATCGGTTCCAGTATGGGAAAGTTCTGGCTTTTTCCCTCCGGGAATTTCGTTCGATTCCTTGTTTGAATACGACTACAAAGACATTTTAGAAAGGGGAATTTGTGATTACTAGGCATATTCACCAATTCAAGTCGATCCAAGTTGATGGGGTCTGTCCATACTTCTGTTCTTACATGGATCGCGTCCATGGGACTAGCCTTTTTCAAGCCACCCCAGGAGCCTCTCTGGCGACGCCATCGGGAGCCAAGCCAGGCAATAGAGAAGCTCGAAGGATCGCCGGTATCTGTGTCTCCTCTCCCACCGATAATGGACATCCGATTATTAAACACCACAAGCATCGTGTTTGAGTACACCTTAGACATGAACAAGGCAGGAACGGTATGATAAGTTGTATCTGTTGATGCAACATACAACACCAGGTCGATCACCGCGACGACGGCTAAAGCAAACGTCAGAATTACAATTCAGGATGACGAGAAGTCAGACGAGCCTGAAAGAGTCCCTGTTTCGACAAACAGGCAGATGAGTTTTGAAAAAATCGTTTGGCTACGGGGATAAAACGTGTTGTCTTGTTGTAATAACTGAGGAGCGGGAGGGAAGTATGAGTATAAAGAATTGTACGACATAGGTGTCATGGAGGCCGAGGCTCACATAGTAAGTCATCATAGAGGCAATCACAACACTGCATGCCACGTTGCTTGCCAACCATATCTATAGGGATCGATGAGCGCGCAAAATTCGTGCGAGAGCACATACTGACTCGTGTCGTAATCGTTGCAGGTCGCGTCACATCAACCAGGCTCGAGAGTTTGGAATACTCGACGCCACACGCCAAGGCTGAAGCACTCGTCATAACAGCTAGCTACTTCGCCATTAGTCAAAAGGAAAGTCGGCGAATAGAATTCACACACAAATACAACGCAACATGTTGCTATCCAACATTTGGAGATTTTCTGTATACGAGACGCGAAGAAAAGTTGGCCGATACAGCCCACTATAGGTTTCATGAGAAACGAGATGCATCAGGAGGTAGGGGGGCGAAGCATACCTATGCCACTATGAATTGGGACAGATAACCACATTAAATGCACACGGCTAGGTGAAAAAATATCTAGGAACCCTGAGGCAAATATAGCGAATGCGTCACTAGTCGCTACACCTGTCTCCAAGGTCTCTAGCAGGAGGACCCCATACACCAGGAATTTAAGGAGAGTGTGGTCTTTCGGAAATGCAACGTAGTAAGAGTCTGAGGGAGGAAGTTAGCTTTAAAGTGTTAGTTGAGGAGCATGTCTACACACAGGCTTGGGCACAGAGAACACCCTGAAGTCCCCAATTCAAGAGGTACCCAATCAACTGCATTACGAGATGCCATCAGAACAAAGACATACATGTCAGAAGTTCGTTACGTTGACATACCAAGGGACCAGCGATCTTGGGATTCACAAGTGACATTGAATGAGTGGGGGGTTGCAACTTACATCATCTCACCGCGGGACTAGGGGTTTATATACGAAGCTGTTCATCAAGATGGAAGCCACAAATAACTTTTGATTGTTATATTATGGCTCGGATCCATAGAGCGCTAGATTTGAACTATTTGCCGATGATACCTGTGTATTGAGGATGCTGTCTGCAGCCCGTTTGAAACCAGCCATCAGGAAAGACCATGCGATTAGGCGATATGCTCAGCATTTGCACTAGTAGGCTCAACGTGAAAATGAGTCTCCTCGCCTAAACGATGATGTATAACTTATAAGTATCCCAATCACTACATAACGTGACTATCATTGGTTCCTATTTGAGAAAGGTCTGGCCTTTTCCCATCCCCAGAGATTTCGTGAAGTTCCTTGTTATTTGAGTATGTCTATGGAAGTAAGTTAGAGGATTGCTTGTTCATGGCCGGGCGCATTTACCAATTCGAGCCTGTCCAAATTGATGGGGTCTGTCCAAACTTCTGTTCGCACGTGTATTGCGTCCATGGGACTAGCCCGTTTGAAACTATTTATTGAATTCTTCCGGCGGCGCCATCGAGAGCCAAGTCGAGCAATGGTCAAGATGGAAGAATCACTCCCATCCGTGTCTCCCCTGCCACCAATAATGGACATGCGATTGTTGAATACCACAAGCATCGTGTTTGAATACACCTTGGACATGAACAAGGCGGGTACAGTATGATATGTTGTACCCTTCGATCCGATGAACAATGCTAGGTCAATCACCGAAACAGCGGCTAGCACGAACTTGAGGCTTATCGTTCAGAATATTCGTAAGCCCCACGTACCAGAAAGGGTCCCTGTTTCGACAAACAGGCAGATAAGCTTTGAAAATATCGTTTGATTACGTGGGAAAAACTTGTTATCTTGGCGCCATAACTAGGGGAGGTCATAAATGGGTTATAACTTAGGCCTTAAGTCAAAACTTACAAAATAGGTCATCATAGAGGCTATCACGACGCTGCACGCTACATTACTTGCCAGCCATAACTATAAACAACGAATAAGCTGGTGTGAAGACAGATGAGGGAGCTGTAGTGACTTGTATTGTGATCACCACGGCTCGAGGAGCTACGAGCAAAGTTGGGACTTGCGAATATTGAATCCCGGACGCCAGGGCTGATGCACTGGTCAAAATGGCTAGCTATTCTAGCATTCAGTCATGGCAAAAGCGGTTAGAAATTCGGACGTACGAACGCAACGCAACATGTCGCTGTCCATGACCCTGAAAGCTTCTTTATACGAGAAGCGAAGAAAAGTTGACCAATACAGCCCACTATGAATGGTGTTGAAATCGAGGGGCACAAATGGGATTAGAAGAGTACGTACCGATGCCGCTGTGGACTGGTACGGATAACCACAGTAGATGTACCTTTTCAGGCGAGTGTGGGTCCAAAAATCCTGAAGCGAACGTAGCGAACGCGTCGCTAGTCGCTACACCTGTCTCCAATGTCTCAAGTATCAGAACCCCATACACCAGGAACTTGAGAATGGTTCGATCCTTGGGAAATGCAACGTAATAAGAGTCTAAGGACGAGAGTTAGCGATAGGATGTTGGGTATGAGGTGACTTTTCGCACAAACTTGGGCACAGAGTACCCCCTGGAGTCCCCAATTCAAAAGATATCCAATTAACTATACTCCAAGGCACTATTAGAATAGGTACCTTTCCAGAGTCAAGATAGAGTATAAACGTACCAAGGGACCAGCGACTCTAGGATCAACTAGCGACATTGTACCAGTGAGAATCGTTAAATTATACTCCACCCTGTGTGGGACTTGAGGATTATATGCAGACTTTTCATCAGAGGGAAGACATGAATAACTCTGATTGCCATACCATTCCATATCCATAGGAAAGCATTCGCCGATAGCGGCTGTGTAGTAAAGCTATAGCCTTAGGGTCCGACATCAAGGGAGAGGTGGTGCGCGTGGTAAAGGGGGGAGTTTCCTTAGGGTAGGTACTTGACACTTGTGTGGACATATGGTACATATCAGGAATCCTCTGTACAAATGATGATCTTGTTTCGAGGGCCAGGTGACGACCCACCCAAACATTGACCCCTGTATAAAACTAGTTTGCTCCACACTCGAGTTCTCCGGTTTCCACTAGCCAGGGCGAGACGACAGAATCGACATGAGCACGAGAATACAAGAACAATCCATAATCTCGTTCCAACGTCCGTGTACCCAATCATCGTCGTCCATGATCGTTGTTGGCTTAGGGGACAAATTCGTTCGTCGCTGGTAGTTGCAGTTCGAGTCTGTTTTAAGGTAAGACGGGGTAAGTCGAGCCAGAATGCCTGGAACACCACCAGCCTTCGGAAGATGCCATATTCGGTTCAAGAAACCTCGTCTGTCCCCCCCTCCAATGCTAATCATCACGACCAACGAGATACTCCAGCGGAGAAAGATGGCTGTCAAGTACAAGTGTGATTCAAAGGCCCTGTCATTTCTAAGCGTTGTGACCATGTAAATCACTTAGGAGGTGTGTCAGACCCACCTCTCCAAAACACCTCGTGTCAGACTTCTAGGCTTCGAGGTATCTTCTATTCTTCCTCCTGAACTATGCTGTACCAATATGCCAATCAAGGGGCGTACCTTCATCGCTGTCCGATTTACTGTTTGCCGTAAATTCTGTTCAAAATCGTTGTTTAGGAGTCTCGCATGCTCCATGTGTCCAGTACGTCTATAGGGTTTGCCAATTCAAACTGGTCCATACTAACGGTCTCCGTCCGGACTTCAAATTGTGCATGGATTATATCAACATGGAGACTCCCGAAAATCTTTCGTTTCAAATGCCAGGCTGGACCAATCCGAACGATGACCATGGCTAAATGTCATTTTACTCTGCATCCCACCATCCATCCACCACATATATCCGAACGTCGAAGTCCATAAGCATCGTATTCAAGTATATCTTGGTTGTGAGCAGGAGGATGATAATGGAGGACGAAAACTCGGCCAATCCAAATATGCCGAGAAGAATTAATTCAGAGTCAGGCCCAAGCTTAAAGTATTCTCATTTTGTTTTGTGACCATTTGAACCTCAAAATACTGTACCCTCAAAAACAGTCTCAACCATTCGACAGTTCAAAGATCGGCTGAAATTCGTGACTCACATACTTTTTCTGCTCCTGGTAACAGTTGAAGCCACACCAGTATTCTGATATCCTGTCAAGAAATTTTGAAACCAGGGATTTCCAACCATAACAACAGTATATTGTGGCCTTCTTCGAGCGTCGGGAGTATTTTGTCCCTTTGAATTCTATCGTTATCAAATCACAACCGAAAAATCACCATAACTTTAGATACAGCAATATTGACATACATTTGCTTAGAATGCGCTGATGCATAATCACTTTGATATCGGGAACCCTGCCAGTTGTCACTGGGAGTGTTATTGTATGTATGATTCGCACAGCAGCGTGGACACAACATCACTGCCAGTGCTGCGATGATGGCAACTTTATGCACCACATCTGAACAAGTTGAAATACTTGGGAAGTTTGCCATGATGATGGTGCCCCATCTCATGATGTTCGGGCTTTGGAGTATCATGGGATGTGTGAGCCATATTGAAGCGAGTAAGTGCCGACTGATCAAGTTCTAGGATCATATTGATATTTGATCAATATTTTGCCCAGCTGGGTAACCTTGAGCTCAAGTCTCAAGCAATATGGCCCAGTTGACATATTATTGCTGGATTCTCCTGGTGTTTGTGGTTATTTCAAGTTCATGGCGACCCTAGTCTTTCGTGAGTAGACTGGAAATGGAGGGAGATGATTGAACTTCGTGTGGCCTCGTGATCGTTAGGGGGCGGCTCCTGATCTCGCTTCCATTCTCAGGAGCTTGATATGCCCCCATCACCCAGAACCCTAAAACTCATATCATAGCCACAACTAACTTTGATATCAGCGGAAGCCTTGACTATCGGCTTGACATTACTTTTTGTGATTTTGTCCAACTGAGAAATCAGATCTGGGTCATTAAATAGATTGCAGATTATCCTCCCCATAAATATGATGAAGCCATGCTCTAATCCAAAATCCCCAATTCGTCTCCGGCCATAGACAAAAAAATGGTTGTAGAAACGTAGGTTTCCTAAAGCTATTTCTAATATCATCTTAACGTGACATATTCGCTTCTCAGGGCAGGCCCATTGGTATATATTGTCTCATCCGTACTTTTATATGCCTTACCAGAAAACGTTAGATTCTCGGACACTTGGCGAGTTGGGGGGTTCAAGGAATCTTGTGCGTTCAAGCTTGTCAGTCATCCATGTCTCTCTATGCCAAAGGGGAATTAACAACAACATTGCTGCTGTGCAGACCAATACTACCTCGCGTTTCCGAAGGACAGACTCTTCATAAAGGTCCTAGTCTACACAGTGTTCACCCTTGAGGTTGTTCAGTCGATTTTAATGACAAGGGATGCGTTCGATACGTTTGTCTTGGGTTTCGCAGATGTATTTGCCCTTAACAAAATTCGGCTGCTTTGGTTTTCTGTCCCGATCCTCGGAGCCATAGGTGAGCCAAGTAGACCTAAAATATACTCTAGTTCTCACAATTGGTCCAGTGGGGTCGATTTGCCGAGTATTTCTTATCTACCGCCTCTACATTCTATCAAGGTCATGGGTGCCTACATCATTAGCTATCATGGTAAGTGATACTGAGTTCACTATTTCGTTGATTTCACTCTTCACCTGAGATAGCTGGCATTGGTGGCGGCGGTGACGGCACTTCTGACAGGGGCCCAGTTTGTTACTGCGTGGACTTTCAATCATATACATGAAGATAAAAGTTATGTACTTGTTGGGGTCAGTCAGCAACCGCTATTTCCTTGTCTTATGTTAATATTCGCAACACCCACTTACAATACAATAGCTATGGAATGGGAGCAGCGCAGCATGTGATATTATGATTGCGGCGTGCATGGTTTATTATGTATGAGTTGCATTTCAAATCTACATGGCTATAACCGCTCATTATCTTGTAGTTGTTACACCAGAAAGCCGACTTCAAACGTACCCATGCGCGGATCACATCTTTGATTGTGGTCACTGTTGAAACAGGGATTATTACAGGTTGGTTTTGTTCCTCAGTGTTTGTGTCGTTCTGACACACCCTAAGCAACGATATCTACTTTAAGCTTTCTCTTGTTCGTTTGTCTCAAACATACAGGCTACTTCGCGATCCCAACCATGATAGTTGCTAAGTTATATTCAAATACCATGCTATTGGCCTTGAATAATCGAATCAACATCATCGGTGGGAGAAATGAACAAGAGACGTACATAGATCATCCGTTTGGAGTTCAAGATCCGTCACAATGGGAACCTCACCGTGATATTGAAGGAAAAAACTCAAGCCGGGAAATATAGAATTACGAGAAAATTCGATCAGTACTGATCAGTTCGGATTTGTAAGTGTATCATTTATTTAATTTTGTGTGGGTGTCAACTTCATTGCCCATTTATACAGCCACGAAATTAGACTTCAGATATTACAAAAACCGCCCATACCCCCACAAGACATAAAAATCTCAAGTATTTTTACTGGATAGTTGTCTCACTGGTCCTCAACCGAATGATTTTATTTATGGCGCTCCCCCGCTTGGTATTGTAAGCATAAAAACAAACAAGTGCACTTTCCGAGTCGCGACCACAATACTCTCCCAGGCTGAGTATTACCACCTTGGACAAGTGCATAGCGCCACCTATCACGTATATCCGAATAGCAAAGTCCACTTGGTTATGAACGCAACCATGGCTCGATTAATCGGAATTTGCCGAGAGGCACTGGCTTAGGTAGGTTAGGACGGAGCTTTAAAATATTTCCATCTCGTTCAGTAACTATCCGAGCTCCGAAATACCCTCAAAAGATGTGTAAATGATTTTGATGGTTTGATGATTTGAGGCTCGACCGAGTTTTGAACGGCTTTCTCGGTACTTGATGTTATCACTAAGTTTATTTTTGTTAACTGTCGACACTGTGTTGGTATGATTCTGATACGATTTCTTCAACCAAACCAAAACCGGATGCTTTCAGCAACCACAACAGTATGCTGTCTCATGCCATAACCTCAGTGTCAGGGGATGGTCCTTTAGCTTACATTTTCCTTCTGTGCCTATAGATCTACATTTCAAAATTAGGGCATGCTAAACTTGTATACAATTGGTCAAGTCTCACGGCACAAGCGTCACGAGGGTTCAAATCAAAATTCCTCCTAGGGCTAACGTACATGCAGTGCCAGGTTGGAGTTTCGAAAAGTGATAATGTCATAAATCTCACAAAATTTGGGGTCCAGGAGCGCTTGGTATGTTCTCATCACACGAGACTTTGACGCTATTACGACCACAGAAAGTTGGGAGGCCAGATCACCAGCTCGAGATCAACTGGCACATTCTACTTGAGTACACATCAGATCCAAATCATCAGATGAATTATAGGATGCCACTCCTATAAGTATGACGAAGCTACACTGTTTTTCAAATCCCCATCATATCCCAGGCTATGGACAATGAAATTCTTGAAAAAGGGTAAGTTCCTCTTTAAAATGTTCTGATACAATATTAATGAATTCTCAGAGCGGGTCCTTTGGTATCTTTGTATTTCTCACTTGTATCCTTACCCACCTAATCAAAACTCTAAGCTTGTTGCATACTTAGCAAGTTGGGGGTTCCAAGGGGTTCTATGCGTCCAAGTTTGTAAGTCATTTATTTCATATTCATATTGAGGGGACTGATGGCCTTTACATTTGTTATGTTGGTATAGACCAATATTACCGAGCGTTCCCTAATGACAGGCCTTTCTTGAAAATATTGGTTTATGGAGTGTTTACCTTAGAAGTTGTTCAGACAATTCTCGTGGCGAGAGATGCGTTTGATACATTTGTTGTGGGCTTCGCAGACTTGACTACCCTGAGCAACATTCGGTTGCTTTGGCTTTCTTTCCCAGTTCTTGGAGGAATTGGTAAGTCATACGGTGCGGACCTACTTGAGCCTTCTCATTGGGACACAACACTCGTTTTCAGTGGGGTCAATGTGTCGATTGTTCCTAATTTACCGCCTTCATATCCTATCAAAGTCATGGGTATCCACATTATCAGCGACTATCGTATGTCTCGTTAAGCTCATCTCTCCACGAAGTTTTCATCTTACACATGATGCAGCTGGCAGTGGTGACAGAAGTGGCAGCCATTCTGACGGGGGTAGAATTTTCTACAGCAGGCAGTTTCATTAGCACATATGGTCAGCGCAAAACCTATATTGTGATTGGGGTTAGTGTCTATTCCTTTTTTTCATCAAAGGTCTCGCAACGAACTCACATTACAACAGCTATGGGGCGGGAGTGGTGCAGCATGTGATGCATTTATCACCGCATCTATGGTATATTATGTGTGTACAAGCAATATCCGCTATACTACACGACTGGAAATGCTTACCCCCTCGCAGCTACTACATCAGAAGGCCAAATTCAAACGTACTCGCGCGCGGATTGCATTCCTAATTGTGACTATCGTTGAAACTGGGGCTTTGACAGGTTAATTTAAATTTTTACGGGTTATAGCCATACTTATACTACTCAAGCGGCAATATCCACGTTGAACTTTCTCTTATTCATTTGCATCAAGTGGTCGTCCTATTTTATAATTCCACTCATGATAGTTGCAAAGCTATACTCAAATACCATGCTATTGGCATTGAACAATAGAATCAGCATAGTCGGCGGGAGAAATGAACATATAAATCCGGACTATTCACTTAACATGCATGACCCGTCGCAGCGAGAATTCCATCACGATCCTGAAGGAAAAAGTACAAGACGAGGAAACATAGAAGTGCAAGAAAATTCGACTAGTATCGATCAGCTCGGATTTGTGAGTATATAATTTCATCAGTTTTATACAGGTGGCCCACTTTCTTTTACCCATTCATACAGTCGTGCGACCAAAATTCAGAGATTGCGAGGCCCACCAATATTACAATCAAGGCTGGTTCGGGTGTCGTAGTGTATTGAATGATTTATTTGCAAGACAAATAGGGCTCGCCGAGGTGACGCAATATATAAATCTCTTCAGCATAGCAACATCATAGGTAGACAACAATCCGGATGATGTTGTATCTCCTGCTGTTGCCTGTCAGCATGGACTATATACTATCCTTGTTGGGAGGCAGTTCATGGTCTTAGCACTTGCCCTTCATGCTTTCCGACCACTTCATACAGCAGCACAACTAAAATTCGGAGATCGCAAAGCCTGCCAATAATCTTTACCAGGAGTGAACATAGGTCAGTAAGTATTTCTGAGCCTATTTTTCACCAGGTGGTCGAGCCTCAACGCGTCTACTCACCTAGTAAAATATCGTTTTCCTCGTACAGGAATTGATGAAAGGCAACTACTGGCTCAATCCAATTTCCGATGAACAAAGGGGCACTCACATTGGGTCTGTTCAATGATTGATTCGTGCTGGGGTAAAAAAAAATACGTGATATAGGGAAACCTACTACCGGTTGTTGTCGGAAGTATTAATGTGTGCATGATTTCACAGCTATAGCAGGTGGATACAACATCGGTATCAGTCCTGCCATGATGGCAACATTTTGTGCAACGTGTAACAGGCCGACACGTTCTGGGGAACTCCCACCTCACGATAGTTGGGCTCTGAGGTAATATGGAATTTACAAGCTGTATGGAGTATGAGCTAGAATTGGCTTTAAATCGGGATAATCAAGTTCCGGAGTCTGAGGCTTGGTTCTGGGATTTCTGAGTATTTATAACTTCTTCAAGCTCATGGTGGGGAAAATCCCCCGCAGGTAGGCTAAAATGGGAGGGGTAAACCTCTCTATAAGCAATAGGCCGAAACCCACTCTCATAATGTAATACCCTGCTCTCGGAATAGTATACTTCAGCGCGTACGTAAATAACTCGGACCTTCCAGAGCCGTGCTATTTTTTACAACTTCCTATCGTGGCTACTGGAGGGGATCTGGCTATTGACAGGAATAAAATATATTGCACTGAGAACCGAAAGGCTTTCTAGGAAGTAAATGTCTGCCGATTTAAAGATGAGGTAAAGTATGGTACACTGTCAAAGAGGAGTGGGAAATAATGAAGTAGATAGGTCGATGGAAGTGCTACACGTGTACATACTGGAGGAGCATCATAAGAGATGAGAACGAGCTGATGAGTTAATAATCTAAGAAAAGCAACGCAAATGCCACAGGCCAACTGAGGAGCCAGGAGGGCTGGAGACCAGTGGACGATAATAGATGGGGTCTACTGTTGCGGAAGGCATGGAAACCTTTGCTTATGAAAAGGTTGTGCATGGTTGTAGTGATCATGATAGGGATACCAACAGCCAATGCCCGTGTGCTTTTTGTCTCTGAGGATTATGCACAGTCCATCCACCACTGCCCTCCCCGCTGCGATTCATCACATAAATATCCTACATGTCCCCTCACTGCGTAATGAACCGCAACACGTCTTGCCAATACCACACTGTACTAGCCAACGCCCACTAAGGAATAAAAAAAACCAACAAATGAATATGAAAAGGGGAACTGGGACCGAAGGAACAGCCAAATGGCGGAAAACAATGGTGTAAAGCGCGCACATAATCCATTGTGATCTAACCCATCTTATTGTCCTTCTTCTTCTGCTTGCGTGGTGGTGTCACAGGGCGCCCCATATTCATTCCCCCGTAGGGATATTTCGCTTTTTTCTCCGCTGGCTTTAAGATCTAATCGGAGAAAGAGGGGTTAGATATAGCCTGGTGGTGAAAGTGAATCATTGGCATACCTGGAACGAACACAGCAGTGTTTCATCCACACTCATCATCGCTCCCGCATTATCGAATTCACCACAATAATTTGGTGCGGAGAATAGCGTTACCAAGTGTCGCTTCGCGAAGAATTCGTACCCATCTTCGACGACCTGCCGGAAGCAAAAGCATGAGTCAAGTGCAGATCATGATGCCGGAATGCCGTTAAAGTATATGGAACTACTTTAATAAGGATAGGGGATTGTACTTACCTGATGTGCTCGACAAATCAGGTCCATATCATGTTTTTGTAAAAACCGGGAAACCACATCTGGACCGAAAGTAAACGACACTCCTCTATCGTTTTCTGACCATCCGGTTATGTCTTTATCAGGGTCTGACCATAGGAGATCGCAAAGGAGGCCTAACGACCGGGTTCACACGTCAACGTCAACTCGCCGATGGAATTTTGCCTATGAAACACACCTGTGTCCGGTACATCCGTCGGCCGCATGACCCTCCGTATTTGTTCCATGGATTGTAGGTCCGGGCTTAGTCCACCATGCATCGTGAAAATCTTCTCATCGATAATGGCCGCAATTGGCAAGCAATTGAAGCAGTCCGTAAACGTCTTCCACAGTTTGATGTTATATCTACGTTTGCCTATACGGTGTCATTACGTTAGTTGACAGACGCGAGATGGATGTCAGGGGGCCTTACATTCATCATAGAAACCGTATATCCTGTTGATGCTTGCGCATTCGTGGTTACCTCGCAATATAAAGAAGTTTTCGGGGTATTTTATCTTGTATGCGAGGAGGAGGCAGATGGTTTCGAGTGATTGTTTCCCTCGGTCTACGTAGTCGCCAAGGAAGAGGTAGTTTGCCTCGGGCGGAAACCCGCCATATTCGAACAATCGGAGGAGGTCGTAATATTGACCGTGGATATCACCTAATGACGGCACTATTAGTTTTCTGAGGTTAGAAAGTAGGGTCCTAGCCACGAACCGCAAATCTTAATGGGGGCCTCCAATTCAAGCAGAATAGGCTGATTGATGAAGATCTCGCGGGCTTTTGTACAAAGGTATTTGATTTCGTATTCTTGAAGCTGTACGGGTTTTCCGGGTCGATTGCCACGAACTGGAATGGACAAAGAGTGGGTTAGAATACTGCTTTGTCATGAAAAAAGGCCATGGCCGGCCCAGGTAAAAAATGCTGGCATGGGGGGTTGACGAGGTAGCCGCGCTGTTCCCTGTTCTCTGGGTGACAGCGGCGCATTGACGCCGGCGTCCTAGTGCAGGCGTATACCGCGTTGCACGCACAGCAGGACATTCTCAGCCGAACCGACGTAACCCATTCTAACCATCCCAGACAACCTTCTATCCTCTCTTTGACCACCAAATCCCAGGTGGCCAAATTCTACAACCGTTCCAACCTTTGCACGAGACCAGATATAACAGCAGTATGCCAGCTCACCTTCCAGAAGCCTGTCAATAACTGAGTCGAGATCAATCTCTGTTGTAGATTCCGCCATATTGTGTGCCACTAGGGAGTTTTTTGGTGCAGGTATGAGTGGTGCAGGTAGGTGCTGAAGGGTAAATGATGCTTGTCGTCACCAAAAAAAGTGTGAAAAAAGGGCGGAGAATAGGGATCAAACAGGGACAACGACGTTAAGCCGTGGGGTGAGACAGACGTCTTGCGGGCGCCAGGAAGTTAGATACGGTAGTTGGTGGCACGCCTGCTGTCAACGCTACAGAAGAAGACGTAGAGGACAATATCGATGGTTGAGTGGGCGGTGTAGATAACAGGCCTTGTTGATCCCTTCAATTCCAAAACCGGCAAACTTCGGAGCGTGGGAATTACTATTTCGCGCCACTCCACCTGTAAATTTTCATCTCGATCTCCAAAAAAAAAAAATTAACAAGCCCACTATATAAGAATCTACAACATGAAATAATTGGAGGTACATAGGCAATACAGTAAGGATTGTGGAAAAGATCAACGCAGAGTCCGTGTGTGATGCTAGTACTGTTCGATTCGAGATCAATGAAAACGTGTTATGTGACTGTCACCATGATTTGTTGAGGCACCGCGCGGCGCGAGGCAGAAAGGCTTGGTGGTTTGCGGGGCACATGAGCACGGCAACATGGCGACAGTTCATTTTGAACTATTCGTAGGATGCCAGCGTGTTGGCTGGGGTATTTGTGACTGTCGCAACGTGATCAATCGAAAGTCTTGTGGGTCCTGTAGTGTCTGTCACAGGACGACGTACACCACGCCGTCTCCTACGACTACGAGGTGAAACAATCAGGTACAACTCCCGACGCAGAAAAAAAAAACGGATCGGACTTACCGGGGGAACAGTGGACCTTTTGGCATGAGCCTCTCGTCAAGATCCAACGCGATGTTAGCGGAGGCTTGAAGGGCCTAGAAATTCGTTTTAGCCTATTAGATTCCGTGGGCGGAAAATAAAACGCGCCTCGATCCACTCCACGACTCCAGCGACGTCTTTAGCCTGCAACAAGAATTGCTCTCCCTCAACCCTTACTCGTATTACGTTCTTTCTTTTAATATAGTCATTCCCAAGACCACTCTCCGCATTTTGCATCGTATATGCCTTGATCAAATCAGTAGGGTCAGGGTCGGGCAGGTCACCTTTACCGGGACGGAACTGGGACCGAGATGGTGAAGAACTCGGCGATGACTCCGAGCTAAATTGTTGTGACGACGCTGAGGATGGGACACTCAGTGCCATACTGTTCCCAGACGTCGATGACGGTGTTGTCGACGGATACCGTCCGGTCGCCGTGGATGGTCGGGAGCTAGAACTGGAACTCACACTACCATGTGGTGGCCCAGGGACACTGAGTGATGGTCGAGGTGATTGTGATTTGGGCGGTGGGATAGGAGCATCGCTCTGAGAACGCCCATGGGGTCGCGATGGTTTCAGAAGCTGAACAGCTATATTCAGTCGCGAACGCGTAGCAGACGGCTGCTGTGTCGAGAAAGTGGAACCGGTGGGAACTGGGGTAGGCGGGTCCACGCGAAGTTCTGTTACATCCCTGCCCTGTTCACCTGCCTTAGGGACTCCTTCTGCAACTAGTGAAGCTCCCGAATTAGACGTCGCTATTGTCGATGTTCCCGCCGCCGGCTGGCTAACATCTCCAACACCCACTTTTTTCTCCCACCACTCGCCGATAGCCGAGACCCCCGTTGTGCCAGCAGGACAGCGATATATTTTCAGCACCGTGCCTTCAAGGACACACATGACCCGCCGCCATTTTCTATCCTTAGCCTGTACCCCAGGTGCTGTAAATTCCATCTTCCGAGGGATGATCGTCTTGACATATATATCATTAGAATATGATGGAAGATGCTCCCGGCCCTCGTCGTCCCGGGGTTGGATCTTCACACTCGCTGACATAGGGTGTGCGAAGGGCGCAAATGATGGGTAGGGGGGCGGCGTCGTGGCTTCCGTGTACATAGGCATCGAGCGGCGGCGTCGGAGAGGATGGGGAATAGAATCATACGCAGGAGCTTTGCTGAATCGATTCTGCAGCTTGTTCTCTGGCGAAACCCCTTCCACGGCCTCCTCCTCGTCGGGTACTGTGGATAATTCCATCTTGTCAATAATCAGAGATGCCCTCTGTCCATCCCTGACGACCAGGCTTCTCCTCCTTTCCACTTTGACCGCCTCCTCATCATCTCTTATCATCTTCTCCAACTCTTCTTTCTTCGCGATAGCATGTATATCTATCATACTCCTCGACGCCCGCTTATACATCCCAGGCCGTGGAGGTGCATCTAGCGGGCTCGGGCTGTGGCTTGGCGCTGGAAGCATTGTTCGAAGGCTATCACTCGCACGGGGCGTCCTCGCCGGGGACACACTATCTTTACGTGCATGTGCCCTTGTATGGCGATCAATGCTTCGAGTCCGATGATTAAAGTAGTCCCGATGGGGGCTACCAGAGGTTGGCGTTCGTGACGTATCTGCTCCATGGTCATCCTCTTCCTCGCCATCAGACCTTGCTTTCCCTTTCCCTTTGATATCTGGTGGGGGGTGATCGAGGAAGGATAAATCAATGCGCGAGATATCAATATCTGAGAGGAGCACATTTTCCGTGTACGAAGACGACCTTGAATGTGATTTCGTCCGTGAGCTCAATGATGGGGGCAACAAACCCCCACCGTCGATACTCCCGCTCATACTTGTGCTAGGCCTCCCAAAGCTTTCGTCATCATAATTACTCAGACTGCTGCCCATATTACGGGCACCGGACCCTTCGTCTCCGTCCTCGAGATCTTCATCTTCATCACCATCTTCTTGTATATCATCTTCGTCACCATCTTCCTCTGGGTCATTTCCCTGACGCGGTAATTCTGGCATATTCCGTAGTCCTACCCTTCCCCGGCTGTTGCCCCCTGCAGGCAAATCCGCAGGTTGTATATTAATCGTGGGCAATGGCGGCAGGCGCATGATCGGTAGTGGGGGAGGGCGGAAAATGACGCTTGGTGAGAGACGCGCCGAGGACCCGTCGGTCAGTGTCAGGCTAAATCGATGGTTAGCTGGAGGGAGTACGAGGCGAGGAGCAGTGCCGCGTCGCGTTAGATCAGGCGGTGGCGTTATGGGGGCATTTTGCACGGCGGGTAGGGATGTGCTGTACGTGATGACGGCAGGTCTTGGAATAACGCCTGGTGTGGAAGGTGTTGGTGATGATGACGCTGGTGATGGAGTCAAGTGATTAGAACTAGATTTCGTTTTCAGTCGCGGTCGAGATAATTTCCGAATAAGAGTGCGGCCTAAACTAGCGCTGGGGCTGTTTGTGCCAGGCTTCACTTTCTCCTTGGGGTCAGATGAGGAACGTGGCATGTCAATGGGGCTTATGTTTTCATTTGAGTTGGAACTGATAACGCCTGCGGTGGTTTGCGCTGTTATTGTTGTATGAGATGGGATGGTGGCGTTCGAAGGCTGGTCACTCGTTGAAGGCCTCGGAATCGTGTTTAATGTTTGAGGTAGTCCGTCAATGCTGTTTTCCCGAGTCGTAATGGCCACGCCTATCTGCGACTCATGGACAAAACCCTCTGAAATCGTAGCTGGAGGATTTGTTTGGGGCAGCCCAGAGAGTGGTATTGGGCTTGGCCTTCGAAAGTCGCTTCTAGCTGGGGAGTGACTTGCGGATGAGTCGTCGCCGTCCTGATCGGCGGGGTTGAACGGCTCGACCGTCATCCCACTCAGACCCAACAAGGGGTGGGACATGTATGGCTTGACCCCCCCAAATAAGTGTGTCTGACTAGGATACGGGTTGCTACCGTCGCGGTCATCCTTGGTCTTCCGACTAGTGAGACGAATCCGGTCTTTGAAGTTGGATACCTTCTGTAGTAGTCTGCTGGCGCGGGACTTGAATAGACAGCGTTATTTTTATACCAGAGTAAAACAGAACCCAACATGCTACTCACTTGGGAGCCAACAGGCGGCCTGGTTTGTGCTACAGACTGCGATCGGGGTCGTTCTGCCATAGCAGGGTGTGTGGCACAGTGGTGGGACAGGAAGAGCAGAGCCCAGAAGTTCAGAAGCAATGTTTCGCTTCGCACAGCTCAAATGATGCTCATACAAAAACGGTTGGATCAATCAGACCCGTCGCTCCGTATGGCAGTTATGAGCTGGAGGCCAAGTAAAGGGTGTTGAGTGAAAAAAGTTGGGGCTCCCGACGACACAAGGTAGGAGCTAATGAATGTTCGAAGAGGAGGGCTATGGCTGTGCGTAAAAACGTGTGTGGGGGAAGTAGGGATACTGACGCCCAGGAATGTTGAAGATTCCGTTAATGTGGAACACGGTGGTCACAAGGTGCGAGTCGAAAATAGCTGTTGGCGACGTTCGGAACAGCGAAGAGAGAGGGAAGCTGGCGATAGGATAAATGCGATGGATACTGTAGATGCAGTGTTTTGCGTTGTCTGCAAGTGGATCCTAGGAATGCCATGATGATCTATGGGTCACCGTTGTGTTGTCGGCAGCCCTCTTGCCGCTCCGATCCCACACAATCAAAACACCCGATCAACTAATTCGAGTTTATTTCCCAATACATTTATACTCGCCATAACTATTCCCATAAACAGAAAATTATAAAGCCTACTCCCATACGTCTCACAACATATGGCTTGATCATCCATGCTCACAAAGAACAATATAAATATGTCTAAGGAGATCGCTGCTGTCTTTCCGAACCCACGCGACATTCCGACGATCTTGCCGGACTTGCCCAAGACAGGTCTGCCGACCGCGAACTATTCCTGGACTGCCGGGGGAATTCGGGCGACGTGTAGAATATCAGTGGATGGCAAAATACGGTGTACATGTATATACAAATGACAATCCAATATCTCCTGACGTCGAGAACGCATCATTGTTCCACTTCCGGCCCCTCCTCTTCGTCTCCCACTTCGATGGCTACGCACCAAAATAACGCACCCCACGGGTCTTCGCCCTCCACAGCCGTCTCCTTCCGTTCACAGCAAACAAATCTCACGGGTTGCCTATCCCAGTATCTCATCAGATCAAACGAAATGCCGCCTGGCAGCCGCAGTGATAATGTTGGACTGAATTCTAGGAACCCATAACAGAAATCGGTTGTAATCACATCCTGTTTGACCATCCAATTTCCATCAGAACATGTGACCACTGTGATAATCAACAAAATATCATACCTTCGGCCCAAAATGGATGGCCTGACGATGTTCAGCACTGCTGAAATACGAACGACGTTGACTGGCGGTTTCGAGGTCCAACCCTGGTCTGGAAACTTTTTTTCTCTTGCGCCCTGTATGCAAGCCATTCACTGCATCCTTGATCTTACTTGCCCTGCCGGAACTGCCTTTCGACTTTTTGGAAGAAGAGCTAACGGCACTAGTGAATGAATGCGCCACAGAAAGCGTAGACGAAACTGAGGATGTGGAAGAGGATGCCGAACTTGAGGAGCCACGAGGAGAACCCATGTCTGATAGCGCTAGGTGGATCTGGGACGTGTCATCAACCAGAGATTGTGACGGGGGGAATGGTGGAAGGACGTCATGGATCTTTGGACCGGAAAAATCGGAATCAGGCTTAAGAAAATCACGCTCATGCGGGGAGCCTGAAGGGATGCGGGCGTGGGCAAGGTGTGGCATCGTTGACACCAACGGGGAGAGGGCCCATGGCTTCGTGCTCGATGACAAGTCGTGTGTCAGGGTTGGGTCCATGTAACTAGTGAATAATATTAGTTCCAAAAGGGCTGAACGCACAAGAAAAAGTAGAAGCTCACTTCATGAACTTCAGTGCGGCACCAGAGCCCCATGGCAACTTTAATGGCCTATCGAATGTGTTCCCGAAAAGTATATCGTCTGCCGAGTAAGACTTCAAGAACCTCCCTGCCATTTCGTTGTCAGTTCCCCAAACCACGCCAAGGAAAAGTTGCAAGCCGCCAGCGGCGACATACCTCGAACCTGTAAGCTCCACGTAATCCCTTGTCTGTCCTCCCTCGAAAAATAATCAGAATCCTTTACCTGCCCCTCCGAGTCGGTGAATCCCTTGATATTGACCACTACCTCCCCTTCAAACAACTCAGAGACGATCCTATGTGCCTCATTCGTGTTCACTTTCGACGTAATGGGTGTCATTGTCTCTGGGGTGGCCCCCGCGAGGACTCGGAATCGAGGGGCCATGTGAGAGTAAGATGAGATCGTAAAGGCGTTTCTTTCACAGCGTTCCAACGATATGGATAATTGATGATCAAGTCCTGGATTCGAGGCTTCGTGTCGGTGGCTCGCACGACACAGATAATAGTTTGAGTATAAGTTATAGCTGGCGAAGGCGTGTAGTGTGAATCGATAATGCAGTAGAACCAGCTACTGCGCGAATTTTAGGATATTTGTAAAAGGAGTGGTACCACACTGCCGCGATGTTGGACGTCACGATCGACTTTTCGCTTGGAAAGGAACTGAGTTACTCACCACACTCGATTTACACCCGCTCACGTGCTTCGCCATTGGCTCCTATTCTCGGCGTCGGCGAGTCGGCCAACATAGGGGTCTGAACGTTGGCCTTCATGACGAACAGCAGGGTTTTTACGTATGTAGGGGTACAAGTCGGTAACAAGGAACATTGTTGGCACGATGCTAGTGAGGCTAGCGAGTAAAGAGCGGCTGTTGTGGCTAACGACCGTTTCACTGATTATCAATTATCTCTGATTCATTGATAAATGTATTGACGTCATGGTCATGCGTTGATTGATCAGTATCATGATCTTTGGACCTGAGATTCGACAATTAGGAAACTTGAATGCGTCCAAGTTTTGATCGACCATGTGTGGATGTTTGTGGGCGCAACATATCCCGCGGAGGTGAAATTTTAAGTCTAGAAGGCCCGAAGAAACACGAAAACCAAGTTTCGCCTATTAACAGTTGCCTCGAGCGGCTGAATCTATGAAAAGCGAACCTTGACGCTAACTTGGAGGGGGTTCTGGAAAACATAATATTTAGCACATATGAACGGACCGTAATAATTTTACCTCGCCTCGATGGCTAATGACAACACTGTTTATTGTTCATTAGTTACCCGTGGTGTATTCCATGTGGGAGCCACGAGATGTATTATAATATACGGTGTTACTTTGTTGCGTTCAGAACTAATTAGAGGGACGATCATTCGCCCAATATTTAAAGTCGTAGGATCGACACACACCGTACTTGGTGCGAACTATTTGAGGCGCGGACATTGGATCCTTTCAATACGCATCACCGCCCAGTAAAATTATGATACGGAGTCTGAGGTGCTTACTTGAACGATCCGCTAGCATGGTGTACGAGGCTCGCTGACCTCGTAAAACCCCACCAGCCGCCGGTAAAATTCCAACGGTCCGAGAAGGGCGAGCAAAATACACTAGGAGCTTGTTCGCCCACAATACTTATTATGTACAGTGATTCACGACAGGTGACCGAAGAGGTAGAATTGAAGCCACGGGTTGGTTCTGAGCCATTCGCACCTTTAGAAGCGGGTGACTAATTTAGACTAGGGCCCACCATCAGTCCACCCGTCCACCCACTTCCGTAACTATCACCATCAACAGCGGATTCTTGTGCAATCCCAAGGCCTGGGTTTGGGCAAAAGCAATGGTGCCTAGTTCAATGGCACTCGCCAAGAGTATATTTTAAGACTAATCATGACATCGGCGGGACCCGTCCTTCTGGCGCGGTGGCGTTTTTATATAGAAAAAATAACGAGAATGGATTTGAGGTTCTTCCGGATTGTTCGCCCCCTCGTATCAGTGATTTAGGATAAAGTCTCATACGGCGAGTCAAGAATTATGAGAACACGCGTGGCGCTACCGTAACAAAAAGCCAGTAAAAGCCTTGGTACCACCTCGTGAGCAGATTTCCCCAGAATCTAAACGCGTTCGACCTAGATTTGAATTACTGGAAGTAGCGTGCACAGGGACAACTCCAAATGCACGTCCAGAATGCTACGAGTATCCCCATCTGCGCGCAGGGTACAGGGCACTACCCCGCCGACCGGTTCCAGCAGCCCGCAGCTTGTTATGGACCCTTGGGAATTCCGGACGGGATCGAGAGGGTATGGTGGGTTGACCGAGCCCGAGGCTATTATCTTGGAACTCGGATGCTATGATGGTAGTACGCCCACACAAAGGCGGGAGAGGTAAGTTACTATGCTTGAAATCTTCCAGGGAACATCCGCACTTACGTTCATTAATTCCGTTCTTTACGACAACTTGGACGGGTCTGACAGCCTGTAGTCGGAGTAACCGCGAAGGTTGAAAGCGAACTTAGCGAAGTGATGAGGACCCTGCAGGGACGCTTATAAGTGCAGAAGCGCATCCTCGACATTACCAAGTGATGCTGGGAACTAGCTCGTTCCTGTGTTTGCTCCTCGTCGCGTTCGTCAGATGGTCAAACGCGTGATTTTTGAGGTATAAACACCAGGGATGTAAATAGGATATTCCGATTGGTAGAACACCGGAATGATACGCGTTTCTCGAGAATGAAACGTTTCCATATTTCCCAATTCCGGCGGCCGTACCCTAGATCCTAGGAAAGGGAGCCTCAAAGGCAGCTTCTGTCAGTTTCCACAGACTCATGGTCCGGTGAAAAAATAGCATCCATGCCTGACTTACTAGTACACTGTTTGACCCTACAAGAAAATATTCGTTCGACAGTGGGTTTTTTGGTTTTTGGTGTGACAGTAGATCCCCATATACCTATATTGGGCACGCGGGACAGCATTTGGTCTAATCATGTCGGCATCCACGCGTTGATGATCTGCCTGAAATTCGAATCAGGTCCCCCAGATAGCCAGAGTGGTTTCGTACGTGGCAATTCTAGGAATGATGCGGTTTTGCCCAAAATAAAAAAAGCTATGAACCACCAGGATGGCGGCAGTGCATATCCCAACCAGGCGTAAAGATCTATAGCTCTCCTGGCGTAGGGAAATAGCAGCGAGTCAAATGTTGATTCCGAAAATAGGAAAAACTAGATGCCATCTCAGTTGACAGGGTCACATTTTTTATGTGGTGAAGTTGGTTCGGAAAAAGTTGCCTGGCTGCCCTGCAAATATTACCGCCATAAAGAACTGCAAGACGGAACAATCGCTGCGTTTTTTTTAGAGTAACCAAAGCCTGAGAGTCAATGGATCCATGAGACTTACCTTACTTGCCGTGGTCTGCGGTTGTGTCGGGAGGGTGTGAACTCGCGACTCGGAACCTGAAACGATTTCCGAAGAACGTTGGAAGCGCCTGGGTTGCCTAAGCGCTTGATGATCTGCCCAACGCCCAGCATCCGGCCCCGATCTCCTACTTATATAGTATATATTCGACAGCTACGACATATTTTTTTTTCCGTTCCCCTCTTAACTCTCATGACACGTCGACATAGTTTCATCAAGCCCAAGGTTGACGTTCTTGCATTGTCTAGACAGGCACTCACCACTAAAATGGAAGTCGACATCCTCATTGGTCTACGTATAGTGGAGCATTTAGGGCGGGATCAACCAACAAAAAATTCCACCAATCACCCAAAAGAAGATGAGATACTCCAGATACTCAACTGGATTTCACTTTGTATCGTTTCTGACTCTCCTAGCCCATATTGTGATGTTGCGGTTGCAATTTCCGCGCAACCGGGCAATGTCACAATTCATATTTCCAGCGGCAGCGGCTCTCCAAGCCAACATGAACACGAAAATATAGCCCTCTTCATCGATACCTTGCGATGTGCGTTTCTCAATGACCTTGGTCCTTCCTTGATCGTTCGAGACTTCCTTGGCATGCTGGCCCACAGGGCACTACCCCAGATCATACAAAAAATACGAGCAGTACAGAAAGTCGAGGGTGGTGGTCCCGAGTACACCTATAAACGTTTCTACTCCCTGGTTTGCGCATGGCTTCACCATCGGCCTGAAGGCGAAATATCAAAGGGATTTGTGGACCTGGCGGTTGAGTTGACGAGAAGAGAGGATCAGGCAACTAATGTAATGGTGCAGTCTTTCTTTGACTTGTTGTCTTACAACATAGAAGACACCCAGAGAACGACTCCACAAGAAAAGTATCAACATATGGTCTCCGCAATGGCTTCATGCGATCTGTTGGTCAGCTCAACTTTCTTTGACGATGTCATCAATCGCGACAAACCATATCGACTGTCCTTGGAGATAACAGATCGTAAGTATTCACTCGCAGCGGGCTCAACAAAATCATACTGACGCGACTATGCATATATCTAGTTCTCTTCCTCCATGAATTAATCAGACGCTTATCACAGATAGCATGCTACCAAAGTGGACTGGAGGAATTCGTTGACAGGGGCGTCCCATACCTCAAACACGTCCTTGGTTGCGATGGGATGGAAAATTTTAAACAAGGAACAGGAGGGATCATCGTTAATTGGATAAACACCCACGTTCCACAAAATACAATCAAGACGCGTTACTGGCCTATCAGTCCGAGCGACAAGATCGGCCAGGTCCTTGCCACCGAGAATCTGGAGGTCGATCACTTAAACCCCGAAATGCGCGAATATATATGCCAAACCGAAGTTGTAACAGGGGCGTGGATGCAGGGTGAAGCAATCACTCCAAAGGTCCACTGCGAACTGCAACTGTTATTGTACCTCGAGGAGAGGTTTATTGACGTTAATGGGGACGCCATTGGGACAAGCGCACCGATGTGCTGGGCTTGTCACTGTTATATTAAGAAGCGCAATTCTCGCAAGTGGAGAATTTCCCAAACATCTGGGAAAGCGCGGGATGACTGGTGCCTTCCGCCAGGCCGTCCTGACCTCGGAGCTGCTGTTCTAAGATCCTTGAACAAGAAGGTCGGGAGGGTGGTCGAGGAATATGCTTGCGAGTGTTTTCCATGACTACCGATTACAAGGTCGGCCTTAACGCGCGACTCGGCAATCCTACAATTCACTCCAATCGCCAACCCTTTTTGGTTTTGCGAGACGTACGACGTCCATTTCAGACGCATGCAGGGGACGATACATAATATCCCGAAGCACACATTCTAGCCAACAGCAACAATAACTGAATTCCTTCGGGTCGCACCAAGTCTAGTAGGAAAGCGTTGTCATCGGATGGCTTTGATGAGCCATATTATTATGGCGTTCAAGTGACGCCCACCGGTCAAACCCCGTAACCAAAATCATCACCTTGTATCTGATGTCCACCGAGGTCTAGCGTTTCAGCAGACTACACATCGCTTAAATCTGGGGTGACTTCTACTGGCTTCCTTTGGGGCCGCAAAATTTCCAAGTATAATGGCACTATGCTAGTCAGGACCTTGTGCCTAAATCGGGCCTAAGAATATCCCAGAGGCAGAATTAAGAAACGCGCTTGTCGCCTGAGAGGTCCCGTGCATCTGTGCCTTCAAGTCCGGACTGCCAGTGAACGAGCGCGTGCCTCTTCGAGAGTGAGGGCTACCCGTGGGTATCTCGATCGCGTTCGTCTACGCCTCATCGTGTAGGGATCCACGCCTGTAAAGTATGACTCACATAGCGGACTCATCGGTTTAACTCGTTTGGTGTAAATCCAGACCGCCCATCTGTCAGTTCCAACTTCCACGCCTACACCGGCTATTTGGTCACCGAGGACTTTCAGAGATAATTAGGGATCAGCATCACCGCATGTTGATGGGCCCATGTGGAGCAGTGGCAGGAAGACTTCGTGACGCCCATTTTTCTCTATTTACTGCCAGAGTGTGTCCATAGATAGACGTAGACACAACTGATGATCATCCTTGTGGTCTTCGCTCAACGATTGCAACATTGATCATGATTAATTCATCACGGCGACTGCAAGGCATTCACATGTGGTGACTCTCTTTAGAAGGTAACCACAAGGTGTTAAGTAGTAAGTAGAGTATGGGGGGGGGACGGACAAGGCTATCCACAATATATGAATAACGATCAGGGGGCGATAGAGTGTGATGAGACCACGAGTAGACGGATGGAGGAAGAGCGTCCAAATATCTAGGGCTATCAACAAGAGTGGTCAATTTACGTGGGACGAGGGCAGGGTTCCTTGGGGGATACGCGATCATAAATAAGTGTAATAAATGGAAGGGGGAGATAGTAGTGTGTCGGGTGTAACGTACAGTCATGGTCCTTGTCGGTAAGGCGAGGTGGGGATGATATTGTGTTAGTAGCCAGTGATGTTTGTTGTCGTGTTGACCCGAATAAAAGACATCCGATAAACCCTGATAAAATCCAAGAAAAAGAAAAAGGAAAAAAAGGGATGGAAGGGGGAAAAAAAACGTTGACAGTAGGTGGGTGGGTAAGGTGGATAAAAATAAAGATACATAAGCACCCCGGAATGAGACGCAACAAAGTGTTGGATTTTGAGGGGGGAAAAAAAAGAAAGCGCTTCAAGGAAGGTCCGACAATAGCCAGGTGAGAATAACTGCAAGGCCAAGCCATCCCATACTGCCCTGCCTCAGCGATGACAGGGCTCCGCTCGTATCGATAAGCTGCGCATAACCAGCTCCGCATTGATTTACCGCCATTTGTGCGGCGGAAGGGTAGGTTTTTCTCAATCCATCGAGTTTACTTGACACCTCTGGATCCTCGAGGGCGGTAGAATAAATGGTCATTAGACTTTTGGTGCAAGCGGAACACGTTGGAGTCGAGGTGGGAGGAATCTTATGCCCGAGAGGTAATTGATAAAAGTAGCTATCAGATGGGCTAGGGTTATTGGCGGCGCTTAGGTAGCAATATGTGTTCGTGGTGGGATCAGGGAGGCAGCCAGCATCACGCATCATAGAATACGCTTGCAGAGCTATAAATTTAACAGTGAGTGTTAAAGAAAAACCTAGGCTTGCTATAGGCATGTCACGCACATTGTAGCGTGTCAACCGCCTTCGCATTATTATCCGCCAAGTCCTTCGCACACGCAGTCTTTAAAGTTGAAGCAAACCATCCCATATTCGAAACGCACTGATCTTTCTCGGTATTCGTATTGCACGTTCCCCATACTATGGAATTTAATAAAGTAGCGTTCGTTTGCGCCTGAAAGAAAAGGTTATTATGGCCCATTAGATTATATGTCGAGACCTCGTACATTGATGAAATCACTCGAACTCTGCTGAAGCATCGAGAACGGGCGACAAGACCGAAACGCAGGCGCATTGGTCATGTTTGAGAAGAAACTGAAACATGATATACTTGAGAAGTTCTGCGTTATATCTGAATCGAATGGTTGGGGAAATGGGGTCGGAAGTATGGCGTTCGTCGGTATAGTAGGAAGAGGAGCGTTGACAAGAGTTGTGGGCGTCGGGCTCCCACTCTTCTGAGGCTCAGGAGCAGGGTGCCTTTTGTGTGGCGTCCAGATTCCAGTCGTAGTCACCAGCGAATGCCACGCAGGATCTTGCGAGAAGATGTCGAAAGCAACCGGATGGGTGAAGTACCTCGTAGAAGCGGTGATAAGAATAATCACCAAGGGTACTGCTAGGACCGTCCATATCGTCCGCCGTCCAATCGCTCGCTTCTTCTCGTGGGGGGAGACAAACGTAGGTGATGGCTTGGAGGAACCGGCGAGTAGTTCGGTATCCACAACTATGGTCCGCGGCTTGTCATTCTTGGATTTGAACGGCAATGGTGATGGTGGTGGAGTAAACATAAGAGCTGTGCGATGAGTTGTTCCTCAAAGTATAGGTCTTATGAGGGAGAGACAAGAAGAAACGAGTGGAAGGAATAAAAGAGTGTGGGTAAAGAGAATCAAGGGCCACTTCTTGCCTGTGCTGAAGATATCTCTGATGGAGAGATGAGGGTACAGATGTACGGTTGAAGAATCAAGCGGCACTCTAAAACGAAATGGCGAAACAGACAGGCTCGGTGTGGCGCTGAGAGTTTAGAAATAGGATCAAAGGTCGAAAAGTAAGCGGCCACTAGAGGACAGCACTGCCAGCGGGTGCCACTTCAAATGTCGAATCTCAAGCCTACCGCCGCCAAGTCCCACATTTGCCACTTGGCGTTAATTTCCCATCCTGGCTTCTAATCGATCAATCTCTATTCCCACATGGCCTTCTTCCAGGAACGCATCCTTGTCACCCTTAGAACAAGATAGAATTTACACGTAAGTGTACATGTATGCTTTCTTGACCAGGCCAACATCCGGAGTCCTGATAATACTAGTCTCAACAGTATGATATGCTAGATCCTTTAGTCTCAAACTCACTACTTTTCACCATGTAGATCCGACAACACAGCGAACTCAGACATCATGATGCGCTGCCAGTAAAAAGATCAAACTTTGACATGATGTCTCCGGGTTTTCGGTAAAGTTGAAAAAAACCAAGCTGGACAGCGGGGGGTGCGCTAAATTCAAAATTGGTGAGCGGAACGCTCGCTTTCATATTACTTTGACATCTTGTCAGTTCACGTAACTAAATATGCGCTATATGTTATTGTTTCCGAACTGTGGCGTGTCATGGTTAAGGTTCAAGAAAGATATGTAGAGCAATGTAGTCAGCATGAAGAGGATATAAAACCCATGCACGGAAATCATGAAACGCTGCGCCTTCCCCGGCCAATACCGTGACTATGATATCGATTGGGGAATTCGAGCCAAGGGAGGTTTCATTTTAAGATTGTCCCAATTCAGGTGTGCAAATGGGGATCAAACACGAATCAGTGTCATCTTTTCTGGGAAGAGTCTTTCAGTTATTACAGGTGCTCTGTCTATATTTACATACGTGAAAACATAGAATATGAACGTATTGAACATTCTCGTAACAATAATAGACTTTTCGACAACGGTGAGGCGAAATTTTTGGGATGTTTTTCCAAGTAACGATTGACCTGGTAAGGGTCGCTGCGTTTCAAGGGGGCTTGGGCGCTCACCAGGTGAGAGATATAAAAATCGGCGATTTCTGGAGTACGGTCGTAATTGAAGATATATCATGTTTTCTGTAACAGCTTGGCCGCGGGTTAGTAGCGAATTATTAGTGAGAAACGTGTAACCCATAGCACAGGTCGTGAACCTTCAGACAATTGATGGTGGGCGGGACGATATATATTGGGTTATATGGCGCCGACATATGGGCCATTTATAGATAATAGAAAGATCACGAAAGTTGAAAGATCTTGTCGAAAGTAATATCACCTGTATCGATTTGGTGCAAATGATGCAAAAGCCTTGAAGATGGAAACAGTAACGTAGGGGGTGATCTGGTGCTGAAAATTGTGAAAATCTCCCCAGATCCCCCACAAGTAGAGAATCGATACACAAAAGCGCATATAGGATGTTATCGTCGGCGCGACGGCTCCGGAGACAGACGTTTCTTGCGCGCAAGAGCTGCCAGCCATATTTGGATGTGGGTACGATAAGCGTCTAAGTATTACCCTCGTAAACTCTGCTATAGTATAATTAGCGACGTCGTATTCACGCTTAAAGCTTGTCGACACCTTTTAATCACGTCGGAGGAGTTGCTTTGGGTTTCCGAGGAGTTGAATGCAATAAAAGGTAGTTCAGTTTTAGAGCGTGACGAGACTCATGATTATACGGTCAAGGTTTCAAGCGACCTAACTAAAGGTCATTGATAAATTGACAGATTTATCACCCAACTATAACCTGGGCGTGTTCGTTGTAAAGGTAATCCCCGATCAGAATGGGCCCTATTGGTGAGGCGCGAACGCAATTACAAAAGTAGCTTCACTGATAATTGACTATGACCTACCGCGTGCCAGCAATGTTACTTCTCTACACAGGGGAATAGAAGGGTTGTTTCAATCTCTTTTTGCCGAGTCACAATAGTATGCATCACGTACTCACGAGCTAATGGTAAATAAAACATTTGAAGCACAACCTTTTAATAACGGCCGCTGTCAGCGTCGATTTCATCGTGAAAAATTGGTCGGGGGCGGGACAGCACACAGACCTGAGGATGGGGAATATAGCTGTCAGTCAAAGCGAAGCGTCTCACATCAATGGTCATATTTTCAGGTGTGATGCGAAAATAGCGCCTTCAAACTGACAGTCACACGTTGAAAACGACTGCGTTCACTGTTGGCTCCACCCGAACTGTGGTTGACGTTATCGACTTAGAGCGGCGAAGTTGAACCGGTAACAAAGCAAAACTTATATGTGTCATCAGCATCTGGAATTTTCATAAGATGCGACTAATTATGTTGAAAGATATGATACCCATGATCAAATGGTCCTGCCTCTCACGTCGACATACATCAGAAGGTATGGACCAAATTGTGGTATTCGAAGGTTGTCTGATGATTTCCAGCCTAGGTTACATGCGTTCGAGCCAAGCGTGATTCAACAGTCAAAGCGGAGATGCGGCGTTTTCAACCCAATATCAGGCACAATGAATTGAAAGCTTTGAGCAAGGTTTTCCTAGGCGGCATTTGTGAATTTGTTATGTGCGCTGCGAAAACATTTATGGAGCCGTTACGAGCGAGCGTTGTTGAAGAAACACCCTTTGTCGATTGGTGACAAAAAAGAATATTGGGCTGAAATGAGCGTGTGAATCAATTCTTGCACGACCTTTTTCTCCATACAACACAACCTCCTGCCTTGCTACCAACATCCACCTTCCCCAAAACCCCCCATTGTCACCTTAACTGTTCCCCAACTCATCCCACGTACTCATAACCATCCACCTGAGCCCATATTTTTTACTTTTTGTCGATTAAGACGAACGTTACAGCCTAGAAAGACACCCGATTTCAACTGCCATATCATATCTGAGTTTTCTCGATACTAGCCACCCCACTTTCCAATATCCAACACTTGAACCACCCACCATAAATATGTCACAAGCTGCCCCCTCAACATCCACAACGTATGTCCTTTTTTCGCCCTGATGTGGCGTTGTCACAACGAGGCGCCGGTTGATCATTAAACTGCAGGCCATCCAACAATGATTCCTGGAAAACGGGTCTTCGGCCACCACCAAAAGATATACGCCCACAAACCGAAGATGTGACTGCTACCAAAGGACTCGAGTTTGAGGACATGTTCCTCCGTCGAGAATTACTGATGGGCATCTTCGAAGCCGGTTTCGAGAAACCCTCCCCAATTCAAGAAGAAGCTATTCCCATCGCCCTCACCAAACGCGACGTTCTTGCTCGGGCAAAGAACGGAACCGGCAAAACTGCCGCATTTGTTATCCCCTCTCTCCAACAAGTCGATACGGCGAAGAACAAGATTCAGGCTCTCCTTCTCGTGCCGACGCGCGAGCTCGCATTACAAACATCACAGGTGTGCAAAATCCTTGGAAAACACATGGGGGTGCAGGTTATGGTGACCACGGGTGGCACCACCCTCAAAGACGATATCCTGCGGCTCTCTGAGACCGTGCATGTCCTGGTCGGGACGCCTGGCCGTATATTAGACTTGGCTGGCAAAAATGTTGCCGACCTCAGCGATTGTCCGGTTTTTGTCATGGACGAAGCCGATAAACTCCTTTCCCCTGAGTTCGCTCCTGTTATGGAGCAACTACTCAATTATCTTCCTACCGAGCGCCAAGTCATGCTTTTCAGTGCCACCTTCCCCATGATTGTGAAGGATTTCAAGGTATATCTGTCTACGATCTACTGTTTAGAATACGTTAACTTATGCGCAATTAGGACAAGCATATGCGATCGCCCTATGAGATAAATCTCATGGATGAACTGACCCTCCGCGGTGTAACACAATATTATGCTTATGTCGAGGAGCGACAAAAGGTCCACTGTTTAAACACACTTTTCTCGAAGGTATGTAGCGATAAACTCGTCGAATGCCTCAAGTAAATTTATCATGATCCTTGTAGCTCCAAATCAACCAGTCAATCATTTTCTGTAACTCAACCAACCGGGTCGAGCTCCTCGCAAAAAAAGTGACAGAGCTAGGCTACTCATGTTTTTACTCGCACGCGAAAATGCTTCAGTCTCATCGTAACCGCGTTTTCCATGATTTCCGTAACGGCGTTTGCCGTAACCTCGTCTGTTCTGACCTTCTCACGCGTGGAATTGATATCCAAGCTGTGAATGTCGTCATCAACTTTGATTTCCCGAAAAACAGCGAGACATATCTTCATCGTATTGGTCGGTCTGGTCGGTTTGGACATTTGGGACTAGCTATCAACCTTGTAACCTACGAGGACCGTTTTAACCTCTACAAGATTGAACAAGAGCTGGGTACAGAAATTCAACCCATTCCCCAGACGATTGATAAGGGGCTGTACGTCGCACCCAGCGCGGCAGAGGAGCCCGCTGGGCAAAAGCCAAGCCAAGCCACTCAGCAGCAGCAACGGGAACAGTTGCAGCAAAGGCAGCAAGGAACTGCTACGCCGCAACCAACCAGGCCTCTACAACAACCATCCCAAGGCCAAGTAGTTTATCAAAGCAATGGACAACAGCAGCAGCCTCGACAGAATGGTACTGCAGCGCCCCGTGGTCAACAAGGCGCTTATCGCGGTGGGGTTCCTGTTAGTCGATAAAGCGGCTCAGCATAGTACCATTTGTGGAAGGGTGCATGAAGGTGGTAGGTGGAGGGGAGGAAGCAACACACATTATACAAGCATCGATAACAAACCACACTCTTTTGCACAAGCCATTTCATCCGGGCGTCATAATCCTTTCGTATCAACTCGTGGTCTTCATTTTTCGTCGTCACCACCCTATCTTGTACCTCATAGTTCTCGTCCACTCTCGAGATATCCCAGCCCCCCCCCCCCTCTCTTGGTCTCTGCCTGAATATTCTATATATCATCATTGTCATCGAAGTGTCGTGTGGCATATTCCTCACCCCCACCCTTTTACGTTACCTTTTGTTTAAAAGGCTCCCTACATATATCTTTCTTTAACTGTGGCTCCGCATAGGTGTCTTTGTGATTGTTGGGTTGGCTGTAGTCGATGATTTGCTGATTGTGTGTCACTTCGTGTTAGGAGTTTGGTGGGAGAGGATTAGTTATTTTTATCTTAGGCGGGTGTGAAGCGCCCGCACTTCAATCACGATGACTTTTCCTCTCTGTTTTCCGTAATAACCAAAGGACACCAGTTCGTAAAGTTCTTTGATGGTTAGTATACGTATGGTCCGCAGTATTGCTGGAGCGAAGATTAAGCGTAACTAGTTTTCATTCCTCCTGAAATGGGTTTTTTTTAAATTAACCGACCGCCAAGAACCCGAACAAGCTGCTTGCTCGACCGCGTTCACCATTACCCCCCGCGTTGTTTTCGCGTTCAGTCAATATTCTACAGCCCTCATACAGACGGTTGACACGTCTGATTAATTTGCTGCGATCGAGATCACTTTTTGGGCTTCAACTACCTCTTCTCCTAGCCCCTGTCCAAATTTTTAGGCAGCAAAATCAACCGAAAACTGGAAGAGTCAAAATCAACTTGGAGGAACGTTGAGAAAAATGGCACGGGCGGGGGCGGAACGATTGAAGTTACCTATGTATGCTTTCCCTGAATCTGCTCCTCGACTACGTTCTGCACCAACACATCGCCACGACCTGACTCCTCCACCATCCGCAACTCACGATGTTCCACACGACCTTCCTTATACCCCGTATCTACCACCTCCATCACCAACTTATCGTTCTCGGGATACCAGTTGGCCATTCAGCTTCCCCGAAATACCTCGACTACTCACTTTTCATGTCCTTCTCAAACTTGCTGTTGTGGTGGCCCTTTTTATCCTTCTCACAGGATTTTATCTTTATGAACCACATATAGAAATCGCACTTTACTCTAGGGGCTGGATTAAACGCGAGGTAGAACCTCTAGCACCCCTCTCTGGGTGTTTTGAGCAATCTCGCGTCAGCCCGAAATATAATGTTTCAGACGCACTTTATGGACGGAGGCGGACAGAGGTTCAAGGAGGGATGAACATGAGGATGGGAATGGACTGTTATGACTTCGCTGGGACTGTCCAATCACACAGGGATGATAGGAGACCACCTGGGAGGATACCGCCAGAGGCACGCACCCAATTTCACACATATTGGAGAGTAGACTTGGCACCATTTGGACCACGGCAGGAGTGGATGATCAAGTCTTTTTTCGCAACACAGGACGTACCCGCGTCTCGGCTCATAATTTGGTCCAATGGTGACCTCAGTTCCAACGAAATTCTGCGCAAGTACCTCATTTTATATCCAGATTCGTTTGCATTACGAATTGTCGATGTGCCTACATTGGCGAGATCAACTGTGTTGAGTGGAAGTACATTGTTGAAGATGAAGGATGAAAAGGCTTGGATCGACGGCGACCTCATCAGGTTACTACTCCTCTGGAACTTCGGAGGGGTATGGGTTGATATGGATTCACTTCTGACGAGAGACTTGGGGCCTCTTCTGGAGCACGAGTTCGTGACTCAATGGGATTGTTATGGCGAGTTAATCCGTTCATTATTATCATATTTTGAAGTACTCAGCCCCACCACTCTGCAGATAAAATATATCAGCCACTTAACGGTGCCTTAATGCGATTCAGGCAGCACTCACCCTACTTATGTGAAGCTTTTCATATAATGGTTACATCGCCCCCGCCGCGATCACATTCCACGGACTGGGGGTCTCTACTCTATTTAAAACTTTGGCGGCGTCTCATAGCGCACTCGGTACCTCCTTTCAAAATCCTTCCCTTCTGCTTCAGTGATGGAAGGTCATGCCGACTAGATAACCGACTTCCAGACCCATTTACTCCGGACAATCGGGCCGGGGAGTGGACAATGGGACTCGGACTTGAAGAAGGGGGTGGACTTGATGAAGTTCTTGGGAAAATATTTGGTGTCCACCTACATAACCAGTGGGAGAAGGGCTTTCCCATTGGTGGTTGGGTAGAGCGCTTACTCTTGAAGAGGTATGAGCAGAAGTTGGCTCGGGGCGTCGGGAGAGAGTATCCCGTAGAGGAGGCGGGCGGTGCATATTAGAGTTGCGCGCGAGGAAGACTTGGGACTCAATGGACTCGATGAAAGCTTATAGTCTCGTCTAATGCGGAAATTGTTCCTGCTTAATCGTATATGTTTGAATTTTTGTTAATTTGTTAGTGAAAGCGTTGACTTGCACTTTTTTTGGGGTCGATTCTAGATATGTGTCCATGTGAGTACCTTCTGGTCCGTTGACGAGTTCAGAGTCGGCGCTGATGGTGGTTACAAAGACGAATTTTCTGAGCAATCAGCCATCTATCATCTTGCGCTTAAAATATCATAGGCCTCGGTTGAGAACGCCCTCATGTGACATTAACGGGGAATCACGACCATCCCCGCACAGCACGAGTATTATCATAATACCTCCATTGGTTATCCTTCTAACAGATACCTCCCTGAACTCCCTATGTAGGCTTATGTTTTGTTTCCAATACCAACCCCACCCTGAGTCGCGCTTCCCAGGTTAATCACCTGGATTACATCGCGAGGACGTAAAATATCCCACGGGCTTGGAGTAGCATTGGAATACTCATTAGCTGCGCCGCATTATGAACGAAACACTCTTGCCTATCAAAATCCCCATTTGCGCAGCAAGTTTCATCATTAGCATCTTGGCGTTTACTGCGGTGACCTTCCCGTGACCACCGTATAAGCACTAGGAGTTCACACAGAATCAACGCGCATTGCCTTTGCTCAGGACGCGTATTTTCTCCGCTCATAGTTTTGTAAAAGGACACATCCGCCCAGGTTGCTACACCCAAAGCGATAACGATGACAGACAGGCGCAGCTGATCGACGTCCGCCGTCAACGCAAATACAAATGTTATGACTATGGTTCTGGGTACAAAAACCGCAAAAGTAGTGGAACAAGGCAAGTTGAATACTCATCGACCTCCCTAGTGCAAAGAGCTCGAGTAATGCGCTATCTTCGCCTCATTTGTGGCCTATCTCTGGTCTCTTTAATTAGAGCTACTCCAACCCTCGAACGCAAAGTGGATTACGTCGTCCATGAGAAACGAGTTGAACATCCAGCCTCGTTGAGGACTCGTCGCTTGGAAGGTCATACCCTGCTACCCCTGCGTATCGGCCTCAAGCAGCGAAACCTCGACAATCTTGCCGACTATCTCATGTCCGTATCTGACCCGAATTCTCAAACTTATGGACAGCACTGGACTCCCGAAAAAGTAGTTGAAACATTCGCACCCGCCAAGGAAACACATGATACCGTGCGTAGATGGCTTCTAGACGCGGGAGTTGATGCTCGTCGTGTTCACCGAAGTGTGAACAACGCCTGGGTCGAAATTCCTGATGCTACAGTAGCCGAAATTGAGCAGCTTCTTGACACTCAGTACCATGTGTATAAACACGAAGGTTCCGAGCACATCGGTATGCATTAGTCTTCGTTACCCGATAGGCACTCAAGCTAACGATTCCGGGTCCGTACTAGCTTGTGATTCGTACTCCCTCCCACGTAGTGTTGCAGAAGTTGTGGATATTGTGACACCAACAGTACAACCAGACGTCAATTTGGCAGACCTCCAAAACAGCGCTAAGAATCGTCGCTCATGGAATCACCAGAAGATAAGCCGGGCACCCCCGAATTCCACCTCCCCTGCAGGCTGCGATACAAACGTTACTCCTGATTGTTTGAGGGCACTCTATAATATGACTTACACCCCTCAAGCGACCGACAAGAATTCTTTCGGCATTGGTACGATTGCATGAATATTCATTATTAGACATTCCCAACCCACCTATCTCTTTTACAGTGAGCTACTTCTCTAATACATACCTCCAATCAGATCTCGACATGTTCTTTCGAAACTTCTCACCTTCGTTGGTTGGTAAATCCCCTGCCCTTGTGTCCATAAATGGAGGTATGATTGATATGCATTAGCCTCTAACAATATACGGTCCTGAAAAAAGAGAGTAGGGAGTGTAGACCCGGTGGAAGGTTCTGCATTTAGTGAAGACGGTTGGATTTTGGAGTATGCAATGACTCTTACACAACCACAACCTGTCATGTTTCTGCAAGTTGGTGGGCCACAAACGGGTAAGCCACATCTATCGACTCTCTGTAATTGGCTTGCTTATTCTGATGGGTATAAGGCGATATAATCCCCTCGTTTAACCAATGGTTGGATGCCGTTGATGGCTCATATTGTACCTTTGAAGGCGGTGACGATTTCACCTACGATCCCATAATTCCCAGCCCTTTCCCAGGCGGCCTGCTGAAGAAAGACTGCGGAATAATCAAACCGCCTCACGTCGTTTCCAATTCCCAGTCAGACCATGAGAATCGCTTTTCTCAGTTTTACTTGCAGAGACAGTGTAACGAGTTTGCGAAACTTGGGTTGATGGGAACCACCGTCATATACTCGAGTGGAAATACGGGGACTACAGGACCACAAAGTGGTCTTTGCTTGGATGATAATGGTACGCCTACGGGCCTGGCCCACACAGATAAGTGGGTAAGTGCTGACGCCACTTCTAGGTTCGATGACCTATAATGGCACGAAGTTCTTGTCCGGATGGCCTGCAGCATGTCCCTGGATAACCGCCGTCGGTGGCACTCAAGTAAAAGCGAATACAACCGTTGCTCGACCGGGAACGGAGGAAGTTTGGAACGAGGAAGTAGCACCCGGAGTATTTTTCTCGGGTGGTGGAGGTTTTAGCAATCGCTTCCCGACTCCAAGCTACCAGAAGAATAACGTCGAGAACTTTCTCAAGAACCTTAAGAAGAATGATCCTGCCCAGCTGAAGCATTTCAACAATAACGGCGTACGTTTTTACTACACGTTAACCTTCATTTCAAGTTAAGATATACCTTACTAGCGTGCGTTCCCTGACTTGAGCGCGAACGCGTAAGCATGATGTCTATTCCTTCATTTTACCACAGAAAATCTTATGAGTTCGACATACTTATCCAGAAACCATTTCGTTGCGGCTGAAGATGGAGAGTTCACTACTGACCGCGGCACCTCGGGTGCAGTGCCAACTGTCGGTTCCATCGTCACTCTCATCAACGATGCGAGGATCCACGCAGGAAAGACACCAGTCGGTGAGCTCATCACCAATACCATATTACAACAAATCATACTAACATGTTTCATATCAAGGGTTCATCAATCCTGCGGTACGGCATTAGTTTGAACTTTCCCTCCTGAAAGACTGATAAGCTTCATGATTTCAGATACACTCCCCGAACTTTGCTAACGCGTTCAATGACATTACTTCTGGATCAAGTGGAGGCTGCAAAAGCAGTAAGATTCGCATCTCTACACGATCCAGATTTATTCTGATGCAACAAAATTTGGGTTTTCTAGTACAAGGAGTACGTGATGGCGGCTTCAAAGCGTAAGTCACTCGTACACCATTATACGGGTGGTATGCTGACTGGGAACCTTGCAGTGGCAAAGGGTGGGACCCGGCTTCAGGTGCGACTGTATACCCCCAAAGTTACCATAGCGCTAACACCCGAGGAGACAGGTGTTGGAACACCAAATTTGGGTTTACTCATTGAGAAATGGTTGGCATTGCCGTGATTTCAACGGAAAGCGAAAGAAACTTCATTCTAACAATATGGCATTCCCTATTAAAATTTTAAGGTAAAGATTCGACTACTAGGGAATATAGTAGCATTTGGACATGTACGATACCGTCTAATTTTATAATGCGGGCATACTACGCACAACTTTTCCTTCGTTTCGTGCATGAACGGCTAGTTTTTTCAGGATCTCGGAACTTGCCCAACGCTCTGGGGGCGTTCTCTTCCCCGTCGACCAATAGTAAATATCCCAGTCTGGCTCATCCAAGAGCTAAGAGAACTAGTGTCAATCGTATCCCTGAAAACATTCAGCAGGAACGACATACTTTGTCGAACTCCTTCATCTCTGCCTCACTCATTTTATCCAATTGGTCCCTCGCAAAGGTGCTCAGTAGGAGATCACTCTCTAATGTCCCACGTTTCCGCGATTGATATATGAGTCGAGCGCGCATAGTTTCGATGGTTTCATTCGGCCGGGCGAGAGGGGTTGGTGGTGGGACATCTGTAGGGCTTTTAGTTGATTCGAGGTGCTCAGGAGTGTGAGGGAGAGGCCATGGATCAGCACGGCGCTGGACACTTGTCGTGAAAAGGCGGTTTGCAGGAGGTAGGCCCCGCCTCGACGCACGCGAACACCGCTGTAATGCTTGCAGCATTTTGAGAGTCAAAGGCGGAGTTACGTCGGTCGTTTCGGAGCCTTTCACCAAATAAACAACGACTGCTTCATTTATCGGGTTTCTCGGCCAATAAGCAACTGAATGGAAAAAGTAGGAATTGTCGTCTATGACAGCGAGGAGGCCAAGCAAGACTTGCAACGCCCGCATCAGACCTAGTTCCTAAATTTGACAAGTTCTACTGCAAATTATTCTAAACACTAAGTAGTAAGTACAACCTAACTCGGACGTGGTCTAGAACCTGCGATGCGACCCATAGTGTATAATGCCTAATGATGAATGAACGATGTCAAGTAATCTAACAAGCCCAATGCAGCTGTCGGGTTCGACGATACAGTGTTCGGTCCCATCTCCAGACGTGAGAACGATCCCGGGCAACAATTATATCTAGCGTGATGGCGAATTTCGAACGGCAAATGACTCTAGGAGTTTTGGAACAGGGGCAAAGTATCTTCAATCACTGCTCCCCTCTCGTACATCTTCCCTTCTTCATCATGTGTATATAGTTCCCCGATGCTTCATATTGAGATCGCCTGAGTAGCCGCACGCTTTTTTCGAGTATATAAGGATTATTGGAATGACGAAATCACACGGAGATGACTTACGGATTCAGCACTGCCAAAGGTAAAGTGAACGAACGCCGCCAAGGCAATTCCTACAAGAAACCCTTCTGCAAAACCCACAAACGTGCAAGCAATCAGGGTAGCCACACATATACCCCAATCAAGTCGGGGAAGCGTTAACGCCGCTTCCCAGACTGCCTCGAGGCTGAGCTCTATGCCAAGGAAGAGCACTAGCGATGAGGCTAGTACCGTTGGAACATACGGCAGAAGAAGGCTGGAGGTGAAAAACAGCAAGAATGTGAGTAACGTTATGAGACCCAATTCGAAGCGACCTCCGCCGACTTCGGTAACAAAAACCGAGTAGGAATATTGCTAGTCTGAGATTTAATGACGCTGACAGGAAGCATGACGGAATAAAGACCAACCAGAATATTTGGAACTGTTCCTGTGATGCCGGCGAGAAGATTTGCCACACCTTGGCCGAGGAATTCATGATCCATGTCGTAAGGTACATCCAATCTATGTGCCAACGCTGGGACGAATATAGGCAGATTAAGTACACCGATAACGACTAACAACGTCATATTGGTAGTTGCGCTCTTGATGGCCCACCATTCGACTTTGGGGAAGTCGAACTCTCGCCAATACATCCAGCCATCGCCAATTCCGGTTTGCGTAGATGATGAGAGGTCCACTCGGAAGAGCCAGCCTTTTTTAACCAGAGTCTCCATGGGAATTTGAATCGATACGACGACAACCCAGAATATGAAAGGAATAGCACAAAGACAGCCAGGAATGAAATAGACATTTGTTGAGGCACCAAATGTCCAGCGTTCTAAGTGCTTCGACCGTTTGGACACCGATAACAGCAGGGCAGGGAAAAATGAGACCACGAGCAGTGGAAGCTGCGCTGTGTTGAAGAGAACAGATCCAGCGTTAGGTAAAGTCAAGGGCGGCGAGGTCTCGGGCAGTATCAATTCGAGGCCCAGTATAAAAAGGGCAACTCCAATACCTCCGATAGCCCCTGTGAGAACAGTGTGAGGGAAATAAGCTACCTAGGGATCGCCATTAAATGAGCGATCAGTACATTGTAGCAAAATGTATGTCCGCGAGACTCACCACTTTCCCGAGCTTGAGCAATCCAAGGGCAATAAAGAGAAAACCGGTCAGAAAGCTCGTTGAAGCATACGCCACCATCACCGTTGGTACTAATCCAGGGTGATCACTACCTAAGGTATTTCGGATATCACTTCCGACTCCCCGAAGGAACGGTAAAATCTCAATAAGCATTGCGCCTAGAGCGCCCGGAAAGCGTGATCCTCCTAAAGTCATGGCCACCTGCGATAAAGCGGTACTATTCATGTGAGGAGATTATTAGATTTACGGGATACACATGCAGAGGTACCTCATACCTCATTATAAACATAGACAACCCTTGGATTTGGAGAGCTTTAAACTGTGCAGAGCCCGCATCCGAAGGAAAGAGCAGAAGACCTGTTGAGACTGAGGTGATATTCAAAGATTGTCAGCTTTTGTAGGCATATAGATGAGTTATAGTCCAACCAGCATCGAGAACATTGAAAAATGTCCCAAGCACAACAGCTGGGAGGGCACGGTGCAACCTGGTATTGATTTTCCGAACAGAATTGCTGAATGAGGGGGGCTTTGGACCCTCCATCTTTCGAAATGGGGGTTGGTGTCCTGGTGAGGACTCAAGGAGAAACGAGCAGATTTTCTTGGGGAATGAGGTGGCGTGGATATTTGAATGTATCAATCAGCGGAGAAAAATGGAAGAGATCGTGAACTGGACCGAGAGCGGAAGGCTATTAATGATAATCGCTGTCCAATGTTTGATCCTTCGGGAATTTAGGCTTCGAATGAGTTTCTGGCAATCAAGCTCAAACAAGGCTCCCAACTCCATCCATCAATTCTTGAGTCATTCCAAGTTTTTCATCGGCAAGTCCCGCAGTGAAGTAAGAAGCTCGAAATGACAGAGGTCGTATGCAATGGAGGCAAACACGAGGACCAGGTGGGAGGCGAATAATACTTTTGAGACCTTGTATTCGAGATCATCATTACGTCATCAATTAGAGCACATATGCAAATCGTCAAACTTTATTTTCCGTTTAACCCAGTGGACAAATGTCTCCGGATTGTGGGGCTTGCGGGGCGCTGAATCTTCCTGAATGAGTATATAAAGGTGAACTGTTTGGAGTTGGGGAGCCTGGAGCACATTACGTGTGGAATACCAGAGCGAAATAATTAAAGCACATACTAAGGCCTTTAGTTGTTCGCTCAAAGTAAATCCTAGTTCCATCGAAAAAAATATACTTTGAACAGGTTTCCATAATTGTCCTATGGTGGAAACCGCGGACCCGAATATATATAGACGGCGGTCCTAGCGTACACACGATTACCTTGAGCGAACATTGAGCAGGTGGTGCTCCTTCTAGTGAATTTGATGGGCAGGAAGCGTCAAGGCCGCGAACATAAATAACAACGATACCGAAATTTGATAGTTGCGGGAATCCCGGATGGGACTTTGGTGGGAAAAAAAAGGACGATAAGATTGGATAAATGTAGGAAGTGATTGGTTGATTGTCTACAACGACCTTTCGGTTAGTCGTGTCCCCGGCCACAGCCAGAACTACGCCATTTACGGCGGCACAGATCGAGGGTACGTATATTTCCGATACGTGCGGGCCACCATTAGCAGTTCCAGAGGAGTGACTGGAAGCTTTTTGAATATCTTGCACGGTCCATCCCCATAAACCTTGTATAAACATATAAGCGTATCGACTAAAAGTTCGCTGATCAAGCTGAAATACAAGAAACATATATAAGTAAAAGCAGCCAATGATCAATGAATACAGTTCAGCACCCACTTAGAGCATGATGGAAAATGCAAACGGTTCTACACCAATGGTGCTTGAGCAACCTTTAGATTCATTTGTCGACGAGTCAAAACGGTCCTCGATAGCGTTCCAAGAGACTTTGGCGATAACCAACCGCTACAAAAAGTGTAGCAACTTCTAGGGGCTCTCGCCATCCTCAATAATTACGCCGTCTTCATTGTGTGCATCACCGTATGCGACTACGCGAGGCATATCGTTCGTTCAATCAGAGGTTGTGGTGGGCAACCTACATCCCCTCCTCATCATCAGCTCCCGCCTTCGTGTATGCAAACATCTCGTCCATGAATCCTCACATAACAACCTATTCACCAACCCCCGCGTTCACGAATACCTCGAGTTTGTATCTGCTTTCCCCGCCTTCCGCCTTATGAAGGTATTCCGTGCCTTGCACCTTGAACACCAAAGATACATCGGCAACCCTATTCGTGACGCCGATGTCGTACGGTTCGTCAACTATAATTTTAAATCAGGAGAAAAAATAAGCAGGACCCGTTGGTGATGGAATTTTTATGGATTTCCCCTAACCAGGTGGTTTCATTACAAGTGTATTGTGCCTCTCTTCACTAAGTTCTGGACCAGCCTTCATTCATATTCATCGAAGGTGATTTACTAGGCGTTAGTCCTATCAGCTGTCCACACATTCGACGTATGGACCGGTTTTTCTATTTATTACCTTGTGCCATGTTTGGGATCCCCCTTATCACACGCTAGTGGGCAAAGCTGGGAGAGCACCTGGGCCATGACATGACAAAAGATTTTGGTAATTCGAGAACCAATGATAGCTTCTGGTAGCGATGGTGGATTCACCCTTTCGATGATGGGCTTCATGCTGCCCATCACTTGAATAGCCAGGTGCCGTGTTATTGGCTGAGGAAGGCGCATAATGAGTTGACGGTAGAGAGTGAAGAATTCTGGACGAAGAACACCTTCTCGAATGGGATCGTCGAAATTTTTCAGCAAGCCTATTACGTGCCCACAGTCATAAAGGATGGGAGTAAGGGGCAAGCTGAGTGGACACAATGGTTGTAAATAGTTGTAAATCCCCTGCAGAAGTAAACTGTATCAATAGATTAGGCACCAATGATGGGTGGCCACACTCTGGAGTTGAAGAACCTGGTTTTTTGTTTTGATAAACACAATTACACGACAATGTTGAATATCAGTTTTTACGCTTCGACTTCAAAATAAATGTGAGCTTTGTGCAAAGTTGCCTGTCGTGGCAGGATGAACCATAAGCGACAAAAATCATGTGATCAATCTTATCAGGCCTATGGGGTACTCCTGATCGTTCGAAGCTCCCAATCTCCCAACCTTCGAGTTTGAAATTACCAAGCCTAGGAATCACCAACAGCTTGTCTGTAGATACCGATTTGTGATCCCGGATTGTCCCTCAAGATCGAAGAATGAAGAAAGTTGCATAGCGACTGGCGAGGTCATTCTTGGTTTCTTTAAATCTCCCATACGAGATACGAATCCGATGAAGGAGGTCGGGAAATTTTACCGACTGGACAGCCCCTAATAATTAGAGCTGTAACTCACAGGGACACCAGTTTGTCCATGGGGGCTAGTGTTTAAAGACCTGAAAATTGCTCCGCAATACTACCACCAAACCGATATTGCTTCTGATGTGCATAGTACGTCTCAAGCTGATGTTGGTGATATTCAAAGGGATGATTGAATAGTTGGACACACTTCTGTGCTGTGTACGGGCACAATGAGTTCCGAGCCTTAAATTCCGCTAGCCATCATAATCGGTTTAGACTCATTCGGCCCTACTTATGTTGACGTATCGTGCCCTGGACACCTTACCTCATGGCAGAACTGGTCTTCCATTTTTTTTTTCGTGGCATGCTGGGGCCAGTCAAGAACACTGTTGCACACCCTTACTTCCATTAAAATCTGAATAGGACGCGCAATTCGACTCGGAAGCTGGGGCAACTTTAATTTCGATAACTAATGCCCGGTAATGCAGTTCAGTACCTTCCGTATGTCCAGTCTCTGTAGACTTCGAGGTTTCGCACTGATGGACTTTGGCCAGGGTCTTATTATCCGCATCATGGCTCAACACTTTGCTATATATGCTGGAGATAGTCCTCGTGGTTCTCTATTTCTATCGCTTCTCAGGTGGTAGCCGGTACCTCCACACTTTAATTTCCGTGATGTTGCTTGCAGATACAGCTGGGACAATTGCGGTCTACTCAAGTACTTGGCTTGTGAGTGCTTTGAATTTATCCGGTTACTCAATGATGAAGTTTGGTCCATTATAAGAACCTCATCACGCGCAAAGATAGTGAGCATCTCCTGTCAAGGTTCACCCCAGTTATACTCACCATTTCTGAAAGCTGGACCCCGGTGGGGTGATCTCTGGACTCTATCGATGATGCTTATCGCCACGAGCCTGGCCGCATTGTGTGAGCAAACATTTTTGATTTATAGGTTCTTCACGTTGTAAGCCTTTCATTCATTTTTTCTGAAGGGTCTTTCATCCTTACACTATCGCAGATCCAATGCAAAAAAAACTAGTATTTGCTTGGTGCTACTTGCGCTTACCCATGTATGTTTCCAGACATTCTCTCGTGTCGGGGAAGATTTTTTATTGGCATTTGTGTACAGGCAACAATCATGACATACACAGCCATCTTGATTTGTATCCGACCCATCCTACCGGGTAGTCCTGCCACGAAAGCTTTCATGTTTGTTTCCACTCTAACCGAGAGCCAAGGAAGATACTGAATATATAACTAGGGTCGGCAGCTGTTTGAGTGCCTTGGTGGACCTTACGATTCCAATCGTACTTTATTGCCAGCTGCGCAAAATTAGCTCATCTTTCAAGTCTACTCAGAGGTAATTTAATTGGCCCCTCAAATCCTATTTATACCTGCTAAATAATATTATCAGTCTAGTAATGAGAGTATCAATGCAAGCCCTCTCGTCTGGCGCTGTGGTAGCAGTCCTCGGGCTAGTTTGTGCCATTTTGTTCTGGCTAATGCGGATCGGTATGTGCGAAACTCACACCTTGTCTGACGAATTTAAATCATATCCATGGGAACAGAGTTTGTGATCTTTTTCGCATGTCTCGGTCGAGTTTACGCTATGACAGTGCTATTCAATCTGCTTCGCCGCAATACCAGACATTCCAATATCAGTGCCGGGCGCCCTGCAGGATTCAGGACCAAGGTACCCGGGCTCGAGTGCTCTCGTGAGTGACATATCTTCGATCCTACCGGGGTCCTTTTTTTGATGTGGCATAACAGGTGGTGAGCGTTCGACATCCATCAATCTTGAAGAATTTAGGCCAGGTACAAGTAATGGGAAAAAGGCGAGTCGTTTCGTACCTAGAATATCGCAGATTTTTAAACTGCCTGCGCATTCTGCAGAAGACCCTTCCAGATATCGACAACACAAAACAAAATAATCGTATTTCATGCATCGACCTCCCAAAAGTATAAAGCTAACCCTCAATGTAACATAATATTAGAACATAATCTTTCAATCGTAACCATAATCACAGATCAAACATATTTTAACGCCCGTTCATTATATCTATTTCGTAGCCTCGGGTTCTCTCTTGTATCCTTTGACATAATCAGGCGACTTGGTATACACGACATTACTCCCATCAGCACGGGCCCTTTGCGGTGCGGGTTGCTCCCTGCGACCATTATCGCTGTAACCGGGGGACGATTTAAAGTTCGCGATAGTCGAGTGGCCACTCTTATGCTCCTTCAATGGGGCAGGTAACGTGGTCGAACGAGCTTCAACCCGGGACGCGGGCAGGTGGGCGGGGTCCTCATCAGTATAGCTCGTAGAGCCGACGTGAGCCATAAGACGCTCGTCTACTTTCTCGTCAGCCCGCTGAATGCAGACGTGATGGTGATACAACTTACAGTGAGGAATGGTATCTTGTTCTTCCTTCTTCGCCTGGTTCCTCCTCAAATTCATGTAAAATCCGACGAGACCTGCTCCCACCATCAGCCCGCCAACAACCATCGCCTGCCATAATCACACTTTAGAATAAAGCACATATACACCAACTAAAGATTAACATACTCGCCCAGAACCAGGTCTGACAACAGGAACTTTGGGGCCTTCGGGTTTGGAGGGCATCGCGGTGGTCATGATTGTGTATAGATAGAGTTAAGAAAGGATGATGATGAAAGAGTATAATCCAACGAAGGTATGGCTGACTGTTTCATTTCTCTCGATCTCGCAAGAAATGAGGTAGTTAGCCACCTGTATCGGGTATTTCGGAAGCCTTATTTGGATAGGGACAGATAGCACGTTCTTTTGTCTTAGGAGGTCCATGTATGTATGCGTCTAAACCATTGGCCTCAGCACGACGACGGAAACAGGGAGAATCTTGAGTATCCAATGTATCAAGCTCATTCATCCCAGAGGGCAATAAAACGGCCTAGTAACGTCCATTCATAAATTGAAAGGAGACGGTGGTCAAATACAATATTATGGCTTCGAAACACCTAAAGGATGGTCCTGGTCCCGAGCTTCGGCCTGTGCTTTAAAAAGAAGACCCACAGTGAGCTAAAGTTCAAAAAGTACGATTGAGAGGAGCGAAACGGACACATCGACACGTAGGACTGAGAATCACATCCCGCAAAGCCAAAGCCAAAGCCAAAGCCAAAAGTAAACTCACATGCTCTGTACGCATCAAGCTCAATCTTTCTCTTGTTTGTCATGACCTGCCTCGCATAGTACAAAGCAAAACCCGCAATACCCAGCGACACCGCAAACCCCCCTACCTATAATATTAATAACCAAGTCAGCCCGCCGGGCACGCTACGCCGTATATTGAAGAATCTCGCCATGCGTTTGGGGGTATCCAGCTTGATGCCTTTGAAAGGCATACTACGCCGTGAAAAGGGAAGGGGGAAAAAAAAACGTGTGGGGGCAGGAACCGGTCGGCTTGAATTGGGCTTGAATATGGTTTTCTTTGGTTTTTTTTTTTTTAAATTGGGCCTCTCGACGAGCTGGTCGCTATGACACTTCCTGATTTCGGCGGCACGAAAGGACAATTTAGCGTCCACCCAGGTACATCAGGTCCCAGGAGTCGTCGTTGTCGGGTGGATTTTGCAAAAAAAAAAAAAAAAAGAAAAGCCTGGGCGGACGTTGTTTGTCTTTGTTTCCAAGCGACAGAAATACACTCCGCTCGAAACCCCCCGCTCCCACTTCTGGGCCTGCCTTGAGGCTTAGTCTCGGACTCAAACCGCACCGCCGTTGACATCGATGGATTGGGTGGATCAGGGGGATGGGTTTGAATCACTTTTGTGAGTCATTTCATCTTTGTCTCGCTTCGTTAACCGTAAACGTGTATGCCAAGGCCCAGAGCACGGTAAAATGCTGTGGTTGGAAGTGCTTGCGCCGTGCTTGGCCCCCCTTTGAAAGTACATTCAACAAGCTTGCCGAGATATATCTGTAGGCTGCCGCCGCCTGCCGCCAGGGCACCCACTACCAATGGCTTATGGATAGACGTTTTTTTTTTCATTTCAAAATCCGTCTCGCCCGGCGCGGTTGTCAATGAAACATTCATATTTACCGGAGTAGCCGGTTCAGCGACGATCTTTACTGCAACCCACTCGGGAGGATTGATTCAGGCCAGTTCAAATTTTTAAAAATTCAATATATCTCAAGGCCGCCTGCTTCCAGACCCATATCGAGAAACAAGGGCGGGACCATCTTGCCATTCGATAACCATGGTCTGTCTATAAAGGTACGGAGGCACGCTAACTCTCCAAGGACGGCGCTTGGCGGGCATTTCTCTTCCCCTCATGATGACCCTCGACCTTCCTTTTGATATTTGATTTTCTCCGGTTAGAGATGGGCCACGCTGATACACCTTTTTCTAGCTGCGGATTACTGCGGAGACAGAGGGTATAGCTTTCCGGTGGTTTGCACGGTAGATTTATTCAAGCCATTCAGCATGGATGTCCGGATGTGCGTTCGAGTCATTCGAGTTTCGAGAGGTTTCCGAAGGTTTCCGGTGACTTTGTATTCAAGCTCAAACAATCCAACCATATGCATCCCTGCCCCGCGCGCATCGACATCGAAGCCCCGACTGTAGACAAGTGCATAACTTTCCCAGTAATATAATCGGCCCTGGCCCCAATATCAAACTCGGTCACTAGTTCTCCATCCGAGGCTAATCAACAGATATTACTGTTCTTTGTTACGTTGCACAAAAAGATTTTGGGTATCAGATTGGTCTATTGTCGGACGCACCTAAGCTTACTTTAGAGAAAAGCTGTGCCAAGTACGTGTGCATCTAAAAATCGGACATGTGGATCAAGATGGCAATGTCTAGACATTGATCTCAACGATGAACTTTGCGAGATCAGTGGTGGCGGGGATTGTAACCCGTGTTGACGAAAAGCGGAAAGGACATACGCAAAGGGTGGATATCTGAGCATCAGGGATAGCCTCGAGAGAGCTTCGAATTCGCAGATATCTGATGAAGATTTACTGGAAACGATATCTTTGTAATGACGCAGGGGGAGGTAAGTAAGAATGTGTGAACACGTTCCCGAGGGTGTCGTGTTATGACGTCGTTGCCTCGGTAACCGTGAAGCTGGGTCGATATTTCCTGATTCGATATGATCGGTTGGTTCACCTTGAATCGCAAAATACAAGACCCTGGCAGTCAGGGTGAAAATGTCTTTGTTGCCTCGACTACGGTTCGAATTTTATGGGGACATGCATGTAGAGTGGCAGGTATTCGGGTGGTGGCTTCATTTGCTGCGTCAGTGGGATCATGGATAGCGTCGCTATTTCGTGCAAAGGAGCAAAGGTACTCCATGCCTCGTTTACCTGATGTCACAAACCACACTAGCGTGGCGCCGATGAATAGCGGCGAGTTAGATTCCGATTATCGCAGCCAAGATCGGAAGCCTATATACCGAAAAGGAAATCCCCCCATGTCATTACGGTCCAACACAAGGGCTGTGCTTTCGAACTCTGCGGGCTGGGTCGAATCCACGGGATGCGCCGCTAATATGTCAGTCACTATATAATCCCTTTCCATCCTCTCTCTCCTCTTACTGCCGCTTAGCCCTTTCTCCACTTTTTCTCGTGTCAGTTTTGTCCTGCTCCCGTCTACTCCACCGGCTTTTACTCCTTTGCAAACAGTACTCCTTACCCCTCCCTTCTACTCGCTCCCATCCGTCCTTTCGAATGCCGGGCGTCGTCATAAGCAACGCAACAAGAATATGGGAACTAAATGTTCATTGGGCTATGTACAGCCAATGTGGTGTATGGGATCCGAGGGGCCGTGGTGTCGATATCTGGGAATGTATCAGAGATCGTGAGTACACTAACGCTCTCTCAATCGTCCTGCGCCTTTCGTCCTCATCGCTCCCCCTTATCCGACAGACGAGTCACGACCTGGAACAGAGGTCCGTTACACACGTCATACCCACTTGCTTCCCCGGCTGACTTGCATTCAATTATAATAGCCACCCAATGCCGTCTACTGGAGATATGTGGCCCGCAGATAGCGGATACTTGTTAAAACGCAGGGGCAGGACGGGTCATGGGCACATACCCCGGTCACCCTCGCGACCATCACATCATGCGCGCTGTCAGCTCACCATTCCACCTCCCACCCGTTATTTATGGGCACCGGGTTTCCCAACATGTCCAACCTCGATTGGGTTGTAGCGATTCTCACATACTCGGCCATGGCAAAACTCCAGGCGATATTGCGTCTTGCCTAGGAACATGGCGCTGCCGTCTTATATCCACACACACACGAAATAACGCAGGCGTAGATTTGGATGGTGATGACGGCATTAAAAAGATGGGACACGGACATTCCGGGATCTAGCAGAATGAGGCGGACACAACCTCTCATATCACACAGCAATTTTTTTTTTTTCTTTCCTGATCTCGCATGCACATTTTCTCGTTTCATCTTTATTTGGGTCTTAGCCACTTTGCATATTATTCTAACTTAAGGGTACTAGGTCATTGGATCAGACACTTCCAGTCCATCATATGTTATCAATATAATTTATCACATCCTTGCATTCTGCCGTGGATCGAAGACGAGCGAGGGTCCAATGACGCGTCTGACGTCACGGATGCGTCATAGTCAGAGATGGGTATTTCGAAGGCCAGTATGTGTTCCCACCTGGCAGAGTTATCGTGTCCTGTATGCACAACCGGCGATTAGAAGGCTGCTTCAAATAGCACCTTATCAGTCATACGACCAGCTTACGAAAACTCGTGTGCAAAGTTGAGACTATGCACAAAAGGTACAATGTTCCCATCTCTCATTGTCTGGTGGGTTCCGGATCCAGTATCTGCCGATCTTTACCACTGTATACTATCGGATCGACATCTTTTGACATCACCCCAGAATTTTTTAATGATGGGTTCACAACATCATCTATATTGCGGAAGTCTGTCAGATTATTTTTGACGACCGTGTGTGCTGGGAAGGCATTGTGTCGTGTCAATGTCATCATATAAATAGTATATGGGTAAAGATCTGCGCAATTCCAAAGGGGTTCTCCCCAGCTTTCACCGAAATTACTTCCCTTCACCATCGAATTTTTTACTGGTAGTGGTTAGTTCAGGTTCACCCTGACCCAAAAATTCAATCGATGGTCCTGACAGCGTCGCAAAGCAACCCCAGCGCTGTAAGAAGCAAGGGCATCGGGTCCAGTATTCCCGGATCTCCGTAAATATAACGCTTCCGACATTAGGGACACTGTTTTGCAGAATCCAGAATCTGATAGCTCTAGGGGGCATGTGGGGCAGCCAATCGCAGGTCAGGATTACATCCATTTTCCTCGCATAGCGTTGTTGGGCGCTGTCATTGAACCTGATGGATGGGCCACAGCCCTTGGAAGGGCGAGTAGATGTGGCGTGTATTCTATTCTCTCGTTTGACGTTTCGATGTTGTGTACAATTCTCAAGCGTGCGCGCCCATTATTACTAACACGATCGTGGCGTAGTACTGAGCCCTGATTTGAAATAAGTGCACCCATCCATCCCGCGATGTCGCGTCGCAGGTTACGAGGACGTATTTGTGTACAAGCAACAAAAGAGCAGCCCCAGCGCAAGGGTCGACCAGCGGAAAAATCGGAGATTATAGAAGACATAGAAGACATGATGACTTGGCCACTCTTGGCCATCTGTATAGGAAGCTTTAAACAACCCGACATCAAAAGTATAATGTGCAGGGTTCGCTCTTTACTTACCGAGATTTAACAGTGCGATGGAATTTAGCCTGATGGAACGAACAACATAGCCGACTGGTTGGGTGATCAATTGGTGACGTCGTAGCTTCGAGGTTCCGGAAGGGCAGCGGGTCCATACGACATGTCCGAAATGATTCAGCTATTCTTCTTGGCTATCGTCGCGGACTCACGCTAAATGTCGAATGGGGTTCGTTGACAGATCCACTCCGCGATACTATGAAAGGCGATACCGGTCGAACAGGAGGTCTGTACATATATGGATGATCGGTCGGCGTAGACTTCGATGGCCTTGAAGAAGGGACAGGTAAAGGTCGGGGTCGGGTCATAAACCACGTTAAAACCGTTGAATTCTAGTGTTCTATCTCCACACGTACAGAGATGTGAAGCATCTACTAGCGAGAGTTGACTATTCATGATGAGGTGGGAAAAAGTGATCCATTCGAAACTTGAATCAGAGCCAACTGTTACATGAGGTCACATCTTAGCCTTGAATGGCCTCGGGGAACTTCACACCGTGTCGATGCCGAACTCAAAGAATCAAATTCTATAACAGTCAGATACTGTGGAGTAGACGTTCTTGTTCGATGTAAGAGTTAAAAAAGCCTCGCGGCTAGTACAACAATCGGCGAGGACAGGAGGTAGCTTCCAGAAGCTGCGTTGGAGCTGTGTGCGAGGCCTATTGGCTTTTGAGGAACACTAAGGGGCGTATATCGCGTGGCTTCCACTTGTGTGGGGTGTGTTGTGGGGCTCGTACGGGAAGGCAGATGCTCAGCGGAACGGAACGTTACGGCATGGTTGACGGGACTAGGAAAGGTTTAATTTTCGACCTGATTGCGACATTGAATGGGTGGAGACGGGAGAAATTAAGTTATGGCTCCACTCAGGGTTTCACGGTCGTTGCTGGGACCTTCGCGCTTGAGTTGGTAAGGGCTGCATCGTGTCTTGGGTCGACATCAGGCATTTTAATTTCTATGCTGGCACTTTTCTAGCTCCACGTGAGAATCAATGACCATGAGGTCTCTAAGCTCTATGAGTTCAAGTTTGAGTGCGTAGCACGCATATTGAAGTTTTTAAAACGATTGATGTGGTGCGGTGAATTGGGGGCTAGTCTGCGTGTGTCATAATTATAAAGAAGAGAATGGGCTAAATGTGAATGTGCGTGCCGCATCCTGTGGAGCTCAATATAAATATTCCGTTGGACCATTGTTATGACGTCCATTTGAGAGGTTGAGGTACACAGATTGCTACCGGAAATTCTTAATCACCAGACAATCGGGGGTATGTATACAATATACCGATGGTTGGCAGGAGCTAGGGGGGCCGTGGCATTGTCATCTTTTCAAGTCCAACTGACCTGCCGAGATACATGAATCGTGAGGGTGGTCAATTCAGCAGTTGTGGATGTTTGAAGCGACGCATTCAGAGTCCGTTTGGTGATGGCGAAAAATGTCTATTGAATGGCAGTAACCCTTCGATATGCTGGTTTACGACAGGCAAGAACCATCTTCGCGTCGAACGTTAAATTTCTAGGGGAGAATGGTAATGGTCGTAGTCACCCTACGAATTATATGAGTGGTATGTTAGCGGAGGCTGTGTGGTTGGACGCAAGTCGGAAAGATTTCCACGCGTTCGAGTTTGGTTCACAAACAGCTTTCGCGGTCGCTCTCCCGCCTTAGTGCATCTCACTGCGCAGTCGCGCTGCAGTTTCGTAGCCCATTCTATGTCAGGACCTGAATTCTGGTCATCGAGCTGAAATCCGAGTCGCTCGGTAACGCATTAATACCCCCGCTTGTTTAACCAGGGGCAAGAAAAAAAATTGGTCTCTAAATCCACGTCAGCTTCTATGGATCTATGGCGGGGTTTTTCGCGCAGACTCTCCGGCAGCCCAGAGCGTCGGTATCCTGAAGAAGACTACGAGCTTCTTGGGCCCGAACCAACATTGCATACGGCGGCCAACGTCGGCCTGCGGCGGCGCCGCTCTAGATTTCAAGCTTGCTTTCACCTCATAACGCTACGACGAATACTCATTCTCTTCGCCCTGATACCCTTCATCCTAATTCTGGCCGTGCTATGGTCAGGTATACCCCCTAGTTACGAGGATGTCCGGACGTTTGAACGGTTGTTACCCCAGCACAATATAACGAGGGCAAGAACAGAACCAGGAATGTATTTGAGGTTTCCTGGCCATCTGTGGGGCCACGGTTTGAACAACATTCTTCAGGAAGCGTGCGTCCTCCTTGTTTATTGCATTACGTTGATACTTATAATTTGCGCAGTATCCTAATGTCATACATGGCGTACATGGCCAACCGATCATTTGTATTCGAGGACTACGTGTGGTCACACTCGCCTTTCCCCTACACACTCTATGATTTTGCATTACGACCCGTACGAATACCCTTAAATGCTTTCATATCGGGACCTACTGCTGGAGGCCCGATGTCGCGTTCCCAGGCGATAAGCGCCGAATTTTGGGAGACCGTGTGTCCACCCGAAAAACGACGCGTCATCAGCTCTAAGGAAAGTCCAAGTGACAAAGATGGGAAGGTCATAATAGACTGGTGGGTAGACCAACTAAAAGATATCAAGGACGAATGTGTGGAGGTTGATTCTTCTGAGAGAGTCATCTTTGATCGTCCGTGCGTACTTATAATAATTTTCTTCTTCGTGTCGCGCTTACCTTGCATAACGATCACAGATTCTTTGCGAGCGACCGAATAAGCACCTTGTGGCCTGGGCTCTCTGCGTCACCTATCCTCACTGACTACCTATGGTCACCCCTTGTCCAGTCCGCCGTGTCACGAAACTTTGTCGTCCTTCAACCCACCTCGGTCAAATCCCTCTATGATCCATCGTCGAACTCTACTCTCAAAGGTGTTGTGGCCATACATCTTCGCCGGGGAGATTACAGGCGACATTGTCCACGTCTCGCGGGATGGGAGAGTTCATATAATGGCCTTAACCAATACCCCTCTCTACCCGACAAGTTCGATGCCACGCCGTATAAAGGAGAAGCGCACATGAACTATTACATGCAACACTGCCTTCCTACTGTAGAACAACTTGTGGAAAGACTACGGGCGGTAAGAAAGGAGAATCCCGGCTTGAGGAGAGTTTATGTCCTCACCAATGCATGGGGCTGGTGGTTGAATGGGTTGAAGAAGGCTTTGCAGGCCGATGGTTGGGATGACTTGAAAAGCAGTCTAGATATTCATCTAGATGCCGCTCAGGTATACGTTGCGATGGCTGTGGATATGGCCATCGCGGAGAAGGCGGAGATATTTGTTGGAAATGGAGTGAGTTTTGTCTTTTTCACGCGTACCATGTCTTATAGTATTTTATTATCTAGTTCTCGAGTTTGACTTCGAATATTGTGATGCTACGGATGGCGAAAGGGCTGGATGTTTCTTCAAATAGGTTTTTGTGATCTGGATTGTTATATTATCTATATGCTTTATTCGTAGCTCTGTTTTGTTTGCAGAAGTAATGGACGATGTACTTAGAAGTTCTGTCATGATCTCACTGCTTGCCTGAGCTAATGCAGGAGGTGAAGGTTTTATGTGGAATTGCCTAGAACAACCGATTTGCAAACAGTTGTCAGCTATGACATCAATGGCCCCAATACAGCATATATATAACGGTTGGGTTTTGTCTCAAAAACCTCCCGCGGTTACACACACTCACGAAATTATTATTATGTTGCATCCAACTCGCATTGTTCGTCAGGGAACCTCTCCTGGTGCGAATAGATTCATGGGGACTGGAACTCCTCAGGGCAAAAATAACATGGTACGCTGAGGTGACTAGCCCCTGGATCCAATACATGCTTACGCCAACCCGGTCAGATGTTGGGGATCGCTGCTTTGGTTGGTATTACGGGGTTGGTGTATTGGATGGGTTATAGCGACGTTGATAAGCGGCACAGAAACGATGGTGAGCAATTCGGGTGTCTGGAATGTCTCGTGCTAACCAGGCTGAAGTTCCTGCTAAAAAGGGGTGATTCGAGAGATCATTCCACAGCTGTGAACAAGCGAGATTTAAGGAGGATCTGTACAGCCTGACCAAGTGAAAGAGGAATGAAACTTGTATTATTGCCGAACAAGCTGTTGTATCGTATCATTTCTGTATAATATCAAATTGTCGACGTCAACATGCGGAAGTAATTGCGCTTTGGTATAGTCCATCGTAGTCATTACAATCCGAGGGAATAGGCTCCGACGTGAACTATACTCTGGCCGCATAAACTTGGTAGCGTAGATAGCGTTGGTGTTCGTCATTTGAGGGCGCGTATGTCCCTCTGATCTGCGATTAGAATGTCAGTGATCCCACTCCCGTGTCGGGGTGGGGTGGGGCGGATGTTGGGGGTTGGTGAGCCATGTCCCCGGGCCGCCGGTGTGCGGTGGGGATACTCGGTTACTACTCTATTCCCCGGAATTTTTTTGAGTCAGAAACTCAAGTTGATTTTGTTCGATATCTAGAATTATAAATGGCCCCATCGGAAGCTCTGTCTGCTAAGAAAGCCTTTAAACGTAGGCTACAAGAGGGAGCCTCCTCCAGGAAAAAAGCGAAGACTCGGCACCATACTGCTGACGATCTGCCTTGGAAGACAGTGTCAAGACCACAAGAAGCGGGCCTTGACGGGGACGATGGAATTCTTGAACTTGAAGAGGTAGAAGGTGTGGAGGTAGTCTACGAAGAGACAGATGGCGGTAGGGTTGCACGATTCAAGGTAAATCGATGTATAGATTTTCCGATTTTCGTCGCTGACATTGGTCAGGTAATCGTGGACGAAAATATGGACGAAGCACCAACAGAGGAGCATCCAACAGAGGTTAATGAAGAAAAACACGATGAATCACCTATATCTTTGGAGGAAGAAACGATTCCTTTTAATTGTGAGCTTTTAATGCTATGAATTACAGGCATACTAAAGCTATATCGCAGCCACTGAATTATTGCCCGAATGGCACAAGTATTCGCTACATCCACAATTAATGAGAGCGATCTATGCGAAAGGCTTCCTTTCACCTACCCCCATTCAAGCAGCATCTTTGCCCTTTGCCCATGCTGGTAGGGATATAGTAGGGGTTGCCCAAACCGTGCGTGCATTCATTTTTACTGATGAGGGCCCGACACGGAAGGAGCTGTCTTAGGGATCTGGAAAAACTCTCGCATACGGACTACCAATACTCCATCATCTCTTGTCTCAGCCTCGTCCCCCACAGGGAAAGAAACGACAAGTCCGAGCTCTTATCTTAGCACCGACCCGTGAACTCGCCTTACAAGTCTCTTCGCACTTGAACAATTGTATCAACCACATCGAAGCGGATGCGAGCGCTGACCAAATATCGAAGACCGAACCTAAGAAAACCAAGTCTAAAAAAAAGGGAAAGGGGAATGAAACCGCTGAAAAGCCCCCACCTATACCAAAATCCCCTCCACATGTAAGTGTTGCGGCTATTGTGGGAGGAATGTCGGCACAGAAGCAACGCAGAATATTGGATCGAGGGGTGGACGTGCTGGTAGCCACTCCTGGACGTCTATGGGATATCATGGAAGATGTATGCCGTTGTATCTTCATCCAATGTCCATTGTACAGATTTTATATCTTCAGGATGATGGCCTATCGAAAGAGATAAAAAATCTTCGGTTTCTAGTACTCGACGAAGCGGATCGAATGATCGAGGCTGGTCACTTTGCGGAGCTGGAGAACATTTTACGTCTCACACTTCGAGAATCCAAGTTTGTGCCTATTCAGTTGTGAAGTAGCTCGCATATCTCTGATATTATACCAGAAACGACCAAATACCAGCCGAGTTTGACGGCCTATCGGGAAATGAAGATGAAGATGATGATACCCAAGATGAGATCAAAGATAGCCTACAAACTTTCGTTTTCTCTGCAACGCTTAGCAAAGACTTGCAAAGGAATGTTAAAAAACACTCTCGGCCAAAGGGTGCGGGAAAATACGGCAAGCGTAATGAAAAGCCAGCGTCGACACTAGGTAAGATCTTCTCCGCCGTGTCGTATATTCATGGGTACATTTTTATTACATAGATGATCTCCTTCTCCGCCTCGATTTTCGAGATCCTGATCCAGAAGTAATCGATCTCAGCCCGGTAGGAGGAGTAGTGTCAACTCTGAAAGAAAGTAAAGTTGAATGTCTGACGGCTGACAAGGTTTGTCCCTGTTCATCGAATGGCCTGGCCCACCTCATTCGCTGCAAAATAGGATGTTTACTTGTATTATTTTCTCTTACGATACCCCGGCCGATCTCTAGTTTTCCTGTCGTCGATTGATGGTATTCGCCGACTCATGCCATTAACAGAATTACTCAATATCAAGGCATACCCTTTGCATTCCCAACTAGAACAGCGCCAGCGTCTAAAAAATCTCGACAGGTGGGGTTATTTGGGCTATAATCTCAGCTATTTCCTTAATCTCCCTATATCTAGATTCAAATCTACAGACAACTCGGTTCTTCTTGCTACGGATATCGCTGCACGAGGTCTCGATATTCCTGCTGTCGATCATGTTATTCATTATCAAATTCCTCGCTCAGCCGACTCCTATGTGCACCGTAACGGCCGAACAGCAAGAGCTATGCGAACAGGATTCAGTATGCTAATGTGTGCCCCCGACGAGAGGAGGGTAGTCCGAGCACTTCTGGGTAGTCTTGGTCGGCGTAAGTTGTTTCTTTCATTTTCCTGGAGGTTATTTAGACGGCTTTGGTCCAGAGGATACTGAAATCCCCGAAATGTCGATCGAGCTCAGCCTTCTCGACAAGCTCAAATATCGAGTGCAGCTCGCACGCAAAATTGAGACAATGCAGCACAAAATTAAGAAGGTAAACCATGACAGGAATTGGATGAAGGAAACGGCCGAGGCACTCGAGATCGAATTAGACTCCGACTTTGTGAGGTATGGCCATCGTTGTTTATCGCTCTCAGTCTCTGAACCGGGATCCTCTCAAGCGATGACGATGAAGAGAAGCCATCCAACCAAAAACGCAAAGCAAAGGATGCCAAAAGCGCGGCTTTGAAAGCCGAACTTAGAGAGCTCCTTTCACAACCACTCGTTATGCGTGGAGTGTCTACAAGATATATAACCTCAGGGAGTAGGCCGATAGTGGATGATCTTATCGCTGGCGAATGTGAGTTGTTGCAACAGTTTACCCTTAACATGTCTGAATGTCTTTCGCCAGATAATGAGACGATCGTTGGGCTAAAAAGAGTAGAAGCTGGAAATGATCTGACAACTGTGAAGAAAAAGAAAAAGAAAATGGAGCTTGTTAAACAGGAATATGAGGAGTGGGGTGGGATTGATTTATGAAACCTATATACCGAATCTAATCTGATTACAATCCAAATCTTGTGCGATTGCTTGTGCATGTTTTTATCTCCTCCTTTTCCGATCGACTGGTGGCTGTGCTGTGAAAAATGAAGGCGAACTACAAGGTGATTCTAGGCGCACTCTGGCTGCATAGTGTGCTTACATTTGCCACGATAGTTCTCCAATATATGTGGAACTGTTTACCGCCAGGGAAACGTTCTATTTACACCCGATGGAAACACCTTGTTGAGTCCAGTTGGAAATCGTGTTTCTGTGTTTGATCTTGTGAAGTGCGTCTGAACCGTCCTTCTCGGTTTTTTTACTTGACAGATGTTGCTCCTGCAGTAATAAATCATTCACTTTTTCTTTTGAGAACCGGAAAAACATTGCTGTGATAGCTTTAAGTCCTGATGCGAATGTTTTGGTAACGGTAGATGAAGGTGTGTTTTCCTAAAAAAAATTTCAGGAAGAAATTCTGATCATCTTCCAGATGGCCGAGCTCTCTTAGTAAACTTTAAACGCGGGGCTGTCCTGCACCATTTCAACTTCAAAAAACCCGTCAAAGATCTCAAATTTTCTCCGGACGGAAAGTGATTGACCTACTATTGTTATTCATGAATTGTCCTTAAAACGATTGATAGACATATTGCCGTCACCCACGATGCACACGTCCAGGTATGGCAAACGCCGAATCACCTTGTGCGCGAATTCGCACCATTCGTCCTTCACCGAACGTATACTGGGCATCACGATGAAATCTTGAGTATACAATGGTCTCCAGATTCCAAGTGAGTTATAGTAATTTATATAACTTTGACCAGCTACCAATGACCATTATTAGGTGCTTTATGACTACCTCCCGGGATATGACTGCGAGATTGTTCACATTGAATCCGGTCGAAGGGTTCCGACCGAAGACATTCGCAGGCCATAGGGACGCCGTTTTAGGGGCCTACTTCTCCTCGGATGGGAAATCGGTCAGACCAAACCTTTCACGGAAGATGGCAACTCATTCATTGCTTGCAGATTTATACGGTTAGTCGAGACGGCGCGGTGTTCACCTGGAAAGCGAAAGAAAGCGAAATGTCCTCAGATTCCGAAAATGAGGTACCTATTGCTTCGACGTCCAACGGAACTGGTCTAGATACCGCGAATATTATCGCCAACACGCGTTGGGGGGTTCACAAGAGAAATTATTTTAATCAGCCCGCGACGAAAGTGGTTTGCACTGCCTATCACCCACCCTCCAACCTTCTTATTATTGGCTTCTCCACCGGAATATTTGGATTGTGGGAAATGCCTGCCTTCTCAAATATCCATACTCTCAGCATATCCCAGGAAAAAATATCGTCTGTTGCAATAAATACATCTGGCGAATGGCTTGCGTTCGGGGCAAGAAAACTTGGGCAACTCCTTGTGTGGGAATGGCAGTCCGAGTCCTACATTCTGAAGCAACAGGGTCATTATTATGATATGAACACTCTTGCATATGCCCCTGACGGTCAAACAATAGCTACCGGAGGAGATGACGGCAAGGTCAAAGTGTGGACAACCCACAACGGGTTCTGCTTTGTAACCTTCACTGAGCACTCTGCCCCAATATCGTCTGTAGCCTTTGCAAAACATGGGAGTGTACTCTTTTCTGCCTCGCTAGACGGTACTATTCGTGCATACGACCTTATACGATATCGTAATTTCCGAACGTTTACTTCCCCATCCCCAGTTCAGTTCTCATGCCTCGCCGTCGATCCGTCAGGAGAAGTCGTAGCCGCTGGCTCCACCGATTCGTTTGAAGTCTTTCTCTGGTCAGTTCAGACTGGTAAACTTCTCGACATCCTCTCTGGTCATGAGGGTCCCGTTAGCTCCTTGGCCTTTTCTCCATCTGGATCAAATCAACTTGCAAGCGGGTCTTGGGATCGTACTGTCCGTGTATGGAATGTTTTTGGCCGCTCTCGTGCGGTGGATCCCCTTTCCTTAACATCAGATGTCCTTGCCTTGGCATTCCGTCCAGACGGCCGAGAGCTAGCTGCTTCAACCCTGGACGGCCAAATCACTTTCTTTGACATCCAAGAAAGCAAACAGACAAATGTTATCGATGGACGCAAGGACGCATCTGGAGGCCGTAAGGCCGATGATCGCGTCTCGGCGGCGAACAGTTCTTCCGGGAAGGCTTATAACAGCCTCGCCTATACTGCTGATGGGCAGTGTGTTTTGGCTGGCGGCAACAGCAAATATGTTGTGCTTTATGATGTTCGTGAGGGCGAAGGTGTGATGGTAAAGAAATTTCAGATATCTCAAAATCTGTCACTCGATGGAACAGAAGAGTTTTTGGACAGTAGAAAAGTTAACGAGGCCGGGATTAACACCGATCTCATCGATGCCCGTGGAGATGATAGCGATTTGGAGGATAGAATGGATATCAGTTTACCAGGGGCAAGCAGAGGCGCCGGTGATATGTCAATCAGACGGTATAGACAAGAAGCTCGCACAAAATGTGTTCGGTTTTCACCAACTGGCCGCGCATGGGCAGCTGCTTCGACGGAAGGATTGCTGATATACTCCCTTGACGATTCAATCTCCTTCGACCCGTTCGACCTTTCCATCGATCTTACGCCCCAATCCATCCTTGATGTGTTGGCTTCTCGTGAATATTTGAAAGCCCTAGTCATGGCATTTAGGTTGAACGAGAAACATCTGATACAACGCGTATACGAGAGCATCTCTCGGGGTGATATTCGGCTAGTTGCAAGACAAATACCTCTGGTATATGTCCCCGTACTGCTACGATTTGTTGCAGACCATCTAGAAAAGAGCCCCCATCTAGAATTCGACTTGGTGTGGGTGAATTCTCTGCTCATGGCCCACGGACGAGCTCTGAAGGATCGATCGGGGGAATATGCAAGCGTATTCAGAGCATTACAAAAGGGCCTAATGGATAATAAACAATCGATCTCTAGCATGTGAGTGTACACCTTTTGGAATTCCCCTTCTCTAACCTCGGATGTGCAGATGCGATGAAAACTCGTCGACGTTATCGTACCTTATCGACCAGTCCAAAATGAACCAGGATGTTGATGTTGAGATGACGATGTAACAAGAATGTGTAAATATTCTACAGCAGAATTTGGAAAAGCGCTGTAATTAGATACTGCAGGGTGCCGCCTCGTTAACTTTTCGTTTGAGATTTGCTGCGATTGTGATTGACATGATAAATCTAGAGTGTGATGGGGGCTGTACATCTATGCGTGTGAAGATAGTGTCGGTCATAAACTGCACCGGGAAACCCCATGTACTGCTTTCTTTCAGCAACATCGAACATAAATCGGTAGCATATAACAAACATGACTCTTTCTCTAGACTCGAAGGATCTCTGGAATAGGCTTGCTAGGTGTGTTTTTACTTAATAAGAGCCGAAACAGGGGCTTATCTACCATCTTCAAACCCAGACAGCATGGTTCCTGGGTAAACGAGGTCGATCTAAGCAGTGCTGACGCTGGTGTACAGCTGGTGAGTTCCAGGCCTATTGACAACGTATATTTACTTATCGCTGGGGGACTTCCGCGCCAGATCGAAGCCGCCGCTTTGAATGTTATCTTGTTTGCAGCCATTGAGAAACAACTTTCAGTTAACTCTGCACATCCCAGTTATTTTCAATTTCAAGAGGCTTTGGGACATCTCTATAGCCAAAGATTTGATATGATTAGAGGTATAGATGATGCAAGAGTTTGTATACATCATTGGGACATGGCTCTGACCAAACCTTTATCCGAAAGGGGTACGGAGTCCACAAATATCTACCATAACTTAGGGAGGGTATACAGACAGATCTTTCTGGCCGAGGGCAACTTAATTGATCTCAAACAAGCTCTCATGTTGAACAGAGCTGCTGTTCAAGGCACTCCTCTGGGTCATCCTAGTCTTGGAGCTTATCAACAAGGTCTAGCAACATCACACAGTGATGCTTATGAAAGGCTTGGGGACAAGGCTGATCTTATTTTATCTGTTATGTTTGATAGAGCAGCTGTTGAGGCCACTTTTGTTGGGGATCCAGAACTTCCCATTCGACTACAAGGCTTGGCAGTATCATACACCAATCGGTATTATGAAGATGGGAGTATTGAAGACCTTGCACTCTCTCTTCATTACAAGAAAGCAGCTCTAATGACCACACCTCCTCATCACCATAACCTGCCTGACCTTCAAAGAAGCTTAGCAGTCTCATATACCATGCAATATGAGAGACTAGGGCACATGGAAGATTTTGAAGTTGCACTGAGTTATAGTCAAGAAGCTGTAAAAGGCACTTCCTTAGGCCATCCTGATCTGGCAGAGAGACAAAGAAGTCTAGCTGTGTTACATGGGCAGAGGTATCACAGGCTAGGTAACATCAATGACCTAGAAGTGTCCCTGTTATGCTACAAAGCAGCAGTTGAAAGTTTACCAGATGGTCACCACAATCTTCCCAAATTCCAGCAAAGTTTGGCAGTCGGGTATACAGATTCTTATGAAGCAAAAGGTGACATTGAAGATCTTGCAGCTGCACTGAAATATGACAAAGCAGCTTTGGATGGAACCCCTGCTGACCATGCTGACTTGTCTTTCCGCCAACATGGATTAGCTATGACTTATCTTACCTACTACCAGAATCTGGGTGACTTGCATGATCTAAGGTGCTCTCTTGAGTATGGAGAGGCAGCTATTAAATCTACTCCTCCTGGCAATGAAACTCTCCATAGCCAGCACTTGCAAAGCTTAGCTGCAGCATATACAGCATCCTATCAAAGATTGGGAAATCTAAATGACCTGGAGGTTGCACTATCCTACAAGAAAAAAGCTATGGAACAGCTCCCTTCTGATCACCCTGATTTACCTATGTATCAACAGAGCCTTTCAGTGTCATACACGGACCGTTATGAAAGGTTGGATGACATTGAAGACTTGGAACTTGCATTGAAATATGATCAGGCTGCTGTCAATAATACACCCTATGATCATCCTGAACTTCCTAGTCGGAAATTAAACTTAGCTTCTACCTTGGGTCAGAAATATCAAAGGCTTGGAAATCTAAATGACTTGGAGATGTCAATTCAATACACTAAGGAAGCTTTAGAGCACATGCATTCAAATTACATGGATCTTCCAAAATGTCAACAAGAATTGGCTGTATTGTATATGTTGCATTATCAAAGATTGGGTGGATTAACAGACCTAGAATTTGCATTAAAATATGCAAGTGCTGCTGTAGAAGGAACACCTTCAGATCATCCAATGAGTTTGGCTTACCAAGAGAGTTTGGCAATATCATATTCAAGCCGCTATCAGCATCTTGGCGATTTGGCAGATCTTGAAACATCTCTCAAGTTAAAAGAAAACATTCTGCAAAATACACCTTCTGACCATACAAATCTTCCATATTGCCATCAGCTCTTAGCTTTATCATACTTGGAATACTACAAGAGATCAAAAAATCCCAAAGACCTGGAATCATCTGTCATGCACAATAAACTTGCTGTAGAAGGTACTGCTGAAGATCATCCTGATCTGCCTGAGTACCAAGAAGGACTTGCCTTATCACTTACAGCCAGATACAGAGAATTTGGCAAGCTAGAAGATCTTCAAGATGCTCTGATGTATGATTTGAAAGCTTTGGCAACCACACCATCTAATCATCCAGATCTACCTGGTCGCCATCATAACCTTGCAGTCTCATATACAGATAGATTTGTAAAACTTCAGGAGATAGCTGATTTAGAGGCAGCACTTGAGCATGATACAGCAGCTGTTAATGGGGCTTCTGAAGATTATCCAGGCTATGCTACATATTGTCAAAACCTTTCAGTTTCATATGTTAATTACTATGAAAGATGGAGTGATGTGGAATACCTCTATTGTGCCCTCTATTATGCTCATAAATCAATTGATTCCCTAGCTGCATCTCCTTCTTCAAAATGGGAAGCAGCTCTTTCTATGGCAGAATGGACAAGAACCTATAATCTTCCACAAATTGTTAGAGCATACTCAGCTGCTTTTAGTGTCTTACCTGAGCTGTTATGGATAGGAACATCTCTTCCAACAAGATATAGTCAACTTATCTATTATGATATCTCAAAAGCTACATCCTTAGGTGTTGCTGCTGCAATTCAGTATGATGAATTTGAGACTGCTGTGGAATTCCTGGAACAAGGATTATCCATTACACACAAACAATCCCTTGAACTTCATGATGAGCACACCCAGCTTTATAAAAGATATCCCTCTGAAGCCCTCAGATTAAAAGAATTGTCAATGCAGTTAAATCAGATACAGCTACTGAGTTGGCAAAAAGAGACTATAAACAAACAATTAGATTATTTTCATATTTCTGTTGAAAGGCAAAAGCTTATCAAAAAGATTCAAAGTTATCCTGAATTCCACAACTTGTTTTCACCACCCACATATGAAAAGCTTGTCTCTTGTTCCAAAAATGGGCCAGTCATTATACTAAATTGGGCATCCTCAAAAGGAGATGCTATTATTATTTTTGAGAAATCATTAAAACATGTCCCTCTCTACAATGTTTCCAAAGAAGAACTAAAACAACAACTCCATAACCTCAAAGTTGCCCTCAATGCATGTCACATCCAAATTCGAAATGATAAAAATAGATTTGGGCAACCAGCCAAACCTCCTGTACCTCAGCAACTCTTCCAAAATTTGCTTTTCTGGCTGTGGAAAACAATTGTCCAGCCTGTATTTTTAGTTTTGAATAAGGTAGGCCACTTCATGTCACACACATACTTTAGTCTATATCTAATAGTGCTACAATAGATTGGTGTGGCATCAGGAAGAATCTGGTGGTGTCCCTCTGGAGCCTTTATTGGCCTTCCAATCCATGCAGCTGCTCCACTTGGTCATTCATTTATCCAGTCATACACCTACACTCTGGATGCCCTGATAAAAGCTCAGGAGTCATCAATCAGGATGATATCATCTAATGATTCCGAGATAATGACTGCCATTGGAGTCACAGATATTCCAGGTGAACCTCACCTTGGGCTACCTCTTGTAAAAGAGGAAGTGGTTAGGGTTGCTTCTGCTTGCAAAGATTCAAATTGTAAAGTACAAATGATTCTTGACTCAGAGGCTACAATCAAGAGCACCTTGAATGCATTAACAAATTCAACTTGGTTGCATCTTGCTTGCCATGGCTATCAAGATCCAACTGATCCATTAAAAAGTTATCTTCATCTAGTTGATGGAAAACTTGAGTTGAAACAAATTATTGATACACACCTATGTTCAAGTGCAAAGATGGTTTTTCTATCAGCCTGCCAAACAGCAATGGGTGATAAAAACCTCATAAATGAAGCTATGCACCTATCTGGTGCCTTTATTGCAGCTGGATTTCAAGGTGCAATTGGGACCCTTTGGAATATGGCTGATGCAGATGGTCCAATGGTGGCAGAAGTTGTATATCAACATATATTCAATTCTCAGACAAAAACTCATAATGTGATGTTAGCTGCTGAGGGGCTCAAGATTGCTATTGAGAAGCTACAAAGACAGGGTGCACCTTTTGAACGTTGGATGCCCTATATTCATGTTGGATTGTAGTTTTGATAAATATTTTTTTGCTACTCCCCAGTGTGATGACATGTCTATAGTATGATAAAGGCAAGTGATTCTCGTGTTATCCAGTTTCTTAACCCCAAGGATGAATAAACAAACTACATATAATTATGGTATCACAAGTACATGAAGCAAAAGTGATTGAAGCCTAATTCTATTTATCGAATCATGAAACTCTGGACAACAGAAAATGTGCAAACTCCGGCACATACTAGGAACCCAAGAGGATAGCCTGATGGGTTATCTTGTATACTGGCAGACCACAACTACGAATCATTCTCAGAAAACGCAAAGGAGATAATTATGAATCTTTACTTACATATCCACCAATAACAGGGCCAATGCACCGAGCAAGACTAACAATACTTTGTGCAATACCATTAGCATAACCAACTGCACTCGGTGGTGTCACTATGGATTAATATACGACATTAGTTCTAAGGTAAGGTAAATCATTGAATCACTGACTATAATTCAGGAGAATTGAAATTGCGGTATATGCAAAAGTTATTCCACAATATCGTAGAGCTCTGATAAAAGATTAGTATAATCGAAAAAAGAGAACGGAAAAGAGTGCATTCACGTGCTTAGTGCAAGAGCTGTTTGAGAATATAATCAGATAAACATTCCAAACATAAATATAAACAGTTATCGTACCTGCCATGATGAAGAAATTCCCATCATCATTTGCACTCGCAAAAGGGCGGTAAAGGATGACACTAAGGTATGCCGGTACAAAAAGAAGCGATCCAAGCCGAAACATGGCAAGATGCGAAAAGCGACCTCTCGGAGGACTAAGTACCTCATTAAGTGATCTTGCTCGTATCGAGAGAGATATAACATACCCGATATTACTACGTTATCGTATACAAATTAGGCATATGTCGTTGGGCTAGGGGGCGACACTCACGGGTAAAGATAAAATTGATATGCAATTTGTGCGAGACACATCAGTGCAACTGTGTGACATGTTAGCCACTAACATCACCACAGAACAAATACTCTTACTAAGTTGGGCGAAATGGCCAGCGTTTAGATTCAGCCCTCCCGCCTTGTATTCCCTGAAATGGGAAGAGCGTTAGTGAAAACAAAAACAAAATTTGTTTAAGACATACGAGACGAGGTAAGACATGAAGACTTGATCGTGTGTGGTCGTATGCAGTGCCAGCATCCCATACTGAACTATGACGAGGAGGGGAAGCTGCGAGGTCAACGAAGGAGGCTTCTCGGCCAGTGACTCAACATCGTTGTCTTGCATTGCTGGCCGTGACTCAAATATAGGATCTAGGATGTCATCTGAAGAGATGTCGTTTTCTGACCGCGCTAAGAGCTGTTGAGCACCGAGGACCGCTGATGGGGCCTTAACACCGGGGTGTGAAAAGATACTGGGCACTGCATTGGAGGAACGACGTGAGATCGGAGTTCCATCCATTTGTCGAGTAAAAAACGCAGATGGGTGGTGAGTCGGGCTTTGCGGTGGTTGGGATGACCGAAGAGGAGTTCCATAACCAGTCGCATTGGAAGGGCGGTGAGATCGAGAAAGATGAGATATTGGAGTTCTATTCGGACTCATGCGCCGACCACGGCTGGCCGATGTTGCAGAGTCATCAAGACTGTGATCTTCTCTATTCTCACCAAGCATTTGACCCAAATCTAGACCTTCCGCCTCCCTGTCTGACCCTTGCTCAGAGTCGCTTTCGAAGGGATCCTCGTTATCAACATTCATAGCAGCCGCGACCCAAAGATCAGCGATATTCGTGACAGCATTTTCATTTGCCATCAATAATCGCTGTGCGAAATTAAGGTCAGCCCCTTCGCCCCCGACCTCTCGAGTCCCGTCATAGTTGCTACCCCGCCGCCGCCGCAAAGAACTTGTGATGCTTCCCTTTCTAGCAGTGGCAGTACCATTACTCGCCAATCGGTTTCTATAGTTCCCCGTGTATCCATATGCTGAACCATTTGCACGGCTTGTGCGGGAGAAAGTTCTTGTCCTCTCGAGTTGTGTTCCTGGTGACGTCAACGGAACACCCGATCTAAGGCCCGGCGAGGCAGGGTCCTCGTTCGATTGATGAGTACGTCCGATACGACTCGAGAAAAGCCCAGAAAGCTTCTGGGATAATCTTTTCAAAAAATTCAGGCGTCGCTCATCCCCTTCAAATGTTACACTTGTTGGAATTGAGTCCTCCTCAGGGATCGGCGGGTGTACATTGATTTTTTCAGGCATTAGGCGGATCGCCCCTTCCCTAGCTCCGCCGTCACGCCCAAGGAAACACGACAACACAGACCCTAGGTGAAATTAGGATTTTTATATATGAAAATTTAAATTTTGAATGTAGCCTGCCTGTAAATGTGACCAAAGCAGCAAGTGCACAGGGTAGGAGATATGGATACTCGACGAATAATGGCCAGTCTCCGAATACGCTCGGCCATTTCATGGCTGGCCTTTCGACTGTGAATATAAATTTGAGTGACCTAGAAGCACATTGGAAAATAACAACTAACATGATCCCCCTATGATAGCACCTACAACACCACCCAATCCCCAACAAAACCTAAACCTAAATCAGTATAATCAAAGGTTCTATATCCTATCAGAACCTCACCCCAATATGGCATAAGCCCGCCCCTCATTACTCGCATCGGTAATGAAAGCAACTGATCCACGTGCAACACCTACAGCCCCAGCAAAAATCCCCTGAAGCAATCGAATACAGATAGCCTGTTGGAGGGTAGTGGACGTTCCAAAGATAAGACATGTGACGGCGCTTCCAAATAGAGATACGATCAAGACAAGCCGTCTCCCATGCTTTTCTGCGACAGTAGCCTGGATAAATGTTAGTGGAGATATAGAAGATAGACCAAAACAGCTTGCCCAGAGTAATGAGGTCACAAATTGAGTTAAAAAGAAAGTCGAGACTGCAGGATGTCAAGGACGACCGGTCACATCTAAAAAAAATCAAGCTCACCTAGTATTCCAGTCCAGAATGCAGCCTCCGCTTCGTCTGAACCTTCTCCAAAACCTAATCGAAGCCCTCGTAAGATCCTTTCAAAACGGTAAAACCAACCATACCTTTGACCATGAATAGCAAGAACGGCGTTGAGACATTCGCTGAGAGAAATTCGCCGAGCATAGTCTGTGAACTATGTTATTCCACACTGTACGGTGAGAGTTGGCGATGCATACGATAGACAGGACAATCATCGAGAGTGTTGGTAATGGAGTGGTGTAAACCTCTCCTGATGACTGCATCATGGTTGGTATTGGAGGACGCTCAGACCCCGTGTTTGGGGTTTCCGGTCTGACATCTCCAGCCCTCCAAAGAGAAGCAAAGCTTGGTCGATGTCGGTTCCCCCCAAATGATATACGACCCAGCACTCGGCGTACCACATTTGGTTGGGTAGTTTCTTCATCGGCCAGAGCAGAGTCCTGGACGCCAAACGATCTCCGTGGTGGGTTTGATCTGTCGTTTCTCGTCACACTCATATTCCCTCTGATATGAGCGTATCCTGGAAGTTGAAGAGTGTGGCGGTGGTGGTTGCACAGTTAACGAATCCCATTCAGTGACCATGAACAGAAGAAGCCTATGCCAAACAGTCACAACTATCCGGTAATTTACTTACTCCCCGGGCTTTTTCAGTGAGTCAAAACTCAAACATTAATCTAGTGTCTCTAAACTCACTGCCTCTCACTGGCCAACGCTCTCATCTTCCCATCGCAAACGAACATGATTGGGTTCGTAAATTTCACAATTGATCTTTGAGTCTGCCGAAATTTCTTCACATTCAAGACTCGCTGTCAGTGTGGTGCCTCTTTTTTTCGCGTCTCATGGATGATAGATACGATAGCTCACTTCGTTTCATATCTGTTTTCTCACCGATATCAACACAGCCAAGACTCCCTTTTCGTAGAACGAAAATGTCACTTGTACAGATCGAAAGGTTTCAATTCCCATCTTCATTTACGGTTGGTAGGCTAAACCTCTTCCACGGATCATTTGCCCCTCCGATTCCTCGCGGTCTCTCTAATTAATAAAATCGACGCAAATAGACTGAGATTGTGGGAGTCATTCATGTCACTTCGACATGACGGGTCTGGATATAAAAGATTTGGTTCAGTGCCGAGCCATCATGGGGACTGTGCTTGATATCCTATCAATTTCGCAGCACCCCATACAAGATAATAACAGGACATCCAGATTAATTAATTCAGGCCCCATCCTTTGTTGGTAGGTGACCCGTAACCCGATTGTCTTAACAACTTATCTGAACACTAAGTATCAAAGCCTCCAAACCCCATTCAGCTATCATCTGCTTAAGCACCTCACTTCACCCTGACACTCCCCAAAATCAAATATCACTGGGATGTCAGGTACAACGCCAACAACGCATCATGTTTGTGCAGAGAAAAGTAGATGTCCCCGACCCGATGTCACTTATAATTGGTTCGATGAACGGGATTGGTGGGAACTCATGGGCATCGAATCTGTGTTGAATGCTAAGAAAAACTCCAGAATCGCTTTCACTTTCATTCACTCTCAGCTCCGATACAATGGATGTATGGAAGGCTGTCCGGGTAGTCAAATTACCGGTTATCGTTGATTTCGAACAAGCGCCTACAAACTCCGCAATACAATACACCCAAAAATCGAAATTTATCAATGGTGAGCTCAACCTACGCAACTAGCCGGCGCAAGCGCTTACAGCAAATAACTACGATAATGCTCATTGGGTAAATTACCCAATCCGCCTTATCCCATTCACGCTAAATCGCACCTAACCCCGAGATCTTTGAACGCTGATGGCCGCCGGCCTTCCTGGACTGAAATTTTCTCTAAAAACGTCACCACTTCCCTCCCGGACTTCCTGGGTACCATCTGTTCAAGCCATTTCTGAAGATCCATCTCTGTTTGTTCCATATGTACTGGAACCCAAAACCCAAATACCAATTCTATACATGAACTTATTTCCTATTCCCGTAGGTAAGTGCCGCGAAACAACCGTTGACTCATTTCCGAGCCGTCCATAAGTCTCGTCGCGAGATATCAATGCTCAGGGCGCCCGCGACAATTTTATGAATCTTGACAGCGGGGATTACTATGCCCAACGGCCGACTTTCCCATCCTCTAGGAAGAAGGAACTTCAAGAAAATTGGTGCCTTCCTCTACTTTTGCCTCTTGCTCACGCCGATATAGCTGTTCCCTCAAATTTCGACTTCTATCCGCCATGTCTATGCGTCAATGTCATAAAACTACTGCATAAGATTAGCCACCTTCGTCGGAACGCCATATACGGATGGGCACTATGCTTATTACACCCAACGGGCCAGAAGGGAGAGCCACCAAGTCGCCGCAGGCTAAACCGTTGACTTATTCTAGAGACGCAAGCGGCTACGTCACCTCTGTGATTGTCCTACATTCGGGGTTGACCACAATACATGCATATCTGTCAGCCGAAACTCCAGGCACTGAAACGATTTTGGATAGTTCCCAGGCAATTTTCAGGGGATCTGCTGAGATCGATGGGCGTACGTCCGTCGCTTAAATTAACCTGGTGACAAACCCACGATGCTCTGCATCATTTCAAAGCAAAAACCTCGAGTGCCTGAAATATTTTCCCCTTTATCATACCCTAGGAGCAATTCGTGGTTCGTGCGCGGGCCGAAACGCCTGAGAAAAGTTCTTGATCCGCCTGCCCAAATATGCGTTACACAGTCACGATATTTGAGGTCGATATTCTCGATGCTCCCGCTCCCCTACCATATTCCTTTAAGTCTTCTGAAGATGTGAGAACACGGTAAACCTACTTTCTACGACACAGAACGTACTTCTCTTGAAGAACTTTAGATTTCGAAAACTCGTAACACCCGCATACCATCGACCCGAGTATACCGCGATCGGTAAGCCTACATTCTCAGTGCAGAACATTTGCTCGCGTCTAGGTTGCTGGGGAAGCTTTTGGTCTAGGTATTCCCGCACGATCGAAGATCCAATCGTGATGAAAAAAAATTCACGATATGCTCTTTAACTTAAGCTTTATCACATTCCAGGAGACCACAAGTGGGGAGAATAGATCTCAATGGTGTGATGCAATCCCACCGATTCTCTGCAACAAACACGATGGCTGCGACCCCGATGAATGTTAGCACCTAACCCCCATCAGGCTTCATAAAGTGATAAATTACGCAATATTCACCCCCTCAGATACTAGGGATGTGCATTTTGATGATATCATCCACTATAGGATTTGGACTCAAATAGTTACCGGGACCATACCCCTGGAACCAAAATATACATTTAATGTGGGTTTAGGGTCTTCGTTACGACGGACTAACCCAGCTTTGTACAAATACTGAAACCTCCTGAAATCATGGAGATTGTCTTCTCGGGATCGGAGAGCAACTCGGAGATGTAATAACATCAAAAATGTGGGAAAAAGTAATTGTAGCCCCACGTGAGATTTATTGTTATTGTCTTGAGTCAGGCTCTGGCCGTGGCAGTGGCTGTTTGATCAACCATGCGACAACGTATCACCGTGGCTTGCGTTCTGCTGTGCTCCAGGCCATCACCGAGAACAAACTCGTCTCATCCTCTCTTGCGTCTGTTCGAGGTAACATTGCTGTGTCATTTCGGCTCCGCTTAAGGTGCTGTATGATGTGCTTCATGGTGCAAACGCCAGATCTTGCCAACGTCAGCGCTCTAGTACCAATCCTACAACCTGGGAGATGCTTTGACGCCGTGTGAGCCTTAGCAAGATGTTACGGACCTCCCTTGAAACAATGTCCGGTCAAGTCAAGCTCCAAGAGGGGGATATCCTTTTGGACGACACAGATTGGTCTGGGAGCCGTTAGGCCCTGACTCGACGGCCTATCATATCATTGTTCTCGTAATGGTCGTGCGACACACTGAAGGTAAACATCCCCACTACGCACGTTCTTGTAAGATCTGCCTAGATCGTTACTGTTGGCATTTTTCTGCGTGTCATTGCTTCTGCCTATTTACAGATCTATATGCATTTACGGCCAAACAGCCTTTACAACGATGATTTCGGATCGGGCGGTGTATAAACCGCGATGTTGCAGGAACCTCGTTCCCGTATCCGTATCTTCTTTCATTTTCTCAATTGGAAACCGCATGTTCCCTCCAAGTGCCGAAGCTTGAAACCTTGTTTTCTTCGGACGCTTCGGAAGAGGGGGCGAGCAGACCAAAATTAGAATCCGGTCACCGATCATATATCCCTCCTATATAAATGGTGTATCCGGTTGGTTTCTATATTCCATTCTTTCCCTCTGACTCCTTCCGTGTCTTTGTGTATCCTAACCTTTCTTTTAGTTCCTACCTTCGCCCTCCCTCACCATGTCTGCCTCGACTTCAACAACACCAACCAAGATTATCCTCCCTGACCTCGTTTCTCACTGCGACTTCAAGAAACGCGTCAACCGCCACCGAAAACAAATCACCACTGAAACTAAGCAGTGGCTTTTTAAAGGGGGGAACCTAAACGGGAAGAAGCGTGATGCGTTCCACGGCCTCAAAGCTGGACTCCTCACTGCTATGTGCTACCCCAACGCTGGTTGTCCTCAACTTCGGGTATGCAATGACTTCCTCACCTACCTTTTCCACCTCGACAATCTATCCGACGACATGGACAATTATGGTACCCGTTCAACCGCAGATGAGGTTCTAAACTCCCTGTACCACCCGCACACATACCGTTCTTCCGCCCGAGTGGGAAAAATGACTCGAGAGTACGTTTTCAAACCTGTTGAAGGTACCTTACTTACAAACCTTATAGCTATTATAAACGCTTAATTATCACCGCATCGCCTGGAGCTCAGCAGCGCTTCATCGAAACGTTCGACTTTTTCTTCCAGAGTGTAACTCAGCAGGCATCTGACCGTAAAGATGGTCTTATTCCTGATCTTGAATCCTACATTGCTCTTCGTCGAGATACGTCTGGGTGCAAACCATGCTGGGCACTAATCGAATGTAAGTAATGAATTCTATTTGAATTTCCCGTCGACATATTTTGACATAATTCTTGTTTTTTAAAGACGCGAATAACCTCGACATACCGGATGAAGTCATGGAACATCCCATCATCCAAAGTTTAGGTGAAGCGGCAAATGATCTGGTCACGTGGTCCAATGTATGTGCCCCTGATTCCAACAACGAAATTGTCATGCTGAGACAGTACACCATTATAGGACATATTTTCGTACAATGTCGAACAATCAAAAGGCGACACACACAATATGATCCCAGTCGTGATGAACGAAGAAGGTCTCGATCTACAAGCTGCTGTTGATTTCGTTGGAAACATGTGCAAGCAGTCCATCGACCGTTTCGTGGACGATCGGGCTAACCTTCCTTCTTGGGGCCCTAAAATCGACCACGATGTCGCTCTATATGTCGACGGGCTTGCAGACTGGATCGTAGGATCTTTGCACTGGTCATTTGAATCCGAAAGATACTTTGGCAAGACAGGGCGCGAGGTAAAGACTACTCGCGTTGTGAATCTCCTCCCCCGCCGAGTCTAAAACTTCTTAGTATTATGTTCGTTTATGTTCTATCTCCTTCCTAAAAAATATCTTACCCATTATTTCGTTAGAAATAACTCGGAATCAATGCGACCCAAAAATCAGAACCACAGTACTGTATCAACATTTCCCCCAACTTAACTACACCAACCCTCGCACATAACCAATACTTTGGATCAATCATCTGTATCTATAGGCCCCAACGTACATATACTATCCCACATAATCATTTAAACCCCCACCCTCTTTTGTTCTTGTGGACATTATTTATCACTTCGCATATTCTGAGTACTAGAGTACATACCTACACTACTTTTTGGATAAATGTATTTACTACCTATTTTCCGCGTATTGATTATGCGCACTATAAATTGTTTGAATAATAATAATTGTTATACATACCAGAGAATGGAGTATAATGGGATGTAACCATCACTCCTTGATCTATTGTAACGTTGTGATAAGAATATTACCGGCGGTACCTCCTTAGTCCAGAAACCGAGAAATTTCTCCGAGGAGTAAGTGATAAAAAAAACAATACAAACGGTCCCAATTGTTGTAGCCAAGTGAGCGCGTTCAGGTGGATCTCTCCATTATGATGGACGACTCTAGATGTACATGAGTCGGCAGCTATCGAAACCGCGCAGTCCATAACATGACACAGGTCATCGATCATCAGAGATAAGGGGCTATCCAGTCTTTATGTAGCAAAAATTATGTACATGAGGGATTAGGAAAATATAAAATGAGTGACTAATAAAATATAACTTTGTAAGTGCAAGTTTTCCCGCAACGGTAGACGCGCTGTCCATCTCAGGGGTGCCCGTGCGATGTAGCACCACGATTTGACAATTTCAAGCTAAATGATTCATGCATTGTGACTTGTCAGGAACTCAGGAAATGTCCAACTGTAACTAGCGAATAGGAAACATCAAGGGAGTAGCACATGTACGAGAGATACTGATCGACACGAAATAAAACGTGGTAGCTTAGGATGAAGCAACTCTGATCGACTGGAATTTGGAGATGCCGCGGCAAACTCCTTCGGAACGGAGTCCCGGATGAATAAATATAAATATACCTCCCGACGGCATGCGTAACCAGGAGGCGAACTGATTGGTATATGGGTATATTGATCTTCTAGTAGTGTATAAGATCCAGAGATGACATGCTGTGTTGGCTCTGTGATCGGGGCAGGGACGTAGATAGTTGGTTCATAAATGAATACCTGTCCTAGGTTCAACCCGTTTTGATAGATACTTTAATTATGGGTGCTTCACACGAATACTGGCAAATACATATGAGTAAAGTTGGCAGAGCTATATATTCCCAACCTGTCCCGTCCGACTAGGGAACAAGTGCCTAGCATGAACGGAGATAAGTGTAGCAACGGATGAGGGATGAGCGATCATCGGTGCGATCTTCTCGTAGTTATTAAATGCTGACTCCTTTCCTAGGCGTATGACATTCATCTCCGTGGAAGTAAGGAAGGGCGCGCGTAAGCGCACATAATTTAATTCATACGAGATCGGGTAGCGATGAAAAATCAATCGTACGGTTGATGCATTCCACCAGTATCTCGTCGGACCGAAAGAAAGGGACGATTTCGAACTTTCTTGAGGGGTGAGTTGGAGACTCAAGTGAGCATCCGTTATCAATGGAGAGATTGAATGCTAATTATTGTGAACATCGAGATATGGTACATGTGGGGAAGCGAATCGGTAGCGTTTGAAATAGAACGTACTAATTATCTCATTCGTCTTAGTGCATTCAGACTTCCGACATTCGGATGGTCAACTGAGTTCAATCCTCATGATAAGTAGTATCCTGATTCGAGACAGGCAATGCTTGGATGGCCGGACTCTAGTTATGCAGAGCGCTTTCAGGCTGCACAACATTTGGACAGGGGGTGGAATTAGGGTTAATTATAGTTTGACGAGGTCTGACCTCGGAGTACATACATTCCACAGGTCGTAGTGAACTGGAACATCATTCAGATGGCGGCCTCTTTTCCAGGAGCCTCCCATAGTTGCTCCCTAATCACCCACGGTCCGTCGTACCACATTCGTTTTTCAAACACAAGATATTCCGTTACGCGCCTCTTCTCTGCCGGGCAATTTCCATATCCCGACGCAGTTGCCTTGGGAGCATTATCATTGTTTGTGTTGGTGGGAGGAGCGTGCATCGGGTTGCCGCGCTTATCGTAGATCTCGAGACTCTACAATAAAAAATTAACTTGGTATCGTTTCTCACCCGACGGGCGCGCACCAACCTGCTCAGTGTCAATTCGGACCAAGGCGTGGACCATCATCCTGTTACCGATCTTGGGCTCCTCAGTAGCAAGATACCCCTCGGTTGCCCGAATGGAGATGACTCGCGCTGGTGTGACCTCTTGATGGAAACGCCAAATGTATGTGAGGCCGGGCTTATGGTTCTTCTTCAGGAGTCGGATTGAGTCATCGTAGAAAGTTGCCGAAGTGAGTTGTTTAACAGTTTTGTCATCCTGTCTACAATTTAAAGGAGTCAGGGCTTGGAAGACGACCTACAGGTAAGGACTGACCGAGCAAGCGCTTGATTTAGTTCTTGGTACGTTGAAAGAGCGACTTTGCGCAGGGGCGCTAGCCATGCATTGGGTTTAAGAGAAGTGGTGGTTAGAATGCGCCAAGGCCATTGGGTGACAAGTTTTTGGATTCGGGTGGCTCCTGACAGGTCCAACCCGGGAATAGCATCGGTCTGTGCTAACATTAACAAGCTGCCATAGAAAGGAGCTGTCAGAGAAATCCTGTTTCGAGTGATCGGAATCCCACCTTGTTGCGTTTTTAGCTCCATTATTTCTGTTGGCGAGGAATTGTTTAAACATAGCACCCCAGCTGGAGTAGCCTTTTCGACTTCTGGGCTTTACAGAGTACGGGATAGTGACGTCTTTTCTTGTAAAGGCAGGATATTAGATTTCCGAATGTCAAGTGAAAGAAAAAAGACTGAGATTGGGTCCGGCTTTACTGCGCGTTTCGTCTGCAAGTCCCCCGTCCGTACATTCCAGTACAGAAAGGACCTTCCAAGACGAAGTAAATAGGATGTGCCACGTGCCACGGGACATACACGCTTACGATAAAATTAGAATCAGACCGCACCTAATGTTTCGACTCGCTGCCCCCACGGGTCTGCGGATGGAAAAAGCCTTGCCATAGCTTTTATCTGGTCAAGCTGCTCCATTTGCTCTTCCTCTGTTAATAATTCCTTCTTTTCTGGCACCGTATACGACATGCCTCCAGTAAGGTGACTGGTAGGTTTGCGCTGTGTTGCACCAGAAGCCGGTGAGGACGCGTGAGAAACAGTGGAAGTATCGGAAGCGCGCTGAGCATTTGGTGAACTTCTCGCTGTTGGTGTGGTCCTAGCGGTCGTTTTGGCTGAGAGTTTCGGCGCCGAGGCGACCTTCGACGAGGAGTTCTTCGCCGTAGCTTTACTCAACGTCGGGCCCTTTTGTTTCTGTGCCGTGGCAGCCATAGCGTAACCTCGAACACCGATATTGAGCCGTCGAGCATGACAGCACCGCAGTTGAATACGAGATGGTCCAGCTAATGTCACACCAACGCCATAGAGAACCCCAACGGATTTTCGGGATAGTTCCGACGCCATTACTACTCAGTCTCCGCGCTGAGATTATTAAGGAGGAACAAAAGAATGTTCTAAACAGAGGACGGCGGCGAGCTCGACGCTGGTGTGAATCGGGCTGAGTCGGTGGCGGTGAATTTTTTGAGTGTTTGTATGGTCGTGTTTGCATCGGCATTTGTCGTCCACGCAATGTTTGCCGAACGAAATTTCTTGAGCTTTCCAATCAACCACCACGTACCGGTCCTTTTCACTAGTAATGCCTGTGAGTTTTTATATCATTGTGGTGGCAAGATTCGCGTCTCACACTATTTCTCATAGCGCCAATCTCGCGGTCGTTCAGCTGCCCCACGTGCTGCTCCTGCAGCAGCCCCAAGTCAGTCCCGCGGGGCTCACACTGCCGCCGCACCTGCAGGTTATGCACCTGCACATGCGCCAGCCCCCCCTGCTGGAGCTTCTGCTGCTGCAACTGCACAGCCCAAGCAACCCGGAATGATGGCCCAAATGGCTGCAACGGCTGGTTCGGTAGCTATCGGATCTACTATCGGACATGGTCTGTCCAGCATGCTCTTCGGAGGAAGCTCTTCTACACCCGCAGAAGCACAAGCGGCTCCCGCACAGCAGCAGCAGCAGCAATTCCAGAGTGGGGCTAGCTGCGAAGTACAGGCCAAAGGCATGTTCCTGTTCTGAAGATTTTCATCCATTTTTTTCGCTGACAAATACTTCAGATTTCACGACATGCCTAGAGAAGGCCGACCTTCCCTCATGCACTTGGTATCTAGAACAACTTAAGGCTGTATGTTACTGTTTTCTTACCTAGTTGTCGTCTCTCATGTTGAATCTCTTCTAGTGTCAAGCCGCCGCCGCTCCCTACTAAGCTGGGTTCTCTTCTGGGGACTTGAAAGAAGATGGCACGTCATCGTCGGTCACCAATAATATGTGGCAGATATGTACTTAATTGCAGCGTAGATGTTGTGCGCACTCAATACCAATGTCCATCCCCACTCATGATGAATACTGTAATGATGTCGTATGCGGATTCTGTCAAATTCATAGAGTTATCCATATTGGCCTGTCTCTGAACCACCTTGAACATTCTACGCAATTATCTGTGAAAGATCTTACGAAGGTCGGTCAGAACAACACTATCTAGATGGGTCGAAAGGAAGCCAAATTTTCAAGGTGACATGGATAGAACCTTTCCTTCTCTACTCACTATACTTTGAAAAAAGCTGCAAATACGACTCTTGTATTTGACTTCCTCCACAATCACAATGTAATGAGACCATGTACTTCAATGTTAACCGAAGGATGCTGAATGAGGATTATTGTGAGCTTTTCCTAATTTAAATTTGCAGAGGTTCAGACTTCCGTTCCTGGATGGGAATGTCTAAAGCATTGGGTTCAATAAGGTGTTGGGAATCCCCCCTTCACTTATTTACAGTTAATTAGCAGTCGAGAAGAAAAAAAATTTGACCCATTCCCGATATCCTCATCCAACAACGATGCTCAAATTGCCGGGTCCACAATATTCAGCCATGTCTGGCTCCTCACTTATACATCATGCGGGCTCTGGAAACAAGTGCTACGACCTGACCTCCCTTCCATCCTCAGCCAGGTGTCATCTGGGCTGAGGGGCGTCAATGTATCCTCGTCACATGCTATCCTAATAAAATCAATCTCCTCCCTTTCTATCCATCTACCCCTCTTCAAACACAACATTGCCTTCAGTTTGTATTAAATTTGCTCACCTTCGATCCGCTAGTTAGTCTAAGACGCTTCCAGCGAATATGAAGTCCTAATCGCTCTCGACGTCAACCCTGGCTGGTTAGTCCCTCTCTAGGCCTGTCAAAAATCCATCCGGCCTCGATAGAGGCTCTAAGAGATTCTTTAACAGAATTGCGAGGAGTGACAGGTGACCGACGGTTCCTAAACTGTTACTAAATCCAGCGATGAATATATAGTTTATCTCTTCCATGTTCTTGTATCCTGCTCTCATGGGGTAGATGAGCTATCCTATTTTCGGCTCGATATCTCTTGGAATCATCAGTCCACCGGCGTACATTATAACAGAATCCTAGTTGTTGGGAAGATAGGGCACCCCGGGGGATATCGCCAGACATGGATTGACTTCTTTACCCGTATTTAATGTGAGTTTTCACTGGGTACCAGCAATCCCGTCCTCGACGGAAACTGAAAAATGTAAGCCCAAAAACTTGGTATTTCAATTGATACCCATTTTTACACACTACAGGTTTGACTCTCCAGGAGCCACAGACTCTAAAGGATGTATCGCCTTGGGCATTTACACTTCTCCAAATAGTACATACCGTCGATCTATCTTTTGAATCATTCGCTGATGATCCGAGCGTCTAACCATTTTCTCCAAGCCGTCTGGAGAAAACTTTGTTCCTCACTCATCATACCTGCACTCATAAGCGGATCTTGCCAAGTTGGAAAGCACACGGCGAACCACGTCCATACCCAAACATATCCCAGGACCCGCCACACTGGTGCACTTCCCTTCAAACCTGCATTTCGTCCCAAAGCAATCACCCCATCCTCAAAAGTGATGGCAACGGCCTGCCATAGGAAGAACTTGAAAGCCCCTCCATTCCAGTTCCGGAGTAGTGTGTAGTCACCAAGAGAGTGGATTATGGCTGAAAGAAAGAAAGCGGTGTATAATTGAACATATGCGGAGAAATTGCTGCCACGCGTGAGCCCGAGGCGTCCAGAGACGAATCTCCCATGAGCTGTGACAAACTGGGGGACGTCAATATCCAGGGAGGCTGCCCACGATTTTGACGTACTCTCCGCAATAACTGATGCCACGTCCGCCTAGAGAGGCAAATTCAGTAGTAGTTAGAACCAAGAAGCGTAACAGGCAACTTACCCCCAGAACCGACGTATTGTCCACGCACTCGAAAATGAACCGAACAGCCAGGGCCAGTCCTCAGCATCCGAACGTCCTAAAGACACGCTCAATATACTGACGAAACAATTTTGCGCCGCCATCACGGTATATGCCTGAAGTGCCCATCCCCAGATACTTTCGTAACGCCAGAACCACCCATAAGCAGTCAGGCTCGGGCCATCTCGAAAATAGGCAGGATTGAAATAATTATGCCATGTCGCAATATCGTATATTAGGCCGAGCATTGCGAGTCTGGCAAACTGCTTCATGAGGAATGAGCTTTTGCTGCACGCAGGACGCGGCGGAAGAACAGCGTTACTAGGTTCGTGGGCCCATCCAATTCCGCGAGGGCTAGTGAATAGATCATAAGCCCACGTAATTCGGGCCCATAGTCCTTCTTGTGAGATGGGTTTGATCTGTGGGGGTTTCGTGCTGCGTAGCTCTCTCTGTACATCTGTGAGGAGAATAAAATCGGAAGAGATGAAGAACAAGGTTAGCCATCCACAGGTTAGACCGTAGTCAGTTGTGATGCTCCTAGTAGTAGTATGGAATAGAAAGTAATAGGTCAGAGCCACTATCGGGATGAAAAAGAGGCGTCTGTAGCTGGATGACTTGACAACTAGTGGAATTATGCTCAAGAAGATATATGAAGGGAACAGCCAGCTAGGGGAATGTGCGAGGGCATCGCTAGGATGTAGGGGCATGGTCTAACGTTTGGCATTTTGGACTTTCATCAGACAATTATAAGCCGAGAGAATTTTGGGAAAGTTGAGCGGTATAGGAGTCGGAGTTCGTAACAAACGAACCTAAATTGATATATACTTTCACAAACGCTCACATGTACATTGATGATTGCACAAACCAACGAAAAATTTCAGAACTAAAAACCTCATTTACCTTCTAGTGACAGATGCTTCCATGTACTATTTGTGGAGACGATCCAAGTCATTTGCACAAGCCACATCCAAGTTGGGCAACGTACAGATGTTCATACTACCGCACAAACCGCCATAACATCAAGATTGGTCACACTGCTGCCCATACTCCGTGCATCCCGCGATGCGCTGGGAGCCAAGGGTGGAAATAAAAGTAACGGTGGCATTTGTTGAACCATTAATATCTGGCATACTTACAAGCCCATTTCAATGCACTACCGCATTATCGCCTGCAGGTAGCTGTGGAGTAAAAGAGAATCCATCATTCGCCTCTGAGACGGCGCCGACAACACTCCTCTTCCCCTGGCTGTATCGAGGCTGTAAAGCTGTTTCAAGTTCTACGTTTAGGTTTTGAACTTCCGCTTAACTTCCACGCCCAAGTTTCTGTGAGACCAATCTGAACATTGGAGTTCTTTTAATAAAATTCACAACGCTCGTTCAATCACATAATGATATATCGGACATCAGATTCGCCGGAAGAAACGAATCACCTGATGCTGCCACACCGCGGCTGAATCACAATCCATAAATCTTCCATGGGAGTTCGCGTCATCCATTGCCAGCTACCTGTGGTCGTCTACAATATGAAGACCATTAGCGATGGAGTGTAAATTGTCATACACGTTTTCTTTCCAATACTGCAGACGAAGCAAAACAGTAGTTTGTGGTACTCACCTGGGCGGCTTCGTTACCGGGTGCAGTTTAACAGCACAATGATTAGCTCTTGACAGGTTGAGACTAGATGAAGAAACATATGGTAACCAGAATGATCCCTCGCTGATGGCGTCCTTTAATTCAAATTTTCATCAATCAGTCTGCTTCGGAATCTTGGATCGTGATTCCTTCCGATTTCTTTCATCACAGAATCCCCAAGTTGACCCGTTCCGCCTTTTATATCTCAATTATCGGTCCAATGCAACCGGTAATTCGGTCTTGCTTTCTTTGAAAAGCCCGACAAACTGCTGTGGATGGCCAACATGTCTTCACCCGTAACACCCCCATCTATGACACCAGGACTTGCCCTTGACCTTAGTGATATTCATGGTGGACTTTACATATCCACACATTTCGTAGCGGCTTTCTGGGGAATAGCATGCATGCAAGTGTGAGCGAATGATAGCATCTAGTGTCACGATTGTCTGTGTGTGCTAACTCTTCTTAACTTGTCCAGATTCACCTACTATGTTAAGTATGCCATTATGTTTCAACAAAGTTTTCGCAATGCTCAGAGTTTATCAGCTATACGAAAGATCGGCTTATTTTCAAGATTTTAGTAAGTGCCTCGCTTTAGTAGAGCCAACTAGCTCAATATTAAGTTTTGCAGGTGGCAGTGGCCTGGTCAGATATGAGCAAAAATAGACCCCCACCAAGGCTAACGCCAATAATCTAGGTCAATATTAACGGTTCAAGCAGTTTGTACCATAGAACCAGGCAAGCGAATTACTTCTGATCCCGATCACTTCTGAACCCTTCATAGAATATACGACATTGATAAGATTCTGGGGAAATCCTGAAGTACTTACAATGAACGAAAAGTTAGTGTTTATTTTTGCGCATGCTGTCAATTCTTTTATAACTAGTCATAAATCAGGGAAAGCTCAGTACGTACGCAGCTTTGTTTGCATGATCCCTAGCTCAGTATCATCTGCAGTGGCAGGCTCTGCTGACGGTATGTTGTACCTTCACATTGCTTGTAGCTAACCTAACATACACGTTTTACAGTCCCTAATGTCCTTGATAACGCAATGTTTCTTCACCTATCGCCTATACATGTGTAAGAGCTTTACCGATTGTATCTCGACCTATCTTTTACAGCTCAAATTTAGTTAGTGGAAAAAGGAAATTATTCCCAATCATATTTGTACGTGATTCAAGTTACCTTTTAGCTTTAAAGTGGTCACTAAAAGGAGGCCTCTCTAGATTCCTGCGATTATAGGACAGTTGGGTACGTATCTTGAACCTCCCTTGACCCAATTATGTCTCAAAGCGTTCACATCATGTACAGTGGCAGAATCGGGTAAGCAATACATAGTATTTGAATTCAAAGGAATAACCTTTATGACTTCATACTGTAGTCGATTTCTTTTATGCGTAAGTATAGTCAATTATTCCTGGAATTTCGCCTCACATGCTTATAGGTACCATGCGCCAACTATCGAACAGTTTCTCAACAGTTCTAAATTCCACGTTCGTGCTTTTATTTTAGACATTCACCTTCTTAATTGTTTCACCATCAGACGGCCGCAATAATATCAAATGCATTTCCCGTTGTCATCGATACCGGACTTGCAGTATGCATGACTTATTGGCTCATAAAAGAGTCTAGGAGCGCCCGCGGGTACGTCGCTTCTATTACGCGCTATGATATCATTTTGCTTGTACTCATCCTTTCGTAGCTCCCATGACATGATTGTCAGGTTGATCACATTGACCATAAATTCCGGATTTTGGACGGCGTCGGTGGCGCTAGGAGCTCTTATCACGGTATATTTCTTCTTGGTAGCATTCTCATAGTCATGAATGATCTGATGCTGGCTTGGACAGTCTATTGTTAGCGACGTTCAAACATACGGTGCAGTGTACTATGTTCTGTGCGCTTTGTATTGCAACACTTTCTTGGCAAATCTCAACGCAAGGGGGTACATTCGCCGCAGTGATGCGTCGAAATCGAACATGATCATAGGGTCAGGTCTGAGATTTGAGGTGCGATCTTGTGGCCCATGCAATGAGCTGTTCTTATATTTATTTATTTCGTCCGCTAGACGCGGCATGGAGACCATTCAGTCCGTGCTACCAGTATAGGACTTGAGGGTGTTGGCTTAGAGTCATCTCAGTTACACGAGGATAGCCTGCCTTCAGTGAGTATTAACAAATTTATCCCCAAGTCCTACTCTGACTAGTTCAGACTGTTCCGGAGAGGGAAAAACATGAACTCGAGCTCGTAAGAGCGGACAGAGTGTAAATATATTATGAAACCATAAAATGACACAGATCATATCTATTATTCTAATATTTTCTTGTAGCCAGTAGCGATTGGAGTCTAACCGCAGCATACATGCGAGACACACACTAGTGTATAATACCGAAACCAGTTCACTGGCGATCTAGTTCTACTCAGTAAATGTAATATAAAACTAGCAAAAATTTCTTGCTTTTCCCTTTAGATTTGAACTCGTACGGTAACGGTTGGGATCCAGAGACGCAGTTTGTACTCAGTGCAATTGTTCACCTACATGACATTGAAGCTCAAATATTCATGGGGAGATAAGTTCGGTATAGTATTTTCGGGGCACTTTGCCGATATTAATATTTTTTATTTGGCTACAGAATCGGTGTATCATCCATTACGGACGATCACTGTTGCACAGCCAACTATTCACCTGTTCCCATGCTTGAAGTTGCCCGACCCTGAATTTAAGGTCGATCTTCTTTAGATTTGGAAACATGCTGAACATGAGCTGAGTGACTTGTAGGACAGGATCCACTGCAAGAATCGAATTCCTGAGATATAAGGTAAAAATATTGAGGTTTTTGACGTCTTTCAACAAGAAAGGTTTCATAGGAATGGCTTGCAATTCCAAGTCAATATAGTACAAGTGAGGGCAGTGTCGAACCAATGGGATCAGACCAGCTAAGGTAATTTGTGGGGGGTTATCTTGACCAGATATGTTTAGACGTCGTAGAGACTTCCACGCCCTCACAGCCTCATCAAGCCATCGATCATCGAACCCACTGTTAGGAGGGCCGTAAGTTTCAACGGATTCTAATGCTGTGGACAAAAACGGTGGTTCCAGCAACTGTGAGGGAGATCGTGGGTTAGGGCTTGTTTCGTCTTCGGCATCATATTCACACTGGAAATATAAGTTTTTCAATGTCAAGCACGAGGGGTGCTGGGTGAGGGCTGCCGTGAATTGTTCCAGCCCCTGAGATTCGTACACCTGGCCTTGGATGTAGATCTCCAGGAATTCGAATTTACAATACATTGAATCCAACACAGCATTGCAAGTTGACCAATCTGCAGAAAAGCCGAACTCCTTCAGATTCGGAAACTGACCATCTTTGGTTGTGAATAGGTTGGAATTTTCGGGGGATATCTCGATTCCGTGGAGAGAGGTCAATCTGGCACGGGATGCCAAGATAGATATAGACTCGGATAGAAGTACGATATGTGGGAAATTCTAGTGTGAAGAACTGTAGGTTGGGGAGATTGGAGAGTAACGGCAGTGCATCTTCTGCTTATGCCAGGTCCTATCCATAGAATACGACAGACGCTGTATTTTTGGGGCGAGAACAGAAAGGGCTGAACAGAACAGCTTAAAATCAGAAAAAACGCCTGAGGTCTCGGCATATATTTTTATGTCTCTTATCGTTGGACCGAGGATCCCCTGGGCACACGGTTCCAAGAATAAGTGTGTATCATTATAATGATCGATTCCGAGAGAACAGAGATTCGGAAGCAAAAATTTATGGCGGCGAGACGAAATGAGGTCAAGTAACTTTTTTTTTGGAGATGCTCATATGTTTGAAGTCCCCGTCCCAACGCCCCGGGGTCCAACGTCTTAGAACTCCCAAATGGTGGATTTTGTTGGCATAGAATTCGAATCTGTCCCAATCTGTGCGTTGTGTGGATCTCCTAAATCTCTGTTACAAGAACAACAGACTATGTCAGCGAGTATTTATGCTGATGCGTAGGAGGACTGACCACACATTTTCCACCTGAGTTTCGGTCCCAGGCCTGATTGAAGGGCCTTATAACCCATAGATCCAGGGGCATACATTGCACGAATGGGGTCAAAGATAATTGATCTCACCATAAACGGTCGACGGAAGGTTCTTTTAATAAAGAGATCAGGAAGTTCAGTGCGAAATAGTAACAATTCCCTGAGTTTAACTGACCTGTGAATGATTTGCATGTCCTGGCCAGCGATGCTAAAGTTTTTGGACTTTCTGCATTATGTCCATAGGTTTCGTCAGAGCCGTCCTCGTCAGGCTCGATATAATCGAAGATGAGCTGAACGAGTTCCGTTACTTGAAGGCAGGGATGCATCGACGACTTTCTCCCTAAAACTATGGGGGGATAATGGAGATAATAGTAAGTGATAACATTTGTGATCTGGCTCTGGTACTGTTTTTCAGTTGATTATTCGTGAGTCAAAAAGATGTGCCTATACCTATCAATGAGACCGCTTTGGACATGTTTGCATGACAGTGGTGGCAGTCCCTTTACCACTTCACACTACCTTGTCTAGCCGCCAGCAACCATCAGACCAATATTACCATCCAGGTCTGTGCTGGAACCAGCTTAACAGCCTTTTTCAATTACAGTTAACTGCCCACGACCACCGAGCTACGCTCTCTGCTTATCGGGGAATAAGCACAGGATTTTAATCTTGTTCCACCGTGAATAATCCCTGGTATCAAAGGGATAATGATCAAGTCAACGGACATGGGCTAACATATCCCATCTTGCAAGAAGGGCACTTCATGGCCAGCTGAAAGATGCAGTTTAATACAGGGGTATCTACTTCAGGCCTCATGCCGCGTATCAAGACAGCAGGTGAGACATTATATATAGACTTCTTTGTACATCGGTAAAGCTTCTTCCCTTTCTACAGCTTGGCCTCCAACACGTTCCGACCATTTCACCCTAGCACACAACGCCCACTCAGACAAAGCGGTACCTACCGGTTTGATATTTAAACGAGATCATTCACAAAACTTGCCCACAACCAATCATCAATCTATCTTTCGTGCAACAAAGATGCACCTTTACTTATCTAACGCTTCGCCCATAAATTCGATATACGCAAATGCAGATGGTCAAGCTCTCTACAAGGTCCGAACGCCATCGAGATTATTTGGACGTACTACGGCCATCTGCAGTATCATAGAGGGTGGGGTCCCAGCACGGACAGAACAAGACATCTACCAGAATGGAGCTACGCAAGACAGATTCGGACAATTAGCAAAGTTCGAATGGAAATCGTTTCGCTCGTCCAAAATTCGATTTACTAGCAGAGGAAGGGAAGTAAAAACTAGGTCCTTTTTCAAGAAACAGGGGATGGGGTGGCATGGGCGGTAAGCCTCATAAATCTTTGTACTCCAGGTGGCTGATCACAGTTGGTGTCAAGGAGCCGTGCATTTGTAGCCCCTGATGGACGCGAATATAGATGGCGGCTCTCTGCAAACCCCGAGGTCATTTTTCCTCGGAATTATCTTTCGTACAATCCTTACTTTTGTCATGATAGCTGCACTTAAACGATGAAACTAAGGCACCTGTGGCGCGGTTTCACTCGGGGAGAAGTGGCGCATTTTGTAAACCTCAAAGCGCATGCTTGGAGATTTTGCCCGCAGGAGAGCACATCATTGACACAATACTTGTCACTTTTATCTATGTCGAGAAATTGCGCGAAGACGAATGAGCCACCACAATCGCCAGAATTTGCCTTTCCTGTACCAAGAGCACTTTGTGGCTGGGTTTTGTCTTTATACCCATGGAACACTACAATTGTATTATTTATCTCTACTTTACTGATACACGATCGCTTGTTTACGCGAATACACACCGTTGACAACCTGTATATCACCATAACACATCGGCGATGATCTGCCACGTGGGTTACCTGGCATACAGCTTATAAACCTTCCCCGAATCGAACCTTCTGGGACTTTCTGTGAGCTTGGAGAGCACATATAAGTCATTCTTTGCCTTAGGGATCTAATTCCCGTGCTTTCCCTTGAAGATGCCTGATATTCGCGGCCTTCCGTTGCTCAGCGGTCCACCACCGCAAATGGAAGGGGCAGAGGGTTGTCGTAAGTGCAGCAAGGAGTTCAATATGTTTCTCAACCGGTCTAGGAAGTGCAATCATTGTGGTAGGTTCAAGTTGCTGGAATATAATCACACATTTTCATGTATGGTATCTAGGTTATTCATATTGCCAGAATTGCACCGATTACCAGGCAATGATGCCGCGCCGTCAAGAAGGACAGACTGGGTATGACCCCATGAATGTTTGTGCTTATTGCATTGAGTTCTTGACGAGTGTGTTCACTCCTACCTCACGTCGTGATCTGGGTTTAACAATGGAATCGCGCTCGCAGTTACCGCCGCCGGTCGGGGACAGCTCAGGTCTCTATCATTGGGAAAGCTGAAGAAATACGTCGATGCATACAATATCAGGATAGACCGTGCTGTTGAGAAAGATGACCTTATTGATGGAATTATAGGCACAAGAGTGAGTGACTCAAACAGTTCACGAATGGATAGACCAGGAGAGATCCTGACTGAACCTTGTTTTAGACTCAAAACGGCTGCCTTCCAAGTGCTAATGAGGTATGAAATATCGTAGTCGCCGAAAGGACCAGGCTCATCCATTCCCGTTCAAGAATTATTACAGGAAATATTCTGTACCAGATAGATCCAGTCTGAACGGCCGTCGGGGCTTCTTTTCACGAACGGGTCAGGGTTCCAGTGGCCCAGTACCACCTCCGCCCCCGCCACCAAGACCCGATCAACGTCCGCAGTTCGCTCGGCCAGACTTAGCCGATGACGCCCCAGAGGGCCTACACTCTCATTATCCCCCACCACCGGGTTCCCCTCCATACCAATATCGACAACCGCCACGGCAGGCACAACCTCCACCAGTGCCCCCACGAGACTATTATCACTCTCATCCACAACCTGGGTCTCACCCTCGATATAATGCCCCTCCAAATCATTACCCCCCTTATAATCCACATCCCGGATATCCTTCACGACCGCCTCCCCCACCAGCGAGCTCACGCCCACAAGGCCCGAGCCCATATCAACGTCCTGGAGCGTCTCACTCTTCTCAAAATGTTAATCAGACTAATGCCAATAGGACCCCACCGCGTGCCCGAGCATCATCTGCAGTACCTCCCCCTACCGCACCACCCCCCACGCTTGATGAACTCGTTGATATGCCTGATGAAAGCATAGCTTCCCTTTCCATTGGTTCACTCAAAGCAATTCTATTTACTAATCATGTTAATGCTGGTCTTATTCTCGAGAAAGGTGAACTAGTGACAAAAGTCCGTGGATTAGTTGAAGATGAGCGACACGAAAGGGACAGGCAGAGAGCACTGGAAGAAGCGGAAGAGGCAGATAGAATCGAGCGACAGAGAGTTCTTTTGGAACAACATAGAATGGCACAACAAGAAAGAGAGGAGCGGGCTAGGGCGGAGAAAAGTCGTTCCGACAGTGAGGATGATATGGACGCTGACGAAAAGCATTCTGCATCGCCTGCGTCCCCACCTACACCACCCAAAGCTCGAGCCACAGCTGCAGATTTAGAAAGACCGGGTCTATGTGTTATTTGCCAAGATGATGAAGCAAATATTGCAATCGTTGATTGCGGGTATGCTTCCCAATCTTACCTTTCGATAGGTTCAACAACTGACATCGGTGTAGGCATTTGGCAATGTGCAGGGGGTGCTCGGATTTGGTCATGGCTAGCTCTAGAGAGTGCCCACTTTGTCGTACCAGAATCGTGACAGAGGCACGCCTCCTACGCATATTCAAGACATGATGTAGGCTATTGTGGTTTGTACATCTCGCCTGTGCATAACGCATGTAGACTTGATATGGGTGCTTTCAGTCAACAATTACTTACATTTGTACCACCATGCTCCCTTGCATACTGTCTTTGGTCTTAATCTTTGGTCTTAAAACTTATTTATACCATTCGGGCTGTACACCAATTGTATTTTCCATATCTTACATATCGGAAGTCGAAAGTTGGGACGCGAGGTTTGGGATAGTTAATTCGGATTCTTCTCGAGATCTTGATTAAAATTCATGTGTTTAGGAAGGACCTAACTGATATGGAGTCACAGTATGACGGGATTGCCTTTGTAGGTCCGTACCAGATTAGATATATTGCGGCTCGAGCTTATTTCAAAAGCCTAACCTAGCCTAAGGCACCAAGTCCTCATCGATATATATACTTCGTGCCACAATATATATACCTCACGTCACAGCAGGGCCGGGGGAGGCTTCCAATGCCTCGCGAATTGCATCAAAGTATCTTTCGGTATGTTGATTGATCTTTCCCTGTTGTATGAGAAACCGCACATACGCCAGCGCGGAGCTTGGTTTAAACGCGCCTGCTTCTAATTCATCAAGAACATCTTCGACGCTCATCAGCGAAAACGAATCAACTTCCCCATCATCGTGGTTCAATCTCGGCCGAACGTCGGAAGGGAGAGGGAGGGTGAAGAGCGTGTAATGGCCTGGCAGAAGCCATCCTTTGGGTGAGCGGTTGTGGTAATGCATAGCCCCCGCCTGGGAGATGTATTTGCGCACAGTCGCCTCGCCAAATGATGCCTCCTCTGTGCACTCTCGGATGATGGCTGACGTGGCTGTTTGGTTGAGCGCGATGCCTCCTCCCACTGTTACGTCCAGAAGACCTGGGAAGCTGTACGCATATATGGATATGAGTGTGAATTTCGACTGTGAACATATCACATACGTCTTTTTAGTCGGGGACCGGCGGGGTACCCAGAGCTTGAGTTCTCCTATCTCTGATCTAGTATATGCTAACAATGAACTATTTATAGATTTTCTCAAAGATTTATAGAGTTGTTACGGCTGTCGCACCTATGAGAAGAACTCCGTAATTTGGGAGGGAGAATAAGGGAAGTGCTGCCCTTTCTATCGAAAATGCAACCTTCTTGATCGCTAATTCCTTCTCTGAATTCGATGGCCAAAAAGCAGGACATGGTTCATTTGACCAATCTAAACGACGTTCTATTTCAGGAAAACCACACTAGAACAGACTGAAGACGCGTACGAGATAGTATATCACTGAAGAGCCCTTGTTTTCTCCATGCAGAGACAAGTTCGTGGAAGTTCGAAGTCCATGCCTTAGTGGGAGACACCAACGCGACATGATGATAATTGGGTAATCCTCGATACGGAAGTGTGCTTCCGGGGCTGTGTATTTTCCAAGAAGATGAAGTGCGATGGTTCATAAGTGCCTCGACAACACAGGGGCGAAGATATGCGATTAAAGTTGGTTGCGTTTGTGTTTCATTGTCTGCAACAAAAAACGGGACTACTTCTTCGGCCATACTGAGATCTCCGGAGCTCGTTTTCGTTGTGGCTAGGATATTTTGGCCCTCCGGATTCTTTGTTAATACTAAATTGTTACAGGTCCGGACGAGAGGTAAGAGGCTTTTGTGCCGAAGCTGGATTTTTCCGGGACGAGAGAGTTCATGATAATGATACGAGTGCCTGAGTGCACCAAACTGTAAGGTTTCCTGGTAGTTCCTTAACTTGAAAAGATTCCAAGTTGCTCTTAAACGCATCAGACGCAGTGGTTCCGAGAAAGAAAAGGATGTACCACGTGCCACTGGTTGAAAAGAAAACTCTATTTTGATTGTGTTAGACGCTGGTCGTCAAACGTAATCTCACTGTATTTATACATTGTCGTTTACTGCGATATATATACATCTCAATAACTAGTCCATATTCACCAGTCTAGCACCATGTTTCCCTTCAAGGTAGTTACCTCCCGCGCCCAGTCAAATATTCCACCTCGATCAATAAAGGCTTGGTTATCGAACCCAGCATCTTTCAGTGCCTCTTGGACCCCTACGTCAAGGAGAGATCTGCCAGGCTCTTTGCCGCCACTTTGGCAGTTAAGAAACCTTTAAAAATGAGGATCATGTCACAAGAACTCGGAGAGCCGCGAGAAAAGAGTTTCTTACCGCATATCTTCATCTAAGTTAAGATACGAATCCTTCATTGCCTCATTGCTTTCAGGGACAAGCGATGTTTGTCCCTGGTGGCGATCAAGGAAAGTCTTGAATTCGTCGTCGCTAATTGTGAGATGTCTAGCATCCCGGATGGACCCCGTATCTCCCCCCGCATTCTCCCCGCCAAGTAGCAGTACTTGAAATACCTGGTCGTCCGACGTTAATCGCAGATCACAGAGAAACACGAAGACGCAGGATATACCTTCCAGCGAAATGGTGCGAGCTGCTCAATGCTCTCATTCATATCTTCCTCCCAGTTGCATCTGCTACGGCGTTCTAGTTTTGCTGATCAATGGAAGAGGTAAGGGAAAAAAGCGCACCTGGTGATGACAGAATTCACTTTAACCTTGATTCCTCGAGCGTGACACCATTCTGCTACCTGAAATACCCGAGCAACGTGCGATTTCTGTAGCTCTGCTTCAGCCCGACCTAGGCGAACATTCACATCCGCATCGAAGCTGTCGCACGATATAGCCATTACATCCAAATAACGACCATATTTGTCAAGCCACTTTTCTGTCACCTTCGATCCATTATTAACTACACTGCATGACTCAAGAGCGAGCTCTTCCTTGCAGTATCTGAAAATCTCTCCAATGAAATCCGGTTTTAAGAATGGCTCGCCACCACTAATGTTAAGCTTTTTCATGCCGGCGTTTGCGAGTAATTTAAGGCCGCGCTTAGCCTTATCGATATCGAGGATATTTAAGTTTTTGGTGGTATGAAAGCAGAACTCGCAAGAATAGTTGCATTTACTAGAGAAGGATAAGATTATGCGATGGTATAAACAGGCGCGATAGGACAACTCACCGATGCGGGAAGTAATTGACGGAAATTGGGACGATGGCTGGTTCGAAAGCCGGTCGGGTGCTGAACGCGTGGATCGCAACGTCAGCAATGATAGAGAATAAGTTCATTTTAAAAATGAGCGAGAGTATGTGTATATGTTGAAGGAGATCGGTGTTGCAGGCAAGATCGTGTGGTGCGGGGAAGGAAGTCTTGGTGTGTACAAGGTTGATAAACGCTCCATGGAGTCGTCATTTGTAGGTGTGGGCATAAACCTTAATCTTGTCTTGACCCCTAAGTTTAGATCACCCTATAACATGACACAAGTTTTAAGGTCTAACAAGTAGCATATAATTTTAATCAGCGTAATATGAAACAAGCTCCGTAGAGCAATACTAGTCCCAAATATGTCGCACTCAAAAGGTTGGCCTTCACGTAACGGATCCGTATGAGATTGACAAACACGTTCCCGCCCTACATCCCGGCATGACCATACGATTCTTGAGGAATTGTGGCGATAAGCGCCAAGCGCCCATCTCTTCTCGCTACCCACGTATGAGCGATACAAATGGAAACGGTGCTAGTGTCGAAAATCGGGCCGTGAGCCTAAAACCATTTCTGTGGGAGGAAGAGAAACTTGCGCCGAGTGTGCGGCCAACGCCTCTGCCAATACACCCGTTAGCCAATCTCCATCGAACAGTCCTCTATTTCTGGTGTTAACTTACACACGACATTCCACAAAAAGCGAGCCATTGAAAAAATGAGGAGGGCTCCGCAAGACGTGTTGGGTGGGTGGGCATCCCGCAGATCAAGTAGCAGGAAGTAGGTGGCGTTTTTGTTTGGCCCAATGTTATATTTCCATTTTTGGTGGCCAACACCCGATTTACTGTTTCCTGAATTCCACAATACGGGTATTAGTCTTCAACATACACTGTATGTTATGATTATTTGATTCATAGTTCTAGGAATGACGTTGTGGCCAAGCTCCGTGTCATGGTTCTTCTGCCCAACCTGTCATCCCGATTTCCCCGCCTTTGGGTTTAAGCTTCGCAGAGCCGTAAGGCGGGGTCGGAATGACAATAGATTCTATGTACATAAACATTCTCCCAGAGTATGGGTGAGATTTCGCATCAAATGAGATTTAGAATCTGACAATACTGGATTCACCTCGTTTACGGCAACAGTCAGGTCCACTACAGATGTAACTTCCTATGGGAAATCAATTATCAACTCAATCCGGCTCATCGGACATTACATAAATTCGTCGTCTTGTCCATGATGGTCACTCGACGCGACGTCCTTCAAGTTTACTCGTGCCGAATGGAATTTGAATTCGACCATCAAGTAATAGCTTTGGAGTGCTACTCAACAGTGTGTCCACTTACTTCATAATCTACACAGCTTAAAGGAGAGGCTATTTATCTGAGAGCCGTAAAAGGGCCAAGGAATGGATCACCATTTTATCCTGTTTGACTCATTTTCTGGCATTCATATTGGCAATCCCGACCCCACGTGACTACATAAAATATATATATCAAGAACACGACCTCGAGTCGTGGAGTCTCTACAAGTATGATCACCGTTACATTCGTGAGGAATTCTGCATTTTATGAAGACGCCTTCCCCCTCATACCGTACCTCTAGATTCGTCATGGCGAGTCCGAAGATAACACAGTAAGTACCGTCTCCCCCAACCGCCGCGAAACGATCTGAAGGAACACCTAATAGAGAGGCATTTGGGCCGGTTGGAAAGACGCTCCCCTCTCGGAACTAGGTACGTTTACTCGCCTCCCGATGATCCGGACAGCCTCATTGAAAGGCAGATGTGAACAGGCCAGAAGGTATGAGAGTTTATTTACCCAGGTCTTTGCTAATCTTGAACATAGCAAGCACAAGCAGTAGGTAAAGCATTTTCAGAGATCAAGCTCGATCATGTCTACGCATCCCCGTTACTCCGTGCATTGGCGACAGGCCAGGCCGTTCATTCCGGACAAGCCCATAAACCACCATTTACCGTTAACCCGAAGCTCCGAGAACAGCATTTCGGTATTGCTGAAGGGCACCCATGGGTCTCATCGCCTCTTCCGGCCAACATGTCAATGGAAGAATTATTCAGCAAAAATGTGTTCCCGGTTCTAGAGGCACGCGACGCAAAGTTCCCTGAGGGTGAGAGCCTGGAGGACCTTGCGCGACGCGCCGAGGAAGCGGTACGGGAGTGTATTATTCCTCACATCAAGGAAGACGGGGCACATATCGCCCTCGCGAGTCACGGACTGTGCATAAGTGAATTAATTGCAGCGATCATCCGTCTCGACCCAGATTCAAGTCGGGATGTTTCCTACACGGGACTATTGAATACCGCATGGACCCGGCTAACAATATCTTTGAAGGTATATCATGTATCCGTTTGATCTTGTCTCAAAGTCTCACATATAAGATTCAGGATGAGCACCCTGGCCCTATAGACCCAACCCACCCTCCAGCTCTTGTTGTCCGCGTCACAGACGTGAACAACTCGAAGCATCTTGCTTCGATCGTATGTCGGAAATAAATCTCCCTCCCGACTATTCGCTAACAACTTGGTTCTATAGAAGGTCCCACCCCGAATCATCCAAGATGCCAAGCAGGCTGAAGCCCTCGCATACTTTGGTGGGGGATTGAAGCCTGAAGGCATCTCGATCACTAATGCCGAGGTTGTGACGAGTGAGTAAATGTCACAGGTTAGAAGTTAGATTCAACTAGACACGCTTTGAACATACGTAAAATAATCAAATAGAGGTGACTTACTAATCCGTTCATACTTGAACAGGGCATCTGAAGTACTATTACTTACACAGGAGGGCTGTTGGCTTATGTTTTGCTTAATGGCGGCTTGAGTTTCTGTGGTTGGCCATCCTCTCCCAGCTACCAGTATCAGACAGGTGTTTTACTTTCACCTCGTGCAATGCTTCATGACTCGATGACATATCCATTATTAGACGGTCAGGGCGTCCAAATGACTATCCGACAACATGAGGCATTTTCGGTTAATGAGCATGCCGGGCTAGTGTTTTGACGGGACCGGCCTCCTGCATTGGAATCATTGGAATATTATACTGTTTACTTCCAAGGAAGCTACATATGACCCACACCTTCAATCGTTATATCATAGGGCTCGAATTCCCATCCATCGTTTCGACACCAACCTCCAGACACAATCTACGCTCGTCGCGTGGCCGTAACTCAAACAGAAAGATGATCGCTGAACACGAGTCCAAGACAGTGAGAATGGAGAGAATGGCCGAACAATGACCATTATTATATCTCAATCAGCGCATGGCATTCGAATGGACGTCATCACCAACGCCCCTGGTTTCGTGCAGCCTCATAAGACCCATAAGTTCCGCAAGGACAAGAAGCTGAAACGGAATAACCACCAACCAATATGATCACCATTACATTTGTAAGATCTTTGTACGACGACTTGTCATCCCTCTCACGAAATGCGTTAGGTTCGCCATGGGCAGTCCGAAGATAACATAGTGAGTTTTTTTTGACCTCTGACCGACATTGAAAGTACTGAGGAGATGTTTATTAGAAAGGCCTGTGGGCTGGCATGAGGGACGCCCCCCTGTCGGAACTAGGTACCGTTTCTCCACGTATCAGCGTTATCAGGTTTCTCAATCCGGCATGAACAGGTCGGAGGGTATGCCAGTCTTTTCTCTCTTCATATTTTGGTTGACTTTGGACAAAGCAAGCACAAGCTTTAGGTACAGCGTTTGCAGACATCAAGTTTGATCACGTCTACGTGTCACCATTGCTTCGCGCGCATGCCACAGGCCAAGCCATCCATTCTAAACAAGCCCATAATCCACCCTTTACAGTCAATGCAAATCTGCGAGAACAATATTTTGGACTCGCTGAGGGTCACCCAGTGGTCCCTTGCGCCCCGGCCAACGTGCCGATGGAGGAGTTATTCAGCAATAACGTGTTCCCAAGGCTAACATCACGGCACGAGAGTTTCCCCGGAGGTGAAAGCCGCGAGGATGTTGCACGGCGTGCTGAAAAAGCGGTACGCGAGTGCATCGTTCCTCACATTCAAGAGGATAGAGCCCATATTGTTATTGCAAGCCATGGGCTGTGTATAAGCGAATTAATCCCAGCTGTCATTCGACTTGATCCAGATGCACCCCAAGGTGTATCCTATATAGGGCACTTGAACACAGCGTGGACCCGATTGACAATTTCTTTGAAGGTAAAAAGCCTAGGAACGCACCCATTTCGTGCATGAGGCTCATACATAAAGCAGCACGACTATAATGGGCCCATAGATCCGACCCAACCCCCTCCCCTCGTTGTGCACGTTTTAGATGTGAACAACTCAAAACATCTCGCTTCTATTGTGCGTCGGCGCTTGGTTGATAGACATATTACTAACCATAAACCCACACAGGGGAAGGAGCAGAAAGCTGACCAAAACAAGAAGCAAAGTGAGGTACTTGCTTGCTTGGATGGGAGCTCGAACATCGAAGTTGAACCCGCCACTGCCGTCAAAGCCACTACCAAACCATGGTGGATTAAGCTGGACCCACAGATATGGTGTTTGATAGTTTTGGTCCCAGTTTTTTATCTTTTCTCTTGGACTGTACGGTAGGGTATCACTCTAATAGACTTGAGTACCAAAGGATCTAAAAATAGGTAGTGGTAAGGTTATCGCAAGTGGTTTTACAGTTGAGGAGCGTTTTTTTTGTAGGTTAGTGACATGATCACCCCTCATATTATGGTGAGGATACGGCATTATTAGCCCATAACGCTCACCCCAGGATTTCCAGGCTGCGGCCACAAAACATGTTAATTGAAGAAGATAAAGGAAGGTCGATCATTATCCCTTACATCAACATTGGCCAGACAGTATCCTGTGTGCGAATTCCGCAGTGAACCTCACTTCACCATTATGAACCAGACCCAAGCCTTTCGCGCCATTCCACCAGTCTTTCGCTTTCATCAAGGACTTGCCTTCTTGTTTTAATAAAGGGACACTCAAAACGGAGTTATCAGAGCATGAAATAATCATGGCTTGTGTGGGCTTATGGTAGCTGGCGGTACCAGGAGTTTGTGTTAGATTGATCACGGGTTCGGTGAATATTGATGGCGAATGAAGTTGTAGTGTTTTCTCAGTAGAAAGTGAAGTCACTAAAGGTTTCTTTTGCAAATAATCAGTGAGGACATAAAACAACACTATTCAGCACGAACATGATGAGAAATAGCTCTGTGGCGTCGTACAATGGATGCCGCTGACATGGTACTGAAGTCAACAATTGAGTCAACCACCGAAATCACAGGAGCATGTGGAAGCAATCCAAGAGGTGATTGCGGTGTAGAAATCGCCTAAAATTCCGTTCTTAGCAATTGTAAATTGATTGGTTGCAAGATGTTGACTAAACTGACCTTTCCAGTCTGCATATCCCTCAGCACGGACACCAGGGATTGTCCGCCAGCGCGTGCCAAAGTGTCTCTAAGACCTGTGAAGGAAGCTCCATCATTTACAGGCTGTTGAAAAACTATGAGAGAACTCCAAGGAACAAGATAAAATTCTTACCATACGGGAAGACCCCCATACGGGACCTGCGTCAATACCCTCTTTAAACTTTAGCATTTGAATAACACAAACGCCAGTCTCTTTATCTCCGTTCAAAATTGTATGTTGGATGGGGGCTGGGCCTCGATATATCGGAAGAAGGGACGGATGGACATTCAATCTTCTAGTCGGCGCGAACATGCTCAAGTGGACGGGTGAGAGAATACGCCCAAAGGATGCTGTTATGACGAGATGGTCAGAAGGTGGGGGTTGCGACGGGGAGAACGGGCTTGGAGGCTAAAGGCGGGGTTTAACATGAATGCGCTCCAAAGATACTTCTCTCTTACCCTCCATTGCCTAAACTCGGGCTTGGTATGGGGAATAAGGTGAACAGGAAGCCTCAACGATTCACCAAGTAGTTTCAGTGGAGCTGTAAAGAGATAGTTATAAGCTTAATTGATAAAAGAAAAACACAGGTGAGTCGTACTTACATACAGTCAGTTGTGTGCCTCGGCGGCCTATGCGTTCGTTAGGGTTCGTCGCGATCGTAATACTCTCCCAGACATCTAATATCTAGGCAGTGTGAGACACTCTTCAAAGGCGGGGGTATATTATGCACCTGGGGCACCATGGAGCTCTTTGAGGACAAGACATGAAAACTCGTCGCGTCCAAGATAGAGTATTTTGAAACGAGGGTGTACGGGCGAGGAGTTTAAGCACCTGCTTGAAAAACGTGGCAACCGTCGAGCCCACGACGCGCCGGGGCGAGATCCCCAAGGAAAAGGTGATTTGTGGGCTAGCATGCAATTATTGCAGGTGCACACGGTGCGAAAAATTTGAGTGTTTATAGACAAGCGTCGAGGCCGAATGTTGCTGGGAACAAACACGGACAAAGAAATCCGACTGAATCCGGCGTTCTCGGAAGACTTGGGCAAATTCTCTTGACTTGAATCTGCTTCATGACCACACACTGGCATTGATCTGGGTTAATACAATAACAACTTTCATCAACGTGGAAGATGATAGCATCCGTCATCTGTCAAATATCCTTACCTGCACGATTTAGTTTACGGTCTATCTGATGCGTTTTTACTATGGGTTAAATAAAGTGCCAACTTTGAGCTAGTGAGTTCTATCTAATGTCGTTCAAATCTTTGGATCTCGTACATGCTTTTTGTTACACAGAACGTCTACCATACATAACACAAAAAATCAAACTCTACAACTTGGGCCCTGGCAAGATTTCCTCTCTAATATGTATGGCTCATGTTGGACTCCCCTTCCGGACCAGTGATGTCTTGAACGCTATGTGGCTGTTTGCCACACTGTGCATCTATCCAGTGCTACTGAATACATAGATACACTTCAGAAGGACACGGACGAGTGAGAGGCATTAGATTGCCGCGGCTCTTCAGCAGGACCCCTGGACTACTGTTTTTTTTTGCAAGCGGCGTAGATGTGTAGATCGCTTTGACGACTGGGCCCTCTTCTACAGGTTCTGTCGGCCACAGAAGTATTAGTTATTCTCAAATTGTCGTAAGGTTGTGAAGCGACATGAGGTCCCTCGTCCAAGGTCCTCTTAGGATATCGGTAGTAGCATCGGTGTCTAGTGCCAAAGGTTGTACCTGGGAGATATTGTTGGGTTCACTGACAGGGACTGCGGCTGGCGGAGTAGGTTGATGATGGCCCTGCGGGTCGGTTTCTAGGTCTTCACCTGGTGGTTCGACGGAGTGCCGCCTTTGGTATACTAATGATGAAGCGTCTGACTGGTATGGGGTATCAATACTATCACGCCGTCTGATGCTACTTCTCAGAGCGAGGCTGAGCGGGGACAACATCGAGACAGGTCTGGACCGGGAACGGGTTATACTGACCGGAGGCGGGTGGATTACCACCGCAGGAGTGGGTGGAATTTCCATAGTCCCCATATGGGGTTGACTTGGCTGATTTGGGATATCGTATGTCACTTCGATGATTGGAAGACTCCTACGTCTCCTTTCTCTCATCGATGGTCCCTCGACAGTTTCGTGTTCTCGGGATAACGGCCACGAACTTGGGAGTAGTTCTGAGTTAGTCGTAGTGTTACTGTGCCGGATAGATGACTGGCTGCGGTGGGGCTGCCTATTGCGTGGAGATGGTTCCCGGCCACGGCTTCGTTGGCGTAGCCGATCATCTTGGTAATGGACAGGGGTCGAGGGTGGCGACGGCGAGCGTGAACGGGATCTTCTGCTACTTTCATACGACGCCCTGGTAGCCAAGGGTGGTGCCACTATTGGCTCTTGTGGCGGATCGTTACTCCGTAGTGAGACCCCGAAGTGGACTCTGCCTTCCCGAGGATGTCGTGTGGAGAAGATCGAGGTGCGGCCAAGGATTCGACTCCTCGAGCTGTGAAGTGTTGGAGGATCGAATATATCAATACGTTCGAGGCCTTCTGGTACGGCAGAAAAGCGATCAACAAGACGGAAAGGCAGGTTTCCTGGGGAATTCCAGTCCACTAGATATATTGCGAAAGCAGGGGATTCATGGAAACCTGGAAGGTATTCTTGACAGAGAAGTGCCTTTGTACCTCGGCGCATGAAGAACTTTGTGTTCCATTTCTCGATAATTTCGGCTACAATATCTTGTGGTCGAGATGGAAGATACCTTCGATTTCGCCTTTGGTTGGAAATACCGATATCCCAAGAGCGTGAATTTTCCTTCGAACAAGCACTTATCAGTTGCAGTTGCTGCCCAGATCAAGCCGGCTGCTCACAGATATAAAGCGCTCCCAATCTTCGTGTTTGATGCCCCGAGTTACTAGGTGATCTGGCATTGGATGGCCACCCCTTCTCTGGAACCGTAGGTCAAGTATCTTTGTAGGGATGAAGAAATTTGAGGGTGGTGGCAACAGCGGTCCCGGTGCTAGAACTTCGGGAGGGAAATTAACCCACGCAGGTGCGGGGATATTGGGTAATGAAGGTTGATATGGGGTCGATGGATAGCGAGATCTGATTGAACTCGAAGATTCTGCCGAAGCGCGCTGGGGCTGCTCCCCGTTGTCTCTTGAGTATGGAGTCGATGAGTAACGAGATCTGAATGAACTCGAAGATTCTACCGAAGCGCGCTGTGGCCGCTCCCCGTCGTCTCTTGAGTAACTAGATGGCGCATGATACAATCCGCGACCATACCCAAGCATCCGCCTCCATCCAGCGACTCTCGCTTGCCAAGCTTTGTCCATGGTGTCACCGTAACGCCTAAACGTATTAAGAATTAAGAGGAAATATAGGACGCCGAGGCCAAGCACAGCAGATATTGCAATGCGTGGGCCGAGTGCCGCCCTTTGTGATATGGTAGGGGATGTGTTTGCGTTTGCGGTACCCGTGCGCCACACAAAGGACATGATACATACAATATATAGGATTATTGACCTGTTCTTCTGCTCAGTTCATATTTGACACAGATTTGAAGGGTGCTGCTCACCAAGCGAGCCACGTCGCAGGCATAGCTAAGAGGACCCAGACATTCCAAAAAATTACGGTCTTGCTTTTCTGGCCTTCCTGCAGCGAGGGTATCATTGAATTTAAAATATGCAATGAGGTGAATAACAGAACAGACCTCCGCCCATTCCGCTGCCTTGTGCGTTTTCTTCATAGTTCCAAAACGAATAATGTACAAACACCCATAAAGCAGACTCATTAATGCACAGATTAGTGAGAAAAGTGCAGCATATCTCGTGATTGGATCGGCTGCCGCAGCTTCGATCTGCAGAATGGTGAGAATGGCACTAGGATGTGTTTGTTTAAAAATTAAGATATGAAGTGTTGGAGACGAGAAGCGTACGACAGTAATAGTACCGAGACAATATTCAGTGTTTTCCATTCCAATAGAAGAGTATCAATAAACGTTTCCCAAGTAGTTTTCAAGTTGGAATCTGCTGGTTGAAGAGCCATGGGATCATATTTCTGACCACTGTGCGTCAATGCCATCTTTTTGATTTCCGGCATGGTCATCTCTGCTTCCTCAAATATACGAGCGACACGAGAGAAGTAGAAAGCTGGCAAGCGAAGGAGAAAGTATAGATAAAATTGGCGGGGGAACGTGTCGAAGAGAAAATGTGGAATTAGATACATCAAACCTCTTGCTGGGGTAGTCATTGCAGGGGGCGTATATAGATATGGAGGGGGCGCGAACCCTGGAGGGAATTGGTAATAGTCGTAGGGAACCTGAGGAGGTTGGTTCACTAATGGGGGTGGTACCAACGGAATTTGTGGCGGGACGGGGGTTGGTTGGACAATACTCGGCCGAAATGGGTCCACTGCAACATAAGTTATCGATTCCTGATCAAGTTCATCATGCGCATTGCGTTGAGGAATAATAGGTGGAGGATCAGGAGAGTGTGTGCGAGAGCTTCTTGAACCTCCAGAGAAAGACGATGTCGGTGGGATGTATGTGAAATTTTGTGGCGTATGACTGTATCGCGACGACTCGTAGCTTTGCTGTGGTTCATAGCGTTGCTGTGAAGACCGGCGGCTCTCAGTAGGATCGGGAATGATCATAACTGGGGGCTGAGGAGCCGGAGGATACCAGTTTGGCCATGGACGTCTCAAGCTTGAGTCGCGTGAACGACTTCGGCGAGATTGACTCGAATAGTAATCATAGTATGCCATTTGTTCCTCGTCGCCGTTGCTTTTCTAGGAGCGTCAGGATAGTATGGGGAAGAAAAGAGCCTCTCATTTCGGCGCGAGGGTTGAAGAATTTTGAACGAGTAGTGGCAGTGCAACCGCTCAAAATACCGGTTGATGCGGTGTTCCCACATGGGTGACTGTTCCTGGAATTTTGTGAACCGAGTATGTGGCTCCATGTTAAAAGCTGTTTAAGGCTGTTCGGAACATGTCATCATAAGAATTCGTGTATTTTTGTTGGGACCTTTGAACACTTCCACCATTATTGATATCAACAACAAAGTAAAGTCCACCACCTCCCAAAATAATTCCAAAACTTGCCCCGTCTCTTGTCCTTGTCTTTATCTTTCAAGAGTCGAGCAAGCGTCACCACTACAGGTTGAACGTTTTCTCCAGTCTTCGAGGACGTCTCGAAGAAATTGCATCCCAACTCGTCGGCAAGGGCAGCGCCTTCTCTATGGGTTACTTCTCTCTTATGCACAAGATCACATTTATTGCCCACGATGACAAAGAGAGTATCCGGATCGTGCTTAATGCGGCGCACTTGACTGCAATAACCAACTATGTCTTCAAAGGTGATCCGCTGCGTGGTTGAGTACATGAGAATAAAGGCATGCCCACTCCTGTTTTTTCTAGCTCAATACTAACTTTTGAAAAATGGGGTTTAAGCAGACCTGATGATATGAGGGAGCTCTTCACAGCACTCTGTCGGTCCCGTTAATTACCACCCTTCGCATAATTGTTAAGCTCACCCCGGTAAGCCCGTGAATCGACAATCCTAAATTCCGTCATCATCCCATCGATTTGGATGACCCTTCGATGTTCGTCCTCAGTTGATGAATCGTATGTTTCCTGATATAAATATGGGAAATCTGAGCTTCAGATTGAATTTGAATTTGACTTCCATACTTCTAGGTAAATATGTTTAGTCGTATGTCCATAGAAGAATGCTCAATGCAATTACCGAAGGTGTTATAAGCTAACTATTCCATTAACTTTGAATTAGCTGACGTTGATTGTCAGTCACGGGGAAATACCTGATGTGCAAATGCCGTTTTCCCAACGCTTCTGTCACCAACAAGGACCAAATTCCATGGGCCTTTCGGATATCTGTGCAGAGTCGATGCCATGTGGTAGGAAGACCCAGAATTTTTTTTAAAACACTCAATCGTCTTCAAACAGCGTCCAATAAATAGGATCATTATGGTTGACGGTAGGTACAGGCATGGGTGTTTGCCCTGGCACCGACCCGCATAGCTATGTCAGACAGCAAGGAGCATTGTAAGAGGATTACTGATGGTGACAGCGTCGAGGGACAATCAGTTGATCGCCGTCGGTAGTAAATGACTTCAATTGAAAGATATTTGGCATCCGTTTGGCATGATATGCAGTGTATCCTGGCAATGTTGGGCTTATTTCGCAGAACTATATCTCGACACATGTCTTATGTAAACAATGAGCGTGTCGACGGATTATGGGAGCAACGAGAGGGGGTCCATGGAAGCTGTTCTTTGATTCTTTGACAGGAAGAAGGATTTGAGATACTGATGGAAGTGACAGCGAAGACTTCGTTTGAATGTCGTTGAATGTTTGAAGGCTTGTTGTATTGTTTGAATGCCTTGCACAAACTTCTAGAAACTTGTGATCACAAGCTTGACCATCCAATCTTTCATACCACTGAATACCTTGGTCACTTATCCGAATAGATAGATAGACCTTGAGTCTCTCTAGATACCCAACGATACCAATGTCCGAGGAGCCGACGTCCTTTTCAGCCGACTCCTATTTTGCAACACAACCGGCACCACCGACTCTCGAACATGATATAGCTGGCGTCAAGGAGTTCGTTGCCAGGCAGGCAAAGGAAGGACGAAACGTGGTTTTAGTTACCGTAAGAAACATGTTATTGCATTTATGGCCTTTAATGATCGGTCTACGCATTATCAGAGTGGTGGAACGACTGTGCCTCTGGAGCTCAACGTGTGAGCGCTCAGCTGTAATGGACACAGAAACAGAGCTTACTGTTACGTCTCACCTTTGTTCCGCCAATTTAGTGTGCGTTTCCTCGACAACTTCAGTGCTGGTGCGTTATCAAGCCATCGCCAACCCTGAGTTCACTAAGCGTTATCTTGGTTTTAGGAACCAGAGGAGCAACCTCTGCTGAATACTTCCTCAAAGCAGGATATGCTGTCATATTTATGCACCGCCAGTTTAGTTTACAGCCATTCAGCCGGCATTACTCTCATTCAACAAATCCATTTCTGGATTTCCTCGAAATCGAGGGCTCAAAAAGCGGAACGGCTACCCCTCCAGCAATATCCGTGACTCATGCTATGCGCAAAGACCTTGTTGAGGTATTGACTGCGTACAAATCCGTCCATGCCGCTGGCACACTCCATACCCTTACTTTCGTAACTGTAAACGATTACCTATGGCTCCTTCGTGCCCTTAGCCAAGAGCTTTCCGTCCTCAAACGAAAGGCGATGTACTACCTTGCTGCGGCCGTTAGCGACTTTTTCCTCCCAAGGCAGAAAATGGTATGTCTATTTTGGTCCGCCTTATTCTCTGATACACAGCGTGTTTTCGCAGTCAGAGCATAAGATTCAATCGGGTAAAGGAAGTTTACACATTGAGATGGACCAAGTGCCGAAGATCCTCAAGCCAATGGTTGATGTATGGACTAGAGGTGATGGATTTATCGTTTCCTTCAAGGTATTACTGCTACCACCATCTTCTTTTGTTGGGTCGATGATGAAGTTATTGTAGCTGGAAACAGACGAACAACTTTTAGTGCCAAAGGCTCGCGCCGCGCTCGAACGCTATGGCCACCAAGTTGTGGTTGGAAATGACCTTCACCGTCGAAAGTTTGAGGTCGTTTTTGTGTCGCGCAAGCCCCTCCCTCCGCTCCCCCCAGGGGTTACGGTAAATCCCATCGGAGAGGAAACCACGTCATCTTTCGCGGAATCCTGGTTGCGAATTGATATACCCACATCACCTATAGTTCACACGAATCAAGTCAAAGAAATTGAGGAAGATATTGTAGCCGAGCTCGTGAGGCGACACGAGCGGTGGATACAAGGCCGATGAAATCTTGAATCATCAAAAAACCTTGGAAGTCTGGTAGAATGTAATATGAAGGAATGTACAAGTTATCATTATGCCTTGAATATGCGGTAGCAACCAGAACAGGATCCAGTAGAGGGTATCATATAATGTTATGCGATTGATATGTATAGAATGTGGATAAAAATGCAAGCCGTCCTTTGATCCTCGAGCCCGCGAGTCAAGAGAAACCACATAGATTACGGTGTGACGGTTGTCAAGGTCTCATGGCTCCCACACGGGCCCAGAACATCTCCTCTCTCAATCTAATGAGTTCTTTCCATGTTTTTTCCTCCCAGGTCGTGTCACCAATGTACATGTCCTTATCTTCATCAGACTTGGGCTCCTTGGCTTGAGTAACCTTTTGCTCTTTCAGGTTACGGTCCACAACCTGCTGCATGGCATTTTCAGATTCCTGTTTCGCATCATCACTGGATGTCTCTTTGTCACTGTCACCCTTGGGGTCCACAGTACTCTGTTCCTCTTTGGAGTCCTCTGTTTGAGGTAGGATGGCCTCATTCCTGTGAAACGCAGTGTCCTCAATGGGGGCTTCCTTATCAACAACCCCATTTGCTTCAACCTTTGCTAGTTTTTTATCCTGCGCGTCTGTGGCTTCGGTGCCTCCATCATGACCCTCAGCTTCCGTGTCGACGAGAACATTCTGCGCCGCGGGCGAAGGTAAAACAGCCACCACGTCCGCTATGTTAGATAACTGGTTCAGGGCTGCTATATCGGAGGGCACGGCTGAGGACTCAGGTACAATGACAGCGTCGGGCACAACGTCAACGTTGGGGGGCTTCTCGTTCTCCCCTACAGGACCTATAACAGGTTCTGCTTGTGTAGCTCCCTCTGCTTTATTCATGGTACCTTCCGGACTAGTAGTTTTGGTGGGTGAGGGAGTTTCAGTAGCCTCTGTGGTCAGGGCAGGGGTGGCAGGTCGCGAACCACCCGGACGAGTTGCGCGCGCGGCCGCCCGTCGGGGTAAGGGTGGTGGGATAGCGCCTCCCGGGACGGGCACAGGTGTTTGAGGACGAGATTCGGGGAGAGGAACATTGGACGGGGTGTTTGTACGATGTGGTGATCGTGAGGGTGGAGGTGGCTGCGCGGTTATCGGTGATTGAAGAGGTGCCGGAATTTCCTTGTCCTCAGTGGCAGGCGGGGTTTCCGAGCGTTCTATAGGATCAGATTCTGCGGTTAGTTTTGTTGGGCTTGGTTGACGACGGACTTCGCTCCGTTTGGGCAAGGGTGGCGGCACGGAATGTCTTACGGGCGCATGGGCGGCAGCTACGATTGGATGATTAGGAGGGGGGGGAGGGAGATTTTTTGGGATTTTCTCTTTGGTATCTTTGTGTTTCACGGGCTCCGGAGTCAATGAAGCCGAGGCTGAAGCTGAGACTGTGTGTTGCGTCTTCTTCGCCTTGTCCTTGTCGCCCTCACTCCAACTGGCGGCCCTCTCCCCCAGAGCGCTTGCCATACCCCAGAGACCTCTTCTTCTTGGAGGTATTGGAGGCTTCTCGCCGTTGGATGTGGTGGTAATTGAAGGGGGAGGCACATTGGGAACCTCTTCTTCCCACACCCGTTCAACAATACCTGTGCGCACAAATGCCCAAAGTGAGCATGTGGTTCGCAACCGGGCGAGACACCAGGTGTTTGGACAAAGTGGGTATATTGTCGTTGACTGAGGGTTGGGGCTTCCATAAAGAGGAGATGATGTATTCTCCGGATGGTGCGGTACTGTTGAGGAGGATGCTCCGGAAGGTGTCGTTTTTGGTAGGGTTGAAATAGGGATGGATGTCATATTAGTGGTTGTCGTGAGGCGGAAGATATACACTTGTGGAGGATAGAGTGAAGTTCCTTGATTTATGGATCGAGGAGGAGAGGGGGGTTGTGATGTGTTAGTTGACATAGAGTAATTTGTTGATTGACCACTTTTCTTGAATAGAGACGTCGACCATGATACCGAATTTGAGTTGATATGTATCATTGATGATGCGTGAGAGCGGGTGTTAGTATCTGGTGTCGAGAATATTGGAATCCCACAGAGGGCGCAGGATATATTGTTGTTACTGCTGTTCAGCCCAGGAATATTGGTGGACGTTGACTCCAAGAGAAGGGTTGCGGAAGATATCGGTTCAATTGTAAGTTGGCCATTGTGGATCGCAGAGAGCACAGATCGGCGTGAAAGCCAATTCAGCGATGGTGCGAGATCTAAACGTACAGTAGGTTCTCTATGTGTTAAAGTTAAGGTGTTTGGATATTTTGCCTAGAAAATGAAAACACTGACGAATCTTCATTCAACAATCGTGCTAAGAACGGTAACGGCAATAAAGTGGTTATGGCGGGCGGGTGTGGTGCTGAAGGGTGTATAGAGCGTAGATGTGCAACAAACATCAAAAACTCTTGATAGGGCACATGTGTGCTGAGCAGGCGAATCGACCGAGTGACGCTATTACTATCATCCTGCCTCTCCGCCCATTTCCCCTTACCCATGACCACTTGCATTTTTTCTGCCTCTTTCTCTGCATATTCCTTATCGGCTTGCAAAGCTTGCATTTGTTGTTGCATTATTCCAACAGCTTCCTCTGCACCCTTCAAAGCGCGCTCCGCTTCTTCGACCTTTCGGTTACTGAGGTGCTGAGCGTATCGCGCCTCGGCAACCATAGAGTTCGCCTGTCCGAAGAGAGTTGCACTCAAGTCGTCTAAATCCTTCTCGATATCCGCCCGCGCATTTTCAGCTTGACCCCGCTGAGCTGCTTCTTCGGTGGCCTTTTCCATTAAACGAGTAAGCTCCGCAGTTACGTGAGTTTTTTCAACCAGCAGCCCAGTATTGAGTGCCGAAAGATGCTGCGTTCGCTCTAATTCTAACTGCGAGATCTTGAGAGACGAAGATCGCAGGTTTGACGATGCTACATGGAGCTCGTCCTCTAGATCGGACACTCGGTCGTATGATTTTACAAGTTTCCCATTTAACTGGGTGACCTGCGAGAACAAGTCTTGTATTTGTGAACGTAGTGACGCTATGACCATCTCTTGAGCATCCGGGTCAGATCCTGTTCGCCCCCGGCCGTTGACTTTCAAACTTTCTGCGGGTTTTTCGTCTTCCACCTTGATTATTGGGTCCCCATTTTCTCTAGGATCTTCCTTTGGAGTGTCTTCCATCGCCAGACCTATAGTCAATGCAGTTGGGTGTGTAGGACGTCGTTTGGAGCGCCCCCGTCAGCGCCTTGGGTGAGGAAGGGAGCGATGATGTGGTTTACGTAATCACCACTTTCCCAAAACTGAGAGTAAGCTCGAGAACAACTCTCCATTGCCAAGAAGCTCAATTACAAGTTAACGCCCCAACACCACGTTTACCCTTGAGTTGCAGTATGCAAACATGTTGTTCCAGATTTCCACGCTCCAAGACCTCTGAATTGTTGTCATACGTCCACCCCTACTCTCTGGTACAGCTAAAAACGTCGTTCTGAGTTTTCTGCTACAAAATCAGAGTAATTTTTTTTTTTGGATGGTGAATACTCTGGTAATCCTTTAATACCATGGCTTGACCCTTATTCTCCAGACCTCAGGGCGATGTTTGCTGAATTAGGAATTACAAACACCTACCTGCCATATTGTCGCAGTATGATGTAGGGCAGAAACCAGAAAGGTGTGGTAAGGTTTATTGCTAAAACTATGTACTTTCATTCACATATATCTCCAGAGAACACCGTCCGCGGATTTAAATAAACGGCAACGATGTCATAGGATCACAAACTTCGTTAGTGAGATCTTCCAAAATTCGGGGAACCGATCTAGGGCGGATATTCCTTATCCCCAGCTGATATCTAACGGAGCCAAATCCTGCCAAGTGCCTCGGGGTATCGACACTGTACCTCAACGTCCTTATACCTCAATCTACTTTGTATCACAAAATACAGACTTCGCTCTGCAAGTGCCATGACAGAAGATTTACCTTCTCCAGGCAATATTATCGCAAGCTCATCGCAAAGACTTCATGTTACATACTTCACAAGAGCTTATCAGGATAGATGGGCACCTATCACCTTCCAATCGCCATCTATGAGTAAGCGTGTTCATTCATGACTCACACTCTAAGCCCTTTTGCCTTCACTGGTTAGTTCCGGTTTACATCGCTTAGGGCGATCCTTCCTGCAGGCGAGTTTCGCAAGTCTTTGACTCGATCTTGACAGAAATTACAGACCTCGCATGACCTCGACGGGCTCAACCATACGGCGTTGTATCCTAGTTTCCGACTCGTTCTCCATTTGGCCTGAGTGAAAACGGCGACCAGAGGTCCATTTTTCAGTATTCGGTGAACATGGAGACGTACAGTATATACCACCAGCATTTCAATTAACGACTATCTCTCTTCCTACACTTTGTTCTATATTTGCAACTACGGTGCGGAGCTAATGAAAATGATAACTCTGGTTCCTCGTCGTTAACACTCATTAAACTCCAGGTGCTTTAGATCGCCTTAACAAATCTCGTGTGATGCGTGGAAGGGAGAAGCTTCGTCTTGGAAACCACGTTTTATACTCCTCGGGGATATATTTTGGACCAAAGCTGAGGCAATCGTTAATTACCCATTGTTCCTCGACCTACAAGTGGACGGAGACGCAAAACCCTCGACAAACCGGTGAACAACGCCAGATTGTTGTACCAAGACGACAAGGTTTGATCGAGATCTGATCGATCACTGCCAAATAGGGATCTCCTGGGGAATCACAAACCACGGAAAAAGCTCCCTTGTCCTCGAGGCAAGCGCGAGGTGATATTAACGAGGGGTAGATATCCTACGGTCTCAAATAGGCAGAAATGGGCGTTGGGACATCTTCTTCAAAAGGCGACATGGTACCATTCCAACTACATCCTCTACTTGTTCTGCTAGTTCATCTTATCCACCAAAATGCCTCTATTCCGCAACGTCACTACCAAAACTCTCCCAACTCGACGGTCTTCCCTCCGTTTTAAACATGACCCCATCATTTATGACCGTCAGTCTAACTTCCATCCGTCGTCTGTCCGTAAATCATATCTCTAACGTCTAATTAATCAGAACAAGGCTGGCAAAAACTGCCGGCCCATCCACACTACCCAACAACTCCACTATCTGATGCGACATCGTCGAGCTCCGCTCCCGTACAACTAAATGGATCCACCAGCTGCTCTCCTCACATTGTCCATAAATCCTCCACCCGGCGTGGCAAGAAGGCTGACCATATACCACGACCCAGAAACTCATTCATCTGCTTCCGCTCAGAGTTCTACAAACTCAAGAAGAAAAATCCCGGAGGTTATGACCAGAACGAAATCAGCAAGGAGGCAGGCAGAGTCTGGACCCTCCTCACTCCAGCAGAGAAGCAACCCTTTGAGGAGATGGCGAAGAGGGAGAAAGAAGATCACCAACTCAGGTACCCTACGTACTCGTACGCACCAGGAAAAGAGAAGAAAGCCGCCGCATCGAAAAGGAAAACGTTGCCGAAGAAAATACTTTCCTCGAAGAAACTATCGACTGCTCGCCAGGACGCTGCTGATAAGGTCAAACCCATCATCCTCCCATCTCTTCCACACTTCTCCCCATCACTAGAGGACTTCCGCTCACCGCTTCCAACTCCCTCTCCACCGCCTGAATCCCTCGCCTCTGAGTTACCTGAAATGCTTGATCTGACTTGTTCTGACAACGAACCTTCGATGGGCTTCGATAGCTTTAACTGGTCCTTCAACACTACCACAGGTAGTCCAAGTGTACGGGCTCTATCACCTAGTAATTCCGACAAGGCGCGTCTCAATCACTACCCTTTTTATCCTTTCTGACATTATCCGAACTTTACAGAAATCTGAAATATATGATCACTCTATCCGCCATCCGAGTTATGATATAATCCCGGAAGCGTTCGGATTTAGACCTTCTTTGGCTTCCGAAGAGTCCGCAATGGATAAATTTTTGCCTAACATGCCAACACCACAGGACGTCCTCCTCTTTACACATGGCGCCCAAAATGATTTGTCCTTTTTTTCACCTATACATGTTTCCATCCATGACGACTGGGATCCCGTCGCGATCAGCATGTCTTCCCAAGAAGGCGGCTATGATTACGTTGACTTCAGCCATCTCCATGGCCTCGATACACCTGTTGATGGATATGGCTCAATGGAAATCTATTCAGACGTTGAGGTCAACGAACGTACCATGCCAATGACCTCTCCACTTGAGGAGGCGTACACTGAGATGTCGAAATTTTTTAATTTCAATTATCTTGGCTGACTCGGACACACTACTCGCGCCGCCTAACGATTCCTATGACCCTCATTCCTCTCATCTCCCCTCTACACACAGTGCACTGTGTTACCCAAGGCTGCTTAATTCTTGAAGACCGACGGCTCGTCACGCCTTTCATCTTTCTTCCCACACACTATCGCAATGTATCAACAGTACCATAGAGTACCATTTCACACGTAGTCATGAATTCCTTTCAGAATCAGTAGACATCGCATCAGAATGTAGCAACCCTCACCAATATCTAATATGTATTTTTTTTTTGCCATCCACCAAACACTGTATTGAGCTTATACCTTTGATTCTTACCTTCATCATAGCTGTATTCATAGCTAGATACTGTTAATCTTATCTGTTCCTGACTAGTTTATTTGTGCCCATTTACGCACAAAGTTGAAGGCTGTGCAAATTCATCGCAACGCGCCGATGAACCACTTCTCCACGGCTTCTCAAATATCTTATCATAAGGCTGTCCTGGGAGAAATTATCCGAGGACCATCTATTACTATGCCCATTTGCGCCGCAGCTGGGGTATATTACCGTTCCATCTCCTCATCAGGTTCAAGCCGTTCCTGCATATTCTACTTCTACAAGTCACTATGACGAAAGGATTCTTTGCAACGGAGGAAGAAGAAATTCTTGTTTCACGAATCTTTGCTCGTGCGGGTGACCAAACACTCGGTATTATCACGGGGGATGCTGCGGTTGAGATATTTGCAGAGACTGTCGACCTTCCGCCCGCAGTCCTCGGCATTATTTGGAATGTTGCAGATGAGGAACATAGCGGAAACTTGACAGAGAGGGGTTTGGCTGTCGCAGTCAGACTCATAGGGTGGGCGCAGAGTGGCAAAGAGGTGACTCCTGGATTGGTCAATATACGTAGGATGATCTATAGCTCTGCTATCTATAATTTTCATTAACACTCCCTTTCTAATAGCTGGCCCAGTACCTCAAATAAGAGGAATTTCGGACGATATCCCATCGAAAGACACCCTTCCCCCCTTTACACTACAGGATTTGAAGAAGTTCAGGAGACGCTTTTGGGAGTGTGGACCATTGAATGATCTACTCGATGGTGAGTGTCTATCATTGAGCTTCAGTTAGAAATTAAAAACGTCTCATAGGTGATAAGGCTCGAGACTGCTTCCTTGAGTCAAAATTGTCGCCGGAGGATCTATGGCAGATATGGTATGTTTTCCGTCATTCGGTTGACGGTTTACACTTACACTTTACCAGGAATGTTGCTGATACCCAGAAAAGAGGAACTCTTGACTTCAGCGACTTTGCGCTGGGGATGTACTTAATTCAGGCTATCGCGTCCGGCCAACTTATCAGCGTTCCCTCAACATTCCCAAAGCAAATATACGAAAAGATAAGGTCTCTTAACACGAGCTACCCTTCTCCACCACCTCCTTTGACCAAGGTCCCGCCACCAATACCCTATAAGCCCTCTGTCAAGAGTCCAGCTTTCCCGACCCCACTGCAATCCCCCAGAGCACAATCATTTTTTTTGAACACTGCACCCATCGATGGCTGGGATGTGAGCCAGGAAGAACTTTCTGATGCTAATTTCCACTATGACGCTCTGAAGCCAGACGTGAGTGGTTATGTTGAGGGAGACTTGGCAGCGAAATTCATGTTGAGGTTCAATCTTCCTCCGGAGGATCTAGCTCACATTTGGTACGTCATTGGTTAATTTTTTATAGTAAAAGTAGTAACCGAAGAATATACAGGGACCTCGCTGATATTAACAACGATAATCGCCTAACAAGAGATGAATTCGCAGTGGCGACGCACTTAATAAAACGCAGACTATCAGGCGCGCCACTACCCTTCTCCCTACCACATTCGCTCGTCCCCCCATCCTTGAGGTCTACAATCAAGCGTCCTAAGTCCAGTATACAATCTTTGCCAAACTCACCTGCTATTGAGGACCGCCCAAAGCCAAACCGTTTAACCAAGCCTCGGTCCGAAACTCTTTACGCACCACGGCCTCCTATCCCACCCAAACCTACGTCTATCCTGAAAGCTCGGCATTCCATTTCTCATATCTCTGGTATGTGTTTTGGAAGATGAAACTTTCAATCTTACAATTACGCGACCCAGCACCACAAGAAGTCTTACAATTACAGTCACTATCTAATATTGACGATGGTAAATCATGGCAACGCCTTCCTTCTGAAATGGAGGTGTCCCTCACGAAGCGAGTCGAGAACTTGGAGAAAGAGAACACAGATCTTGAATCATATGTCAAACGACTATTGGATATGGCTGAATCTCGTGGTGGGGTCCAGACACAAAACGAGGAATTGACCCGCAAGAACGAAAGCCTTTCCGAAAAGATCAGAGAGCTGGAGAGCTTAACATCCCAGCTTATAGCAGAGTCAGAGGAGAATGAGGTGGTAGAGGATCTTACCCGACAGAACAGACACCTCACACAACGAGTAGCAGACATGGACAGTATTAGAGCTCAGCTTATTCAGTCAACTCGTCATCTAGAGCTCTCTACTCGTGAAATTGAGAACCTCAAGTCTAAAATTCAACAATTGGAGGAAGCGGCTGAAGAGTCGTCTCGGTTGTTGAGCGAGGCCGGTGATTTGAAGGCCCGAGTGCGGACCTTGGAAGAAGAGAACGAACAACTCAAGAGTCGCACTTTGGAGATGGAACGATCGATTAGCCACTCACAACCGTCGGGAACGAAAGCAAATATTCGTGAACTTCGCATCCTCATGAAAGACGTTACGCGTGAAAATGAAGATCTTAAAAAACGGATGCGGGATATGGACAAATCCACCGCACAGCTCCTCCTTTCGAAAGACCATGCGACGAATGATGCTCTCAGACGGCGAAATACACAACTTTCTTTCCAGGTTCAGGAGTTGGAGCAGCTCACTCAGAAATTACAGACATCGAGCGATGATAACGAATTGCAAAGAGTCTTGGAGCAAGTCACTCAGGAGAATGAAGGATTAAAAACTCGTCTTCGTCAATCACAGCAAACGATTGCACAACTCCAAGCTACTTCTAGTCGCACCGGGGACCTTGAACGAGAAGTAGGGACTCTCAAAACAGAACTCCGGCATTTGAAAGTGCAGCTCCAGAACGCAGCATCCCCACAGACTCATGAAGATCCTAATGTTCCCCCACCCGCCTACGATGAGGATTTCATCACAGTGTGATGACGAAACCGCAACTCAGGATTTCTAAGCTTTCACCTATATTCCCACTGAAACTGAGGTTTCAGGCCGGGTCACTACGACTAAACGGTGCTGTGGGCGCCCGGTTCCCTCAACTCCCTCCCAGGCCACTCTTTTACCCATACTCAATGATACTCCTACGATCACGTCCACAGTGGATCCTGACAACACTTAGGTGCAAGTGTGGAGGTGGCAAAGAAACCAAGGTCAGGACTCTGACCGAAACCGCTGGAGCTTGTGTTGGACATATAGACAATATTCGCCCTCTGTGCATGCTTTCAAAAATGTACAGTTATCTTTACTGGATTTTTCCATGTATTACATGGATGAAGATTAGACATTCGAAATGCAGTGTTGATTAACCTTCAGACTTATATTTTATCTGGTAAGCATTCAGCATACGTGTCAACTGACTCGGGTGGTTTCAACGTGGAACTCAGGAGCTCTACAAAAGTTACGCTACGTTGATCGGCCCCACCCCTGTGAGTCCTCGGTTTTGACTCGGAATGTTCTCCCTTACTACGCACTCAAATTGTTCGCTGAGGCCCAAGTTGGCGTACCCGTCGAGCGTATTACTTCGGCAAACTCCTTATATTTGATCGCTGATCCGGAGGTAAGAACGATTCGGGAATGCTGATCAAAAAATCATTACTACAAGAGCCCCGATAATTTGACTCATTCATTTGAATTTTAAACGGCCGTCGTTACTGCTACTCCTTCTTAACCTCCACGATGGATGTTCTCAGAGCTCGCTCCATGCGTGTGATTTCGAACACTCCAGGACGATTATATCGCGCATTACCAGCCGTCCTTCTGGGTACGCTGTTCAATATTCTTGATGCTGGTGAGGGCAATATTTTTTTCCTCTCCCATGCTCCTAACTCACTTCTTCAGTCTCCACCGGTCTCCTGCTCTTTCCTTCAGAGGAAGGTGCCGGTCCAACACAATTTAAATCTCTACAGATACAAGGGGTATCAATGTACATTATGAGGTCCGTTTACTTCTAAGTATCTCTCACCTATATCTAAAAATATCTCTCAACTACAAAAGTGGTATACTCTCTCAGATTGCGATGACATTGGGAGGCTCACGTTTCCCCGGTGGCCTTGGCGCAATGTTGATTGAAATTCTACCCTTCCTTCAAGGCATCGGTAACGATCTTCGGGGTGCCCTCGGAGCAGATAACCCTGCCCTGGTCCCCACTGTCATGGCTGCCTACGCGCTCACCAGTTTTTTAACGGGTTTCGTTTTCATTGTCCTTGGTGTTCTCAAATTGGGAAATGTGGTGCGTACCTTCGGAATTTTCGCCAGGCTCCTTCACGAAAGCCAATATAGGTCGCTTATTTTCCTCAAACTGTCCTCACAGGTGCCGTTGGCGCCATCGGCCTCTCACTATTTATTCTTGGGCTCGGCCTAATGCTTCCGGAATCCTCGCCACTATTGACACTATCATCGGCTAGATCAGTTTTGTTTTCCTTCTCCCACCTCCCTCTCCTAGCAGCTTCATTCGTCCCTGCTTTTATGCTATCGTTGTCCAAGAGGTCTCGTGTTCTGGCGCGTCTGACGCGTGGTGCGACGCATCACGCGTACTTCATCCCTGCGAGTCTTTGTTTCATTCCAATAATATTCTGGGTTATCGCCGGTTCGATGCACACTCCTCAAGAGACGCTCATCGTGCATGGCTGGCTTTTCAGGGTTGATGTTACCGCTGCCCAACAGAGCGGCATCGGTACTTCATGGATCTACTGGCGGGAGTTTGACTTCCCAAGGGTAGAATGGTGGGCTCTAAAGCATGCTATTGCTAATATAGTGCTGTTGGTCGTCATAGGCGTCCTTAACTTACCAATATTCGTTCCTGCCTTGGCATTTAGCCTCGATGTACCTTACGACATGAACCATGAATTCCTCGGCCAGGGTATAGCGAATCTCCTTTCTGGAGTCACAGGTACTGTACCAAATATTTTGGTCAGTTGGCTCCCCGCTGCTTCTTCCCATATACACTGATAAATTGGTGATTTAGCAATATTCATATTCAGTATTTATTACCCGGGCTAACGGTGGCCGATTTGAGATGGCCATTGTCACAGGACTTACATGTATTCTCTTTTTCACCTCAAGCCTACTCCTTCCATACGTCCCTACTGTGTTGGCTTCCGCGTTGGTTCTTTTCCTTGGTATAGAACTCCTGCTCGAGGCCGTGTGGGAATCGGCCCAGACATTAGTCTTACTTGAGTGGGGCGTTGTGATGACCACCCTATTCGCATGTACCTTTTTGGGTTTTGCGGAAGGCTTTGGAGTGGGCATTGGGACTGCCACCGCTGTATACCTGGTATATGGGGTTGTAGATTCTGTGAGAATTTCCATGTTATACTGTATTCCAAAATATTATGCTTATTCCCGAGACAGAGGGCCCGAGTCATACAGTGGGAAGAGTGGAATGAGACGCATTGTAATCGAGGCCAATCTACCTCTGTTCCAATCTACCCCCTCAGCCATATGCCCTCTGCAAACACACTTTCAAACGTCAATCGTATACCCGACAGCCCAGATATCGAGACAGCAGCACCGAGCCTCAGTAGTTTTACCCAAGAAAGCGCGGATGACCTGTTGCTAAAGATTAATGCAAGAGTGGTTGTGTTATCAGGCTACGTCTGTGAGTCAAAACATGTTCTTATGTTTGCCTAGCTAATTTGAGTTTGGATGAAGTTTTTGCCAGTATCCCTTCACTTGAAATGAGACTCCTCGATCCAAAGGCGCATGCGTCATTTATAATTGTCGATATGACGTCGGTGCACCGGTTAGAGACCGCCGCAGCTCAATGTTTTGATCGTGGGGTCCGCGACTTGACTCCCCGTTCTACCGCCATCATCCTTTGTGGCGTTCAGAAAGGGTCCGGGGTGCATGCTGACTTCGAGCGTGCTGGAATTACCTTGGTCTTCGATCCAGAATTTATGGAGGAAAAAGCAATTCTAGCTTTTGGAACAAGGGATGAATCTGTGGCTTGGTGTCAACAGAAATACGAAGAGAGTGTTGTTGTAGAGATACGAGGTAAATCTAATGTATGCTATAGTTTTGGTTTGACCCGCTGACGCTCCCCCTCTCTCCTTCTCTCTAGAAACCAAAGGCGAGACACTACTGGTGTCGAATAACGATGTTTACGAGAAGTTCTGCCGGCTATTCGATTTCGACATCCAAACTTCGGTCAAAACACACACGTGTAGTGAACGAACTAATCCCCCAGCAGATAGGCTGCCAAAACCCACAGTAGATGTTGAAAGAATTGTAAGCGAGGGGGCCCGCTTCGTTTGTTACACTCCCCAGCAGTTAGTAACACGACAAAGTGCGCACGACATCCACTTCAGCATTTAAAACGGTACACTAATCAACTTTACGACAGACCATGATCGGATTATATTTATCGTTGAGGGGCAGGCGAACATCGTCACCACTGCCTCAGCCTTGACACGACCTTCTCTTAGTCGTATGTTGATGATGCTCCCGAAAGAAAGTTTGCAGTTCGTGAAGCGACGACTTTTTACAAACTTACGCTCCGTTCGCATCGTGGGACCAGGTGACGTTCTTGAATGCTGCAGCAGCACAGGTTTAGAACACACCATGAACTTGGTAGCTCAGTCACGCTGTGTAACCGTCGAGATCGGGCGACAGCAAGTAACTAGCTCGCTCATGAGTTGGGCGAAGAGCAAGAACGCCTTAAAAATAACTTTAAACCAGGAGGGGTCATAATTGTGATGGAACATGGACGGTGCAGGCCATATTATAAAACTTGTACACATAAACACCTCTGGTGAACATCTTTCAATAAGGCCTCGTACAATGTTACCAAGCTATTCATATATTGGTATCCAAAATTTTTGTAGCACCTTGAGGATTTAGGTCGGGTTTAGTTTCAGATTGAGATAATAAAGAAAAGTTGAACCAGCAAAAAACAAGTCCCAACGGTGGTTCGAACACCGGACCCTGCGATATGTTGCTATGCAACTGCAATCGCATGCTATACCACTTAGCTATTGAGACTTATTGAATTGTCAGCTGACACGAATGATGAGACGCTTCTTTAGATTCCGGTTTCCGCTAGCCATCAATCGCGTTGGGACGCGTCACCTTCATCTGACTTGCTCCTTTCCGATACATAACAACATGGCCGACGTAGAAATGAAGCCAGCAGACTCTAAATCAAAGACTGGTGATACCAAAGGGAGCGAGAAGAAGGAAGAAGCCCCCAAGCCCAAACCTTCTCCAGTATCCGAAATAAAGTCTAATATCGCGCTCATCGAGAGGGCAGTTTCGACGCTCGAACCAAGATTTACCCATCGTGTTTTACGCACCCTAACAGCGCTGCGAAAACGGATAGATTCTACTGTTCTTAGAAATGCCATCGAGGGTGTCTATATTAAAGGTACGTAGCTCATATGTCCTTACGCCATCGTTCTCTCAGCCTTGCACAGATACCCCGGAAAAGAAAACACTTCTTTCGTGGATCCCAGAAGCATCTGCTAATGAGCAAGCAATGGAGATCGACTCTACATCAGCTCCTGCAAAGGGGGTAGCGCAGCCCTCTGAGCCTGTCGCTGAAGGCGAAATCTACCTCCGCTTGCTTATTCTTCACCACCTCCAAACATCACCCGAAACCTATCCAGAGGCCATCAAGCTCGCTCATGAAACAGTTGAGAAAATGCAAAAGCTCAACCGCCGGAGTATGGATCCCATCGCTGCGAAGATTTGGTTTGCTGTGGAGAGAGCGTACGAACTCGGTGGCGAGTTGGCTGAGGTCCGACCGTGAGTATAGTTGTTGATCGCCCTATTAGAACAGACTGAATATGGCTATAGGCTTTTCCTCGCAGCCCAAAGAACAGCATCTCTACGACACGACGATGAAACACAAGCATCCCTCATCAATCGCCTTCTGCGCAACTATGTACATTATAGTCTTTACGACCAAGCCGACAAACTGGTATCGAAGACTACTTTCCCTACATCCGCTAGCAATCCCCAATTCGCACGGTACCACTACTACCTTGGCCGTATCAAAGCAGTGCAACTCAACTATAGTGAAGCCCATACGAACCTTCAACACGCTATTCGACGTGCACCCCCGGCAAAAACGGCGCCCGGATTTTACCAGGCCGTACACAAGTTCTTCATCGTTGTGGAATTGTTAATGGGTGAGATTCCGGAGAGAGGTTTGTTCCGACATCCTGTGCTTGAGAAAGCACTGAGTGCGTATTTCGAGATCGTGAAAGGTGGTTCAGCCTTTACAAATCCGCACTTCCGTTTCCCATTGACATGATATCTAGCTGTCCGTACAGGCTCTCTATCACAATTTCAGACTACTCTCACCAAACATGCGGCTCAGTTTGAGGCAGACAAAACCTACACGCTTATTGTCCGACTTCGTCAGAATGTCATCAAAACAGGCATCCGCCGACTATCACTCTCCTACTCGCGTATCTCTCTACGCGATATTTGTGTAAAGCTTCACCTAGACTCCGAGGAAGATGCCGAATATATCGTTGGTAAAGCTATCAGGGATGGCGTCATCGAGGGTCGTATCGTGCATGAGAAAGGATGGATGGAATGTGGTACACAGAAAGGTGGCTATGGACCTGAAGTTAGCGATGTCTTCTCGCGTCGTATAGGCTTCTGCTTGGAGCTGCACAATGAAAGCATCAAGGTTGGTCAACTCACTGTCCAATTTTATGTAAGGCTCACCCTGGTTTTCCGAAGGCCATGCGCTATCCCCTTAATGCCCATCGGAAAGAACTTGCCGCAGCTGAAGGTGCTCGCGAACGCGAAAAGGAACTCGCCAAAGGCATCCAGGACGGGGAGATAGATGAGGATGATATGAGCCCTGATTTTTGACCTGCTTTAGCTGTAGATTTAAAACCCTTGGCTTCATAATGATTGATTTTCTGACACTAGAATTAAAAGAGAGGACCATGGGACCTTTTAGGTATAAATAGGTTCGAGCTTATCAGGACAATCCTGGAGCCTACTATCAAACTGATTCCAGTAATCCTAACTGTAAAATGGGTATTGATGCAGGGTTTGACCTCTATCCTCCTTTGACGGATTCCGATGTTGACAAAGTGAGCACAAGTCAAATTTATGCTTACTTCAGTCGTACTCAGAGTTGGTTGGACTATAGTGCACTTGGGAGGCTTTCCTTGAGGAAGTCAAAAACGAATATCAAAGTGATAGTGCTGTAACCATTGATACAATGGGGCGGATCGAGTTTACTGTGGGTGAACACCCCACGCTTTCAAAGCATGGCCATCTTTTCCGCCGGTTCAGTTCAAAGATCAGTGGATCTCACGCCCAAAATGTCGAGGTGTACCTTCATGAAGTTGGAGTCATTGCGACGCGATACTTCGGGTACAGAATCCATCATTGGAGCGAACTGAGTGGTGGGGGCCATGAAATTTACGGCTGGAAGGAGGTACATGCCGCCAGTGCTGCTGAAAGAGCACTGGAAGATTGAATTTTAGATAGTAAGGGTTCTTGTAATGGGTAACTCATGCCAATGTTTTGGTCTTTCTACCGGTTTTTTACACGAGGGCCTAAGTTACTAGACATCTCAACACTGCGTAAAATAATATTCAATCTAGAAAACGTTTACTAGCTTCGAGCCTGGCCATGAGCTTTCCCGATTCTAGAATCCAAAGGACCCCGGCACTCGTGATGATGTCTGATCAGTGCTGACGTAATACTAATAACCCCTACTCCGTTCCGATACGTCCGACGCTCTAGCCAAACCAAAATTTGCCTCTGAAAGAAGGCCCAGCCCTTTGACATTCAGGTCCCAACTTGCCCAGAACCGTTCTCTTTCACTCTTATATCTTGATAAGGTGTAACAGGAAGACTTTACCGAAACATGGCATTTCTCGCAAGGTTGTGGCGTAGTTTGGGCAGGGGTCGAGTACGTTTTTAACGCAGTTTCCGTAACCAGCCCGAACCAACAATTTTGTCCAGTCGAGATTCGTTGGCCGGGATTTGGAAGGTGAAGAGGGATTTACGTGGATGACGGGACTTAGACTCTAACTTCGCAACAGGAAACAAGTTTTATGAACATCCTAGTTCATCCGATGGTTAACATCCTGCAAAGGTTCTTGTGACGAGTTAAACTTATGGATATTCACCAGACCCACGACGGACAAAAAGAACTGTACAATACTACGACCCAGAGGATGTTTGGAAATATATTGGCGGTGGAAAGAGGCTAGCTGGTACGTTACTTGTATAATGCTGACGCTTCGTGACTGAATGAATACTTTCAGTGCAATGGTCAGCGTGGTTAACACATACGCGCCATTTCCCTCCTACAATAGAGGTATGTTTTATTTATGGTTTTGGATGATTGTGTTCATGATTGACCAACCAACACAGGAACTACATGCTGACGTGGCTCGGCAACAGCGGACACGCGCTAATGTTAAATTGATCGAAGCTCGCGAACGAGAAGAACGCGCCGAGGTACAGCGCCTTAATGCCATCGGTGCATCTACGCACACCGATATTCCAATATCAAATGAACAGCAAGCACAAGGACCTGAGGTGGTCCCATCACCTACCTCGGCCCAACGTCCTTCGACAACAGCACAGAAGACGGCCCCAAATGATATACAATATCCTTCCGCGAGGTCCAAGCTGGCAGCATCTCTCCCGAGAGTACATTCGTCCTCGGATACGTATGAGCCACAGTCGTGGACTCCTCGCGCGCGAGGTAGGGGGTAATCGAGTGCGGAGACGTCTTTTTAGTGACTTCGATCACGCGTTTTACTACCCCTACACTCTAACCAAAGCTCTTTCTCTGGACAGATCTTGTGACTGTCGGGCTCAACATCGCAGGAGCTTCACTGAACTATTGTAGGGCCGGTAGTAGCAGGACCAAAGCTGACCGGTTTAAGGTCATCGAGACAGGACCCGATTCTAAGATATTAGTTTGGTCAGTAAACGATGGAAGTGGAATTCAATACATAACTCCCAATTTTTGATATACCTGGGCATTAAGTACTGTTTATTGGACATTGAACCCTCAACACTTCCATGTAGCATAACCAGTCCATCTCTATATCTTTTTCCGTATGGGGTTGGGTCCTCGTGTAAGTGGTGCCAAATCAATTACGACGTGTGTCAAGAAGTAGGATTGAGCCACCACAGCTTTTGATTTGGTGTCGTTTTTCTTCACATCCCTCACCTCCCCAGCAACTAGCCCAGATCACTCTCGAACGTGGTTTTAGAAATTTTCAGCTGGTTCATGCACCGCCTATCATTGCGATGGCTATTGAATATTCTCAAAAGACTCTTCAGAAATTTACTGGGTACCACTAAAGTTCATGTCCAGACCGCAATTTTTTTCTTGTCAATCATTTCCTCAAGACTATCACGATGTTCAAGAAGGGTCATACATAAACCCTTTTCCAAAGAGCAACGAAGCATAGGGAGGGTTAATGCGTCTCTCGACCCTGGCCAAATATCGTTCTCTGATTTCGGACAGCAAGCCCACCCTCAAAAATTATCTTCAGCCTCTGGCTACATAACCCAACAGTGCCACACTACTTTCTCATGCCCTTCGCAAAATCATTCCCCGATCTCAGGTGTGAATCAAAACACCTTCCCCGATATAATATCATCTTCGCCAATTCAAGAGGTCGCGGAACCAGAAGGTGAAGTTGCGTCACTCAAAACGAGTATTCACTTTGGACACCCGACCATCCACCCTATTTTTCCTGAATGCATAGGAAGGTATGATAGGAACATTCTTATGTAAGTGTCTCATTCCGCCCTATCTGAATTATATAGGTTATTTGTAGCTGATCAGCAAAAACAGTCCTAGAGAAGATACTGAATATAAAATTGCCTCACTCACTACAACGTTCAAGCCGTGAGTTTACTTATTCACTTGTCGTCGCCCTTTGACATCTTCAGCAGGTGCGATGACCTGGCTAGCTGGACACCTCACCACCATCCTGAGGGTGCGCTTTACTTTTTCCATGAAGGGAGAGTGAGTGATGCACTAAAAACTCTAATCCAATCCTGCTTCATACCTTACCTCAGCGAGTCTTCACCGAGGCGGATATGTATGACAATGCTTCACGTTCCACGATCCACTCGAATCTAAACGATATTGACGATTTTCTACGGGCCCACAACATACAAAGGTCTTCGGGAGACGACCTCGTTCTGGAGTTGACCAAACAAGATGACGGAAAATTTGCAACATCTTACTACTTTGCGAATCACGAAACTCGGACCATATATTTCTTGGATGAGTTCGATGCATCCAATCTTCCAGTTTGGCCGGAGGTTCAGGGCGTTACATCTCCTACTCATATAAGTAAGTCTCCCTTAATATTTGTAGTCGACTCAATAACATTTACCTTTTTATTAGAGCACGAAATTGAAGTTCAGTACTGGTATGTTCAGCTCATCAGGTGAAGCTTTATCTGCTTAGATTGAGCGCCCTTACTGATTTCCATTTTGTCTGCAGCCTGTAACTGTGCCCTGTCTTAGCTCTGAATACTAGGCATCACTGTCTACTGTTTCCGTGTGCACTGGAGCTATCCCATGGAATCGTTATTGAACTTCGGGATATCATAACGTATTACATTACAGGTAAAAGAAAGCTATAATACTTAACGGACTAGTTTACTGATCTTCTGCCTAGATCTTATGCTATCTTCCACATCCACTGCCCCTTATAACTTAGAGAATCTGCAAAGGATGCTCAGAGTAGTAAACAGCCTACCGCGTAAGTCCTCTCGACCCCTGACCAGCTCTCAGCTCGAACGAGTTTGTGTAGATAATGTTGGTACTGAATTCAAAGGATCGACCTGCGCGTTAAGTGAGACCATATCTATAATTTGCCATTCTTTGCTCATGTATCAGGCGCACTCATGTTTGTTTTCGGTACGCCAAACACAGTTACCTCGGATACCATCTTCAGCACCAACATTTTTTCATAGTCCGGCAACGTTTTTTGGATTTTCATGGGCAACCTGGTGCCCGCCTCAATCGGGATCAGTCTGTCTATGGAAAAGTGACAAACAAGCGCTCGTGGCTCATACTTCTGCTATCGCCGGTCCTTTTCTATGCGCCAGAAGTCCATCTCCGAGCGTTGGAGAAGATGTGGATCGATGGGCTTATGCGTGATGTTATGTGGGTCCAGTTCATTAACAAACTCAATACGGAATGGCAAGAGTTTACCCTTTACGTGAGTTGTTGGGGTCTTAGTACCAAATACGCTGACCCAGGTACTGGTAGGCTACTGTCTTGCTCAATGCAAATGTGGCATTTTTGGCTATACAAAGTGTAGATATCAATCAAGACACTCATCGCTCGCCTGCCCAGATTTTCAGCTATATATCAATCATTACCAGTATAGGAAGCATCATCCTTGGTCTTTTACTCGTCCGGCAGAACCGGACGAAATCTAAAGATACTGCGTATGAAGTTGTAAGTCTCCCCCACAGATGCTAGACTGCACTCCCCTAATACCAGCACCTGCCAGTCGGTATTTCTACATAGGCGAACTAGCGTCAGGCTAGGCCTGGAAACCATGGCAATCATGTTTAGTCTGCCCTACGCTCTACTTATGTGGGGGTAAGTGTGTCCAATTTATTACTTCAATTTACTACTTCAATTCGTCTTTCACCGTTTTCTCTTAGAATGGTCTCCTTTTTAGCTGCATTTATGTTCATGTGCTTCCAAAACTCAAGTATCTCAGCGCGGCTACTTGTGGGTATCATTTGGGCACTGATCGCCGTTCTCATCGCATGGTGCATCTGGACGGCCTGGGAACGAAGACCTCAGGAATTTGACCCTGTATCTGTTCCTGAAATCGAAGAAGTCGAGGGTCCATCATCCAAGGACGTTGACCACAGCACACAGCCTCCCAAAAAACGCTGGTCCTGGCCTGGTCTTATATTTCGGCGATCCGAGTCGTGTGACTCTGATGTGACTGTTGTGTAGTAGAATGTATTCTTAATGCTCTGTATCCATTACTACCTCGAACTGTATCGATAGAATGATATCCGGTTACTCCCGCTTTACCAGCTCTTTGGCTCCTTTTGCTACCGCCTTACACTGACAGCATGATGGATATGGTAAGAGTGCAATCTTCTACATGGGATCAACATAGTAACTCGGCTGAATCTGAAAAGAGGTTAAAAGCGATGGCCCAAAGTATACATCACTCCGACTTGTAATTGGCGGCCGTTGCAGAAAATAAAACTATGCTAGAATGTGGGATTTTAATGTACTTTAATGCTAAAGAATACTTTAAACTAGATTCGAGCCCCATCTCCAAGTTGAAACTTCAAATTTCCTGCATTTCCTCGTGTTTCGGGCCATCAAGTGGAGTGAACTGGAATTTCTTTCTCATAGTTTCAAGGTAATCTGGGGTACAACCAACCACCCGGGAACTCTATCTCGAACAAAAACCCCATTTATTCCTCGCGCCATATATTGCCAATTTGAAAGGCCATTTTCTGATACTCCCCAGACGAGTTACCGATCCCCCTGAAAATGCCCTCACAACAGGACCCGGAAACCCTATGGTCCGTCTACGATCTGAACACAAGGACAGGCTCATATATGTTGATGAATTATGTCGAATCTGTGCTGTGTTGAGAGTGGGAGGCTATGTACCTTAGTCGCTGCACTGGCCATGATGGATGTACGCCCCAAAGCCATTTTTCCTCGCCCGCCATTGTTGTTCTCCTCAGGCTCGTTATTAGGATACGGAAACAGAGAAACCTATAACTGGAAACTCGCTTGTATTGGGTCACCTCGCCTTCATGGGAGTTGATCCGAATGCCAATCATATGAGTACCTGCGAATGCTGTGAATAAGGAGTCCTCCGTGATGGAATTTGTACACATGTACACATTAGTCGACCCCAGAGAACACTCTTTACAGTCGCACCATTAACGCAAAAGTGGGGGTTGGGTGGGCAGGTACAGAACATATTCCTGGGTGGTTGTGTAACGGGATGTGGTATGTCAACTTTTCTCTCGCGATGATAATGAAGAACTGATCCTTATTTACACTGCAGAGCCAGTCAATGAAAAACCATCAGATATTTCCGAACTCCATTTGTCTTTTCCTTCTGGCCACAATAAATATCCTATTTGTTGTTGATAGAGGTTGCCCCATTATCTGCCTGGTATTTTGTAAATTTCTTGACACCTGGTTCCCTTCATGTATTTTGTTCTATAGATAAGGATGCGGTCTCCCCATTTGTCATGCTACATACAAGGCCACCCGGGTATTGTGAAATTCCTAGATGACAATAAAGTACAACTTGACTTACAAAGCATGTTTCCATCCTCTAGATACACAGCTCCCCCTATTGGGGTTATCTGTTTGGACAATCGTATTAGAAGTGTAATTTTTTGGGCTGTGTGGATTGGCAACGTGAACACAGTGAATTCTTTCTAGAACGGGGTGGCAGAGCCTGGCCTACCAGGTATGTTTCCTTTCTCTGGGCACAGTACCCTCTCTATTAATCCTGTTTATCTAGATATAGACATTAACATCCTGCTGCACACAGCTTCATCCAAGGGATGTGTCAGTCTTGTGGACGGGTGGACAGATGAGTACCCTTTGATCTGGTATGTTTTCATAAAGTATCTACAAGAAAAATCCAGTACTTACTCTTAGAGTATACAAGGCATTCTCTCCTTGATTGTGCCATACACTTGATTTTCTACCCCCAAGATCACGTCAGATTACCTGACTTATGTTCTTCAAAATACGGTAATCAAAGGCGATTGCAATTGATGTTATTTGAAATGATGGCAAATATTAAATAATGTCGCTGCGAAAGGCAGGTTTTTTATTTCAACCAATTTTGACTACTCCGAGGAAAACGTAGACTCTCGTCTGCTCCCAATTTGGTCAAAGTGTACCGACCGTTATTCTCATAGGATGGCGTCATGAACGCTACTTGGGTCCCTTCACTGGCTTCAGTGGCTTCTGACCCCCAGGTCTGCCCTGTGCAGCCGCCGCCGTCGGTGGGGCCCTGGGCCGTGCTCTATCAAATCGCGTGATAAAAATGATGAAGACATGGCCTTAGAAAGACATCAGATTGGCATACATACTTCGGGGGAGAAGGAGGTTGTAGGCTCGCAGGGAGGCTATCGCAAACGCATCAAATTTTGAACACTATGCAAAACATAATTTGTATACCCACCCTGCCACCTGACCTGATGCTGCAGCCGCTGGTCCATCAACTAATGGGGTGACAACATGACTTTCAAAATATGTCTCGATGTTAGTGATTATCATTCTGATGAATGTCCGAGCAGATCCGCTCACGCCGTACCTGACATTACTGATGATCGCTGCACCGATATGACTCGGTTTACTCTTCATAGCTGCAGCGATGGGTAAGTCAAAGTTCTTGTACAAGTTTAGGTAGACGCCGTCGAGGGAGCAACCATCCGCATCACAATGTACTTATACTTTTTGCGATTAAAGTTCACATCCCGCGACGAAAAGCCGTCACGGCGCTTAATATATGGGAAAACGTGGAATTATTGGATACCTTAATGAGAGTATGACTGCACATCGTGTGCACGCCAGTAGCCAATGTGAATTGATTCTATCTTTCACGTATAACGTGTATTTCATTGTCGCATACCCGTATGCCCTGATCCCAATTGCCCCAATATCAAAATACAGTGTGCTTGTTTTATGGGCGATCTTTTCATCCCGGCCCTTTACCCCCGGATTTTGTCTTTCCGCCTTGCACTGCAGCAGTTGCTGGTGGGCCACGGGGGCGCGCACTATTGTATTATCCAATTCAGAGAAAATAAAAACACATTCTACACCATTTCTGTATCAGATGAACGTACCCAGGTGGCTCAGGTGGCTGTAAACTTGCAGGAAGTCTGACGAGACCAGGTTATTGATTCACTGCTTCGTGAACGCAAGAAGCACAAGATACACACCCTGCTACTTGCCCAGTGGCTTCAGCGGTCGGGCCATCGACCAAAGGAGTCACCACGCGGCTTTCGAGGTGGCCATCGACGCATCAGGTGGTTCGGATGGACGCATATCCCGCCTGTCTACTTACCTGACATGCGAGATGATCGCTGCTCCGATACTAGGACCATCGTCCTTCATGGTTGCGGTGGGTGGTCTTTTGAGGAAATGGTTAGTGTGGATATCAAGATGATCCTTGTGAGAGCATCGATCGCTCAATGTCCACAATAAATCCTCCCAGGAATTTAAGGTTCATGCTCCATGCTGAAATGGCGCTTAATATTACGGAAGAAATGTGGGAGATCATTACGACAGCGCCAATGAGAGGTAAGCCTCGATGGAGCGAGTGATCCCGTGGTCAAGAACCAAGCGCCCATCAGTCAGCAGGTGATTCCATGTTGAGTGCTAGGTCCCATCTGTCCCGGCCCGGAGGTCACTCTAACCGCACCAATACCCACCCCTGCTTACAAAGTACCTAGACAGCGCACTATTTCTGAGCGAGGGTCGTCGAGAAACTGGAGTGGATTTGAATGCATTGAGTGTACAACCTCCAGGGCCAACAGCAATCTTTGCACCACCCTACTGCCCCTAAATCGCACGACAAACACCCTTCTAACCACTCTATTTTGGACCCTTCGGCGGCTTCTTGGGGACTTGTGGGTTCGGGTTTTGAGGATTTGGAGCTTGTACGGCGGCCTGCTCTGCAGGACCTCGCGCTCGGTGCCTTCATGGTTTCAGAATGAAAATAATAAGTCATCTACACCATGTGATTAACATACCTAGGGGGTGTGGGGGGCTCCGTGGGAATGCTGTTGTAAATTTTAGGGTGAGGGAGAAGCAATCAGCAGGATGGTACTTACTCTTTTGCTTTCCGATTGGAAATTTTTTCTCGTTGGCGGTCAGCGACGGCTCTGAGAGTAAAATTGGAGGTTTAATGATATAGGAAATGAAAAGGCAAAAATAACAAACTAACGCTAGTCTGTTTTTAAGGGACCGGATAAATGTGATTATAGAATTTGATATAGACGTCATGCCAGTTTGTGAGGGTATGGGCTAGTATGGGGTATGGGGTCACACTCGTTTTTTCCTCCAAGGACACGTATTTAAATGACAATGGAGCGGGATCAGGTGGATGTCTTGAGGCTGTGGGTTTTATCGTAGGGCCACTGGGTCTGTGCCAATCAGCTTCGATTAAGCGCTTGCAAACAACATCACAGGTGATCGCACATCTTGCATTAACGAGTTTGTGGTAAGGAACGTCGGTGGCGCGCGTTAAGCTAATACATACAGCATTGATTAGGCAAGGAGGTACAGATACAGTGTTATTTGGGTTTCGGTTTGGGCTTCCCGCCTGACACAGGATTATTGACACGTCCTCTCGGGGCGCTAAGAAAAGGATTAAGATTAAAAAAGCTGTTTAAAGTGCAAAACTTACAAAGGAAAAGCAGGAAAATCAAAGACCTCATCCAAATTCAAATTGTCTGAACCCGAAGGTATACCAGCCTCGGATGTAGTTCGTTCTATTTCAGTAGAAGCTTTCTGTTCAGGTGTGGACTTTTGAGGGCCCGGGTCGAGGGGTTCGGGGCTACAGCCCGATTTCCCTCCATTTCCGGTAGTGTCTGGGTTGTCCTGATAGTGGCTGTGGGTTGAATATGAGCAAATGTCGAACATCGCATCGCCCATGTATTTCAACAAAGATGTCAAGGAAGACTGACTAGGGCTGTGGGTGTAGCAAACTTTCTTTCATTTATGGGGATTTTTTAACAAGGGTCCAATGTAGTTAGCAACCAACAATTATATAATGACGAATAATGCATCTTATTTTAATTTTGTTTGAATGGGGTAAACCGGATAAAGATCTGGAAACACAATACCGGCCGAGCACCGCAAAAAAAAATAATGCCAATAAGGCTGTTCTCATTAATTAGATCCGACCTTCACTGCAATGTTACCAGTCATTATAAATATAACGCCTCGAGTCAAAATGGGGGGCATCCTAAATTTTCTCATATTATGCCTGCCTCCATAAATCCTTCTCTACTCTCTTCGTTCGACAAGCAGAGTTGTATCATGGAACCTACCGTCGTATTTTCGAGTGTATCCGCAGGATCACTTCGGCAAACGACCTCAAAGGACACAGGAAGATATGATGGTGGAAAAACGTCTGTTCCGAGTTTTATAATATTTTTCTAAAGCTGAACTCTTGCGAAGGGTCGCACCAACACACATGTTGATTGAAGCTGGCTTCAAATCATCGAGGGATCCAGTGTAAATATATTTTCATCATACTATGGATGGCAAATAACGGTCCGTTCATAGCCCGGAATATTTGCCGGAACAGTGGTCGGCCCATACCCATCCCGAAGGACAATTGTATTTTTATAGACGGTCGTCTCCTCGAATTGTGACGGAGGCCTATATATACCACTCCGAAATAATGGCGAAAGTGAACTATTGGTCCAAGTCAATCGAAGATATTCTTTCACAACAGGATGCCACAGTCTCAGACGATCTTGAACTCTTCCTTCAAATTGAAGGAGACGATTGTGCCTATTACTTTGTTGATCATTCAACTCGGACAGAGTTCTGGTTAGAGACTCTTAACACTGAGGACTTGAATATGTTTCCAGTCGTTTCTCCGTCCCATCTGAGTAGGTTTTCGCTTACTTTGCCTCCTGCCATCCCTGCTCACTTGTCTTTAAGAACTTGCATTAGAAGAACATTACTGGTCTCATGTAGAACACTTTCCAATGCACCGGGAAACAATCTCGGAGGCATGCTTCGATGAACTGATCGGCGTATTCTCTCATGGGGCTGCTGGTAAAAAATCTTTCCGTGTGTTTGAATGCCGAAACTAAAATTCTTGCTGCAGATCATATGACATCCAACTTGTCGACGTTCCCATACTCGGCTGTTGAGTGCACGAAGTTCCTAAAACTGTTGAGGGGCTCGCGAGGTACGGTTTATTCTGTGTTTCCTCTTAGCAGCCATTCTCAATAGCGACGTCGCAGACCGCCTCAACGATGGCCACATAATTTGCTTCGCTGGTAAGCAAAGCTCTATTACACCGACATACTCGAATACTAACATTAAACGCAGCTCGTTTGTGGAGTTTAGTCTGTAAGAGCATATGGTCGCTTCGCGCGAAATTCTGGTCCTTATGTTCTTCGCAGTCACTCATAGATTTTCAACCCATTATGGTGAAGAATCTGCGCGCCTATCTAGAGATCAGTCAATCTTAGAAGACTATGCTGAGGACAGCTACGCCGCATCAGTTATAACCTCTTTTGTATCATTCAAAATTTCAAATGCATACACTGCCCGCTTAAACGACATCTATACGGATCGGTTGGTATACGTACAACAATGGCGACCGTTCATTTCAACGTGTTTACGAGACTGGAAAACAATATCTTACTTAGTGAGATCCCTTTCGCCTCCTAATGTTACATAGCCTAACCAAAACCTTCAGACTTTCCCTATTCTTATGTACGCAATATCCATAGGATAAAAATCTAAGAACCCGCTAACATTTCTTTAGGCTTCATGTATCATTTTTCTTTGCACAATCCTCAGCATTGTTAGCCATAATATCTGCTTTGTGCCTTGGCGGAAGTCTAATTTCCTCTACTCTTCTCGTTCATCGTCACGAAGAACTCGAGGACGCGACTGCAACCCGGGCTGTGAGTCTATATTCAGTCTTTACGCTTCCTTGCTCATTCCCTACAGTTATCATACCTCGAAGCCATCCGTTCAGAGAGATTTAAATTTCAGCTGGTCGCCTTTGTGTATTCGCTCCCCAAGGCGCTGTACTTCTGGGGTCTTGGAATTTTTTCCCTACACTGGGTAATAATCCTCGCGGCCCTTCTCAGCACCTGTGCCACAATCGCACTAGTATGTGTCTGTCTATTGGCCTTCTTTGCCCACCAAAGGACAACATCGCGACATGGGGATACACTCTTCGGTGTTTGTGCTTTCTTGCGCCTCTTCCGAAGAAAATCTGTCGATGAGTGTCCAGTCTAGGGTGACACTGACAGTCGCAGATCGTGGGGATCACCCCGCCTCCCCGATGGCCCGCGCTTACAGAAAACGTGCAGGTTCAGCTCGGTGTGAAAGCTTTGGCTCAGCTGCATATCCATAAGAGTGGGCCTCTCCCCATTACTGTGAGCAGGTCGTCGTCGATGGCCTACATGTGGGGCGTCCTTACCTTTCTACGTATCTACTATTGTAGAAATTTTGAATATGATGCACATCTTGATATTCCCATAGTAGAATACGCGTACTCATTCTGAGGCGTCTATTAGAACGATGAGATGGTTCAGGATTATGCTGGCAAACAAGTTTCGGAAATGTGTTTTCTGTGAGGCAATCCTATTACACATCCCTACTATCACCACGGATAGTTCTAATGTTGATCTATAGAAATATTACAAGATATAATCCTTCCACCAAGAAAAATAAACTATACATATATATACACACTCCTCATTTCGGCATCTTGCATGATAGACACAGGTATCCACGAATCTCAAGTACATCTAGTCCGTGTTATATTAACAACCTTTTGAGGCACCAAGGGGAACAATGGCCTGCCGGAAGTGTTGGAGGTCGGCTAGTCGTGGAAATGGAGCATCATGGGCGGCCGCATTATACTCCGGAGACTCCAAGTCGAACAAATTTGCTGCGGAGGGACTAACGGACCTCACTGCCTCAAGAAATGGAAGACTCTTCCTACCCTGGGCTCGCCGAGATTTGACGTTTTTTTGCAAAATAATTTTTGCGGGGGCCGATTGTGGAGTAGCGAGAGGGTAAGGACGAAATCGTGATTGTATATGGCCTAGTGAATGTCGTCCAGCTGGGGTTACGTTCGTCTCCCTTCGCACGAGCTTTGGACGTTCCGCAGTACGAGGGGTTTCTTTCGTGTTCTTTTTCAGAGTCCATTGATTTCTCCAGCCGTCGATCACAGCCTGTTTCCGCAGTTCATTCGCTCTGTTATTCTCTTCTTCGGGGTCCGAAGGTACATCCACGTCATACATATCAGGAATCTGGTCAATGCCTTGGGTTATCGGTGTGATTGGAGAAGGGGTTGGTGTAGGTGAGAATGCTGACTGTGATACAACTTTGGCATCATCGTCAGAACAGTCAATATCGTCATCGCCGAAGGTATGTCGTAAATCCGGCCCAGGAAGTGAAGAACAAACGGCGTCTGGTTGGTACGAGTCGGCTTTGTGGAGGGGCCGGATGTTTCCGTGATGTGTAATATGTGTACCGGTTGAAGAGAAATCGAGTGAACGTGTGCGGTTAGGCTCCCGTGTTGCCGAATGAAAATGCCTTTTGACTTGGGACGGTGGGCTAGACACGGGATCAACTCCAAAATCATGGTCGGCATCTCGTTTTTTTGCAACGGGAGTATGGCCTGGGCGAATTGGTGATGACAAGTCTTGCAACTCTCCAGAACAGGACGGTGTAGGAGAAATATAACCATCCTCTTGCTCAACCACATCAACTGCTGGCATTTCATCGACGTCTTGCATCATTTCTGAATCGACTTTGCCTTGAGCCACCATTGACACCTCCGAGTCCACTTCAACTTCGTCGTCGTCGATTACGATGTAGATGTTCTCTTTGTTTTCAGATAAACGAGAAGGACCAGCAACAGGAGGAGGACGGTTGTTGTCAGTCTGCCGAGTGCGGGGTAAGACCTTTGATTTAGGCGAGGCAAAGAATTTAGACCTCTGCTTTCGCGTCGCTGCCAAGTCTTGGTCCATGACATCAGCAAGAGTTCTCTTTCCACTGGCTTTTCCAACTAAAGGTCTTTTTGGACGTATCGGTGATGTGATATGGACCTGTCGATTCTTCTGAGAGGGTATCGCTGGGTTTGGACCTGGTGAGGGAGATTAACCTAATTTTTACGGCTCTGATAAGTCAGAAAACAAACCAAAAAAGCTGAGAATGCCATCTTTAGCTGGTGTCGCCTTTTCCTTACCCTTGCCCTTATCTTTTCGGCTCGAATCTGAGGATACAGGAGGCCCGTGCCTGACGGGATGTGGTATGAAATTAGGGTTGATATCTTTCATAGGCAACAACGTAATTGGGTCGACATCCCCCAACGCAATCCCCTTCGCTAGGGATGGCTCGAGGTCGCTGAATGACGCACGTTAGTGCAGGCTGAATTGACCAAGCAAATACTCACGATCCGACATAAGCCTCAGCCTCACTATCCCATGTTTCGTCAACATCACTTAAATGGACGAGCTTTTCCTGCTTTGGACAGTATACCCTTTGGTGCAAGAAACACTTCTCTGCCAATTGAACTTGACTTAAGTACCCTCTTGGCACAGATTTTTTCCCTTCGAGGGTAATCGTTCGGATTACCTGCTCAACTGTCTTCCACTTCCTCAATAATGAGCAGGCAGTTTTCAAGCCAATTCCAGGTATACTCGGCAAGTAGTCGCATCCACTCAGTATAGCCATCGTACGGAACTGTTTGTCGGACCAACCGACTAGTGATATGCCATTGGAATCCGATGCTGAGACTGAACCAAATCTTTCTCGTTTGATATTCACTACGGATCTGGTATTCGCATCGAATTTGAAGAGGACATTGCGGCAGCCGAACACAAGTAGGTCGGAGTCTTCTGTGATAATCCCATCAACTATCCCAATACGCTCTAGGTATGCGAGCTGTGCATCCGCCTCGTATGGAGCGACGATGTAAGAGACTGACTCTTGCCGGAGTGCCTTAGTGAGGGTCAGTAGGCTGAACAGCATTTTTCCTGAGGAATCAGCTAATACGGACCTTGATAAACTGGAAAGCCATTTGCGGCGTAACGTCAACACACTTCAAGTAACACTCGCGTGCTTGAGCATGTTTTCCCTGTACAGCAAAGGCGTTCCCTTTCTTGAGACTTTCTTCGCGTCTTTGTTTGCGGTCAACTTCTGTTCCTTTCTTTGCAGGAAGTGGGCCCCCATCGAATACTACATATGGCTCGATCTTATGAAATCGTAGAAGTCGTACATGCTTCATGGCATAGTCGACATATCTAAACAAGTATGATTGTCGTGTCAGAAGAATTATCTTTCAATAAATTTGCAGAAGGCTAGCCAGCTGTTCCGAGCTCTGTTCGTAGTTGGCAGCAATACTCACTTGTGGGTGTTTTTCCCAGTAGCCAGTTCAGTGGCGCACCCCAAAACACCTCTATGCAACCAAACATACGCGTCGACAGCTATAGTTTGTCCAGCAAACTCCGAGAGATGTTTAGCTTCTTGGATGGACTTGAGCGCCGGAAGAAGGCCAGTGATTCCCATAATACAGCGTTATGGTTTTGAGGCGATACGACAAGTGGACATGTAAGTGGCGGGAATATAAGAACTCAAGATTTGAAGGAAGGAAATAGTGACAAATGTGAAGGGTTGATGGGAACAAAGCCTAAGGAATGGCAAGCTACAACAAACAACGCGACCGCGAAGTGTCACATCGTCCATCTATCATCTGTCACGCTCGTGCATATCATGCCGATAAATCGTATTTGCAAATTCGACGAAATACTATTCGATGAGTTCTGATTTGCGAGTGGTATCATCGTATGGGATTGGGTGCCAAATTATTTGATAGAGAGTGTTAGCAAGGGGCCCAACGGCCGATCCAGTAGCGACAGGCCGCTTTTCTGATCGCCAGAGCGTCTGTATCCAGGCCCCCGACGGTCATTTTCCCAAGCCACCGATCATCTCCAACATCAGGGAGGATTTCATCGAGTAGGAACCCAGCTTCCTTGCATTTAAGCAAGAAACTATCACAAACTTCCGCACGCGTATAGTATCCAGCCTAAAAGCAATAGGTGTTAAAGTCCTTTCAGAAAAAAGCAGCGGGAATATCAGATCTGACTGAAATATGCATCCTAGAAATAGGTGTTTTGGCTAGTAGTCTCCCAACAGATGCCAGTAAGACATCATGCGAAGCGTCAAAATGCAGCAGATCGGAGAGGATTACGACATCGTAACCTGGGCATGATTCATTCTCGGAGTTGGATAGTTTCCTAGTCGAATTTTAGTTGGCGATCTGTTGTAGGGGTGAAATAACGTTACAAAAGAGGGTCTGTAGCAGTTCCCCATTCAAAACCAACACATTTCACACAACAGGTAGTTTGATAATGCACTCTGTTATTTTCGACATTTTTTTGAAGATTTCCCAAGATCCCATCGTCAGGATAGTCGGTGACTACCACGAGAGATGGGGGATCTGGACACGTCGCCAACAGTAGGGAGGGTAGGGCAGATCCAGCTCCAAGTTCAATGACTATCACCACAGTGCAGTTAGCTTGCTTGGAAGTACGGTAAGTTTCAAATACCTCTGCGCCCCTTCGCCGGTATGAGATCCAGCTCGATTCGTTCCGCCAAAAACAAGGCTGGGGAGAATAGATGGTCAGCTAACAGAGAGAGAGCCTTGTAGAGCACAATATTTGAGTAGTCATCGAGTAAATGTTTGGTAACCGCACTTTTCCTTCCTGACGGGTGGTGATCATCACAAAGTCACCATTGGTTTGAGGTAAAAATAATAACCTTTGGTGCGACGGTAAGGACCAACGGCCCATATCTCACTGCATCATCATTGGTTATTGGTTCTCCACCAAAGAAAGCGAGAGACTCGTTTAAGATGTCCTCGGCGTCCTCCCTGCCGCCATTGACTAGGTCGGATGGCTCGTTAAGATTCCCAAAAATGGCCATAGCAGTGATAGGGATCTGTTTGGGCAGGGACGACGGAGGGGAGCGGAGGGGTCGCCAAGCTGCAGTTCTGTCAATGTGTTACATAAAACACTAACCCCCACAAATGATGGACCAAACAAGCACCAACGCGTTCCTGTCAATAGTTTCTTGCCCCTACATTTTTGGCAGACTCAACCGAATTATCCTTCCTCTTTTTTTCGGGGCCGCATCTGCCAGCATGCCTCCGAAACAGAAGTCTATCACCGAGCCTATGAAGCAGAAAAGTTTGATGACATGGTTTGGGAAGGGTCCAGCTGCTACTTCAAATTCGAAAACCACGAAGCCTTCAGATGATAGTTCGGTTAGGTCGAGCGCGTCACACTCTCAGCCATCGTCCTCGCAGGAACCACGGACACCGGACTCCAAGTCCTTGGACTTCCACGCGTTGAACTCGTCCGCGGTGGCTCGTTCAACGTCATCTGGCGGCAGGAGCACACCACCAACAAGTGACCCGATAGATGTTGATATGGTATCCTCAGACGAAGGCGAGGATCTGCGTGTACAGGTGAGTAGTATAGGTCGTTGTTAAAGCTATTCAACTAAACAAATAACAAAGACCCATCGCAAACGAAAAATAATATTAGACGATTCTGACGAAGACACGCAGCTTAAAAAGAAAGGCCCAGCCCAAGTCAATTCATCACCTTTAAGGTCACAAGGTATAATTTGAACTCTTTCCTGCTGGATTACGAAAGGAATTTGACTAGGTACATGTAGTTCGGGCCAAGAAGCAACGTCTAGCTGTAACCGATGATGAAGATGAAGATGAATGCGAGGAAGTGACCAATTCGTTCTCTAAAAGACTAACAAATTTCAAGAAGTCTCCCGTTAAGAAGGGTCAGAATACATCTTCCCAGAAGCCTTTTGACCTAACATCAAAATTCTAGCCCGGAAGTCGCGTTCCAACGCACCTGATGACGACGATTTTATCGTTCCTTCCGACTCAGACATAGAAACAAAATCGGTCAAGTCGTCTTCATCTCGCTCTTCATTATCACACCATTCGAATGCTTCTTCTGATGATTTCACCGACGATGACGACGAGGCACCGAAAGCGTCCAAGGCAAAGGGCAAGGCATCTTCGAAGAAGGCTCCTAGTGGGAAGAAATCTTTACCTACGGATCATTCTTCATCCACAGGATTTACCTTCTTGACTGCAGCAGAACAACGTGAACAGGGCAAGAAAAATGAGAAGAAAGCAGCGGAGGATCCTTATGCTTTCTTGGCTGATATACAAGACAAAGAGCGTCGCAGACCGGGAGACCCAAACTATGATCCGCGTACACTTTATATACCTTCTAAGGCCTGGAAAGACTTTACACCGTTTGAAAAGCAGGTAAGCATTTCGGGTCGTAAATTTGTTGATATTCTTTATGATTGAATGCTTTTAGTTCTGGGAGGTTCGTAATTTCACATATGTCGAATTACGACTACTGAAATATCTGGACAGATCAAACAAAACCACTACGATACAGTGAGTGGATATACTGTCATATGTCCGACCTTTTTCAATGAGTTTTTCAGATTCTTTTCTTCCAAAAAGGGTAAGATTTACAGTATAAAATCCCTATGAGAAGTGACAGATTATTTACCCATAAACCTTCGATAGAAAATTCCTAGAGGTAGGTAGTATAGCTGTTTCCACCGTCAGTTCGACCATTGATTTGTATTTCAAAGCTTTATGAAGATGATGCCCGTATTGGCCACCAAGAATTCGATCTAAAACTTACATCAAGAGTGAAAATGTCCATGGTGCCTCAAAAATTTGCACATTCTGCAGATAGATATTAACGATTTCTCTCTAGGTTGGGGTCCCCGAGATGTCCTTCAACTTCTGGGCTGCGTAAGGCACCTATTTTCCTAAGGTATATTTTACTAATAGATTTTCCGTGGCGTAGGAAGTTTCTCGGTAAAGGTCGGTTAAGCTCACATGATGTTAACTCTATCTTACTAGTATGTAGGCTATAAAGTTGGACGCGTTGACCAAGCAGAAACGGCTCTTGGAGCAGAAATGCGAATGGCTGCAGACAAGTCAAAAGGGAAAATTAGTGAAGATAAAGGTAAAGACAAAATTGTCAGACGGTCAGCGAGATTTTCCTACCCCCCGAATTAAATTGATTTTCTTTTTAGTGAGCTCAATAAAGTGTACACCAACGGGACCCTGGTTGATGCTGAGCTGCTCACGGACGAGCAAGCAGGACACTGTGTTTCTATCTGTGAAGAAGCGTCAGCCGATAAGTCTGACGATAAACATAAGTTTGGAGTTTGTGTGTTGGATTGTTCAACGTCCCAATTCAACCTGAGCTCATTTGAGGACGATATCTGCCGCACTAAACTGGAAACGCTCATGAGACAGCTGAGACCCAAAGAGTTACTGTTCACCAAGGTACGTATCTTATTTCCATTCTTCCGAGATAAGTTGAACAGATTTCAATTCAAGGGAACTTTATCCGTGACAACAACCCGTTTACTCAAGTCGGTGCTTCCTGCCGCATGTCTATGGACCGGATTACGAACCGTTGAAGGCTTCGATTATGAATCGACATTGGGGGAACTCCGAACGCTATACCCAGCAGACGATGATGATAGCATGGAAACTGACGAAGATATCCTACCCCAAACAGTCCCTGAATCTATCAGGGACATGGTGACGTCTAGGAATGCGATAACTTCATTAGGATCCATGATATGGTTAGTTACATATACATGTAGCAAAGGCCGGGATCTAACTTGCACTTAAGGTATTTACGACAACTCAACATTGACAAAGATATTCTTAGCATGAAGAATTTCAATGTGTATGATCCAATGAAGCGAGGTCTAGGTTTGACCCTTGACGGTCAAACTTTGGCTCATATCGAGGTGTGCACCCTGATTTATTTTACTCTATGGTATTAAGTGTATCTGGTCAGGTTCTTCTGAATAATGAGGGTACCGAAGATGGATCGTTACTAAAGCTGTTGGGGAGGTGTATCACACCTTTTGGTATGTCGAGTATGATGTTCCCTAATTTTCCTATCTGATATTGTTGACAGGGAAGAGACTGTTTCGTATATGGTTATGTATGCCTTTGCGTCAGATTGCGGACATAAACGCTAGGTAAGGACCCTCATTCCTATATTTCTTGTTATACACTAAGCTGACTCCCTACGGAAAGGCTCGATGCGGTGGAAGATCTAATAGATCACCCTACTTTTGAGGGTGAATTTACTGAGCTCGCTAAAGGTCTGCCAGACCTTGAACGAGTTGTTTCTCGTATTCATGCCAAGAATTGCCGCATAAGAGACTTTATCAAAGTCCTGGGCGTGAGTTTTTAACCTCATCTATAATGCTACTTTTAAAAATATCCCTTTATGGCGTCAGGCCTTTAAAAAGCTCAGCCGAGGGCTTGAGAAACTCGCAGACGAGTCGGAGGGTTTCAAATCGAAAACGATCTTGGGTCTACTCCGCAGCGCACCGAATCTCATAGCAAATATCAAGAATGTGGAAGACATGTATGTGAAACCCAGCTCCGAAAAAGGTAGAACATACCTATATCATCTTCCCTCTACCTACCTAGCCACTCAACTACATCTTCAGATGCAGACGAGCTTGTTCCTCAAGCGGGTAAAGACGAGGTCTACGATACGATTATGGAAGAAATCGCCGAATTAGAAGATCACCTCGAGAAAGAATTGAAAAAGTTTGAAAAGAAACTTGGGTACGACAAATAGTTGTCGGTTTCGGGAGCCTATTGCTAATAATGATGTAGATGTAAATTAACGTATTGGCATAGCGCTCAAGGAAACAAGGTAAGGCTTAGTCCAGATACTAGGACTTGACTCATCGGGGGCAAAGGAAATCTATCTAGTAGAAACACCGGCCAGTTATAAGGGCATCCCTAACGATTGGACTAAAAGTGCTTCGACCAAGGTGTGTATTCACTCAACGGAAAAATCGGACCGAGTTTGAGATTGTCCAGGCCAAGTCGAGATGGGTCATCGGGTCTTTGCGAGGTAAGGTTCGCGAGCTGAAAGAGGCTCGCGAAAACCGCAACGCCGCAATTAAAGCATTCAAATTTCGGTTATTTGCGGAATTTGACATCGACCGAGCTGTTTGGCTTCGTGTCATTAGAGTTTTCGCGGAGCTGGATTGCTTGTTTAGCTTAGCAAAGGCCTCCACCGCCATCGGAGAACCGTCATGCAGGCCTGAGTTTATCGAGGGTGAAGCTGCATGGATTGATTTTCATGAGTTGCGACACCCCACGCTGTGTGTGAGCGCAAATCTCAAGTCGTTCATTCCAAACGACGTGAAGCTGGGTGGCGATGTAGGAAAGATTGCATTGCTAACTGGTGAGTAGTCTCTTTTTCCTTCTGGCTTTAAATCAAACGCTAAGGTTTGTAGGGCCTAACATGGCGTAAGTTTTTATCCGAGTACACTACATATGTCGAAGCTCACCGTCACAAATAAATCAGTGGAAAATCAACGGCAAGCGATTTTACTTTGTGCAATGAAGTTAACTAACAATCCATTAATATAGGTCATGCGTATGACTGCGACCGGTGTCGTGCGTGTCTCAACTTAGTCGATACATACCAATCTTCATTTTAATTATAACAGATCATGGCTCAACTTGGAATGCTAGTGCCTGCAACCCGAGCGAGGTCTGTCTTTATTGATCTCGCCCACGTCAATTATGCTCAATGATCATCAGATTGTGCCCAGTCGATGCCATCATTACGCGAATGGGAGCATATGACAACATGTTTTCAAATGCTAGCACATTCAAGGTTGAACTTGATGAATGGTATGACTCAACTCTACTCGTGTTCGGCCCGGTTAACGATACATTATGGCCTTCAGCTGCAAAATCCTTCGTGACGCGACTCCTAAATCTCTCGTTATACTCGATGGTACGTCTGGTTAGGCTTCACAGCGAGATTTTTTTTATGGCGTTCCCCAGAGCTTGGCAGAGGTACCTCCACATACGTGCGTACTTTTTTTCCCCCGACCTTCATTACCTCATCGTTGAACGAACGCCTTCCAGGATGGCATGGCAATCGCAGGGGTATTGTCGATCCAGTTGTCCTACCATGTTATTGGCTAATCAACGCACATTAGGCTGTTTTACATCAGCTCGCAACGCATACGTTGCCTTTGTCCTTCTTCGCTACGCATTATGGATCTTTGACAGATGACTTTGCATACCACCCCAATATACGAAACATGCATATGTCAACCATTGTTGATGACGAAAAACGAGATGTCAGTACTCTCCGCACCCACAAGATATACATACGAACACCTCACTAATAAACAATTAATTTGTAGCTTGTGTTCCTATTCAAGCTTATCGAAGGCGCCGCCACGTCTTCCTTCGGTACACATGTCGCTAACCTGGCCGGGGTTCCTTTGCCAGTTGTTGAGCGTGCGGACCTTGTGTCCAAAAATTTTGCCCAGCAATTTAAGGAAAGACTCCAAATGAAGAAAGCAAAAGACGGTGCCGCAAAGCTGCCCATCGTCGCCCAAGCCGATTTTGCATATCTCTTCAAGATAGCCACGGGCAAGCTGTCAATGCCAGACGAGCCAATCAGGCAAAAGGAGATCCTACTCAGGCTAAGGGAAACGGTCCGACATTACATTCAAAAATGAAGTCCTAGTTCATGCTCATCTTGCTGTCTTCTGCTCTCGGCCCTACATCATAGCCCCGTAACTCATAACATACCCACTCAGAATCTTGCTAACGTTTAACCACACGTTTTTTTACATTGTACTATAATTGGCTGATCACACCTATTAAATTTGTTATAAAAAATTAATAGGCGCGCGATTCATGAGGCTCTGCCCACCCCTGTTCTAGAGATAGAATGAAGAAATTTTCGTAACCGAGTAACGCGGCCCATGTAATACTGTACATATCATGAGGACCAACCCTATGCGTTGCCGTACAGCTCGAACTCCCAAGGGACCTTCTGACCCGGACCTGCTTCATCAAACCAGATTCTCCTGAGTCGACAGGTCGCATAGATCCGTACGTATGCCACATGCGAGTATGACCCGCTAGGGATGGCTCCAGAGGAGTTCATGCGCAGACTTCGGACATTCGAGTCGTCATCCACAGACCCATCGCCCTGATTGATTAGATTCGGGGATGAGAAATAGGGGAGATAAGAAGGCAAACAGAGGGTGACTGTTGACCACGCGGTCAAGGGCCTCGATGACGAAGGTGGGAACGAGAGAGGAAGATGGAGTAGGGGATAAGCATCCATCGTGGATGATAATTTTAGACGAGGCTGTTTCTAAATGAATATCCAGGAGTTACTATGCGTCTCCGACTTAAATTGGAGGTAATTTGGAGAACCTAACAGGACAAAAATATAACTTCCTTCTCGCACAGATTGACGAGATATGGATCCAAACAGGGACTATGGGGTAAACTTCACATGGAGGAAAGAAACTGCACCTGAAAAGTGGAGAGCCGGATGATCCCCATCCGGTTTGACTGATCGACAATCCCGACTTCGAAAGACCATTCCCTCCCCATATTACGAATCTGTAGGTGCATCCAAGGATGTCTGATACCCAGGTCATTTGATTTATCACGCGCACCACGAGGAGGCCCAGAGTGACCAGGGCCACCAGCAGGAGGGCAGTGGATGTATGTAGTTCGCAGCGTTGGCGATTGGATCTGGAGTACCGTTTGGTTCAGGCCATATCCCACGTCGTCGGAGTCGTTGTTCATAGTCGGTGGAGATATGATCATCGTTGGAGCCGCTGGAAGCGGTAAAGATTTTGTGTCATGTAAAAGGTGTATGGAAGAATCTGCAGTCAAGGACGCGTCCAAATGGGTCTCGAAAAGTTGCAAAGGATCTGAGCCGGTGGATGAGAATAACGACATGATAGAAGGCTGTACTGAGTTCGAGAACATGTCTTTCATGTTCTTAATTTCTGACAGAGGAGGGATTTAGCCGATCCTGAACGCTTCTAACGAGCTTCAGTGTATCTCAACGAATGAAGTAGTGTGAACGAAGAAGACCCCTCGTCGAAGGCTGATGAAAAGCATTTGTTTGGTACAAATTGTGCAGCTAAATACCGGGTATTCTTGACCCGAAAAGACCGAGCGCCTTCGTACAAACGCGCACCTGGTCAGGGCATACCATGCATCCCTGAGCTTCTGTTAGTGATCCGCCCTCCATGAGTCGATGTATCCGACATCTGCCACCGATATCGCACAACACAGGGGCACCGAGGTCTTCAGGTTTCATCACTTATCGGCTCAGTTCAGAGGTAGGAGTTTGAGCGTTTCGATCGTGACATTTTTGGGGGTGCTAGTAAGTCCATGGAGAGCGCGCTCCGCAGCAATCTCAGCGGGCTTTTCTGACCATAGCTCAGAACTAGAGATGTGAAGCATCCGCGATCGAAAGGGTGAGGCGCACAACTGTTACGGGTATGATTAGGGGTGTGATAAGGAGATATTGCTTCAATTCAAGTTACATGTTACATGCAACAACAACAAAAAAACATAGCAGAGCGGACTGGGAAATTTTTTGAATGGCTGAGAAAAGTGCTAAGAGCCCGAGTCCAAAACAGGAGAAACCACGATGACGGAGGCTGTAAACAGATTTAACGGGAGCACGGCGGAAATAACGAGAACTAGGACTGACAAGAACGCGAGTCGTCATAAAAATGGCAGGTGCCTCCGTTGTGGTGGCGTTTGGTTCGGCACTTGGAGGTGATGTGATCTACTGTACCAGCCCCTGCAACGGCATTGTGCAGACAAAAACGGCAAGAAAAATCAGATCGACGAACAATTATGGTGACCGTAGCAATATGAAATGTCACGGTCAAGGTGATTGTACTGGGTAACTTTACAGGTTCGGTATGCCCAGATCATGTATTGGTGCCCTTTGACAGTGAACCGCCCGCTGTCTGCATAATACCTAGTATATTTGATCAGCCGCGAAGAGTAACGAAAATCAAAGGTTGTGCCATCATTACTTGGCCAAATCATGACAATCTGTGAGTGAACGAATCTCCGTTAGGAATCTGGGTAGTTTTGTATTGGCATTCCATGCGCACCTTGCATGTCTAACAGAACTTGGCTGCAGGAATGGAACAGCATGTCAGCTGAACTCTAAAACCCTAGTATGACCACGCTCCTGCTCACTTTGGTTTTCGGCATAAAGTAGTGCACTTCGCAGGACAGAGGTTCAGTTTCTCCGCCGACCTCGCAGTAATGTTGGTGGTGGTGCTGACAAGAGCCGCAGAACTCCCCACGCATGACCATATCCCCATTTCTGTTCCGTTGTACACCGTAGAGACCTGGATTGCAGCAGGAGAACCATCATCACAGGTTATACCTACCCTCGCGGGTTAATCACCGGTTTAATTAAAGCCTAAGAGCATAAAGGAGAAGTCTGGAGTGCACGCACCCAACGTTACCCCAAGCTGAATAAATGCAAGGATCACAAACATAAGAAAAACCCCTGTGCAGAGCATCGTGTCCTAAACAATGGGTTGACTGGACGAAACCGCGTGGAGGAGGAAAAGAGAGCAGCCTGGAATCGATCAATATTGAATATTGATCTTTGTATCAATAAGGACGTTTTGACTCAGCGAAGTCGACACCTTCAGAAGCCCCTAAAGATCCGGAACGTGTATATGAAGTGGGTTACCTTTCAAGGCTTCACTTTACTCCACAGGTGCCGCACGGTATCTGCGGGAAGAATCCCGATTACCCTCTTAAATAGAATAACGTTTCCATCTTCCTCCTGATTGGATTTGTATGGGTTGATGGGTAGTACCTGATGGCCTTGGTCTTCACATGGGTAATGGCAGCAGCGAGACGCGCTAAATTGACACTGAGCTCTAAGTCCTAAGAATATATGCCGCAATGTACGTACTCCCTTGTAGATACATCCAGATCCACAGCCGGGGAATAAACGTCAAGTACGGTAGAGAGCAGATTGGTCACCGAACCGGCATACAGGACTCGTAGTATTTCATATGCATTCCAGTACAAGGTCGGATCTGCTAGCCACCCTGATTGAAAATTTTTTCAATGAACGAACGTGCCTAGACAAACACTACTGTTTGTTGCATTTGGTCGTCTTTGTACCGCGTCGGGGTAGTCGGAGCATCTATGCTGACAGATGGCCTGCAAAGCGAAACCACCCCTAGTGGATAGGATCTGATAAGGCCAAGAAGCTCCATAGCCTACGGGATCACTGGGACATTAAAATTCCAGCCTGATTGGTCGCCCTCCCTCTAGCTTCCCCCGATCTCGAACAACGAACGACTGTCCTCTCCCCTCGGAATCAAAAACGGTCAGAAGATGGGACAGACAGTCACACCCAACCACCTGCCACTTCCTCGGGCGGGACTCCTGTCATAGAGTGAACAAGTTGCCAGCCTGTTCTGGCTTACTTCCGATCACGCGATGAGCCCAAGTGCGCGTCAGTGGGCCCCTCCCCTGGTCGTCGAAGGCCCGAGAACCCCGCCCGACTTCATGCTAAGAGTTCTCCTGAGGATACGCACTGGAAGCGCCCAGAGGACTGCACCGCGGACTCGGAGATGGCGGCGGAAACTTGGCTCTCTCCCCTAGGTGGGATGGGCTTAGAATGTGCAATGTGGGTCTGTGTACACGTAGATAGCCTTGAATCACGTCCGCGACGCGAGAATAGAGCTACAGAAGCTGGTTCTTGAGTCTTGGAACAGTGGGGGTGTCCTTGTTTTCGAACCTTGCCAATGGAGACTCAAGCGCTCACGTTTTTAACTTTCAGTTCGGCGACATCTTATGTACGGGAACTGAAATATTCGCCGGACACTGAGGAAATATTATTGCTGTACCAAATATACACAAAGCCTCATGCCGATCTCGGCAGAGGCCTGACTCAGAGTAGCCATCAGTCGGGTTCCGAATTCCTGATGGGGTTTTTCGTTCTTCTTCGCCCTCAAAGTATTTTTGTCGTGGACCACGGCGACGTTAGTGCGTATATTTTAGCGCAAGGAGCTCGAGATCGCGCTGAATAACATAGTTCCCACCAATGACCTTGCTCGTCCGTGGGTTCTAGGTCATAGCCGCACTCGATCTCTTCCCACCACGCGCTGCGGACGTCGTCGCTGTTTGTGGTCGCCATCATTGCAGGTTGTGATAAATACACCAGCGCCGCTTTATTCGCGACGGGGAACTCATATTGATCAATGATGGCTTGATTTCCGCTAAGTGTAGTTAGACCACCGCTGATTGTAGCTAGACCCTTGGTTGTCGTGTTCCCACTGCTTGTAGTCTAAACTTTGACGAGTGAGTCAATTCGTGATGAATCCTTCTTATGCATCAAGTACAATTAACTCAGTCCTTGAACCCAGGCTCCTCGTAGTGAAACAATTGAGCCATTGGAAATTCGGAAACACGCTAAACAAGTGTAATGACTCGAGCTATATACAATGAAGCTAAGGCTAGTGTGGTCGCATACGATCTGATCACTTACAAGTATCCTTTGGTGGCTGAAACTACACTCTATCTCAAGCTGCGCCGCGAATAAATGCCTGAAGAATTCTAAAACCCACGATCACATGGCTGCGCAGATACATGGAAGTACGGATAAAACCCAAAAACGGCTGGTTTCCGGGGATTGTACGTCCTTCACCATGAGTTACCCGCTCACCGTGGCTAATAATTGTGCTTTAAGATTTTCCATGCGCTAGGGTGTGTTGGAGTACTCACCCCGGACCAGCCTAATTACTTCTATGCCCTGGTGGCGCTAGAGCTCAATTTAATGGGGACATCATGATGGTGCTGTACTTAAGTTACAAACCGTGTCCGGCGGCGTGATCGTTCTTAATTGGCCACTCGTTTCCGCTACTCGTTTCTTCTCGCGGGAAATTATACCCAGGGCTATGCAGGATATTTTTGTGAAAGGTCAATTAAAGTATGTCGCGAAGATAAGGAGGGAGCGAAAAAAGAAGAAAAAAAAGTGGCGCATTCCCATGAAGCATGAAGGTGATGTGGGTGATATTATATTATGAGTTGAAAGGCCGCGGCCAATGGTGACGCTTCGATCACAGGCATATCATGTATCTCATCGATGGCTCGGGGATGTCTTAGCGGTTGGTATGTTGTCAGGGTATGTAATTCCTGGACCAGATGAATCTACGGACACGCGGCGAGAAAAGACATATGAAATCGCTTCAGTCAGGCCCATTCTGCTTATTGGGCCCGGTAAGCCGGAGATGTTGTGTTGTGGGTTGAAAACTGACTCTGTTTTTTTTTTGTCATTTAAGTTTCCACCTCTAATCGGTCCAGGGATTGGCATCAAATCGCGCAACCTATTCCGATTCGCAGGGTTTTTATTTATGTGAATAGCAAGAAGTACACAAGTTGTTGTGCTTCCGCAGATAAATGAGCCGTCGCAGTACAGTGCTCCCCCCCCAAAAAAAACCCTTTGGTGAGGCATGTTGTGATAGGAGATAGATCACGGAAATGTGACGAAGGAGAAGGATTCGAAGTGATCAGCAAAACGACCACGACCTTCGGGAGAAGGGATGATCAAATGCATGTTCTTTGGGGCCCTAAAACGACGAAGGGAAGGCGTGCGAGGGGAAAAGAGGACCCCCGTTCCTGTTTTTCTGACACGGACACGGAGCTCAGGAACTAGTGCCGAATAATGGAGGTTCTTCGGTGGATAACATAGCGTCTGAGGGCCCTTTTAAAAGCAGGTTCGAAGACTGGAGAAGACCGATCAAAAGCAGAGCAAGGTGCCGGGGGTGGGATGGGCGTCTGGAAGGCAGGCGTTTAGTGAATAGAGTTTTGCGGAATGGGTGGATAAGCAGGTACGGCATATTTGAAGGGGGTCTGAGGGGGGTCGTGGGCGAGGCCGGAAATAATAATATCGCGGAGTACGAAAAGATATGATGGGAGTGCGGATCCCTGGGAGGCTCGCCGAAAGAGGCATAAGGGGAGATGAGTTGGGACGTACGAGGACGGCGTGGCCATTTGGATCAGATATCGTCCAAGTCGCATCGATCTCGAATCTCTGATCCTCGGTCTGCACTCTTTTCTTTCCTGTTTCATTTTTTCTACTTACATACTAACCATCAGGTCCTTTCCAAGATGTGCACGCCTTCTCCGTCTTCTTTCAGTTCGTGCCTGCCATCCGCTCCTCATTTCATCACATACTTACATATATAGTCTCTTGGACCCTGCCCTCCGTATGAATTCAACTTCGCGTACCGACTGTCGTCCTTTAAATTCCCGGTCCAGTAACTAGGCTCACTCCATGTCGCAATTCCCTTACCTCGTAGGACGCTCTGGGCTCCCCGTAAATCACATACCCCTGGACCGCTATAACTACCCTCCCCACGACCGAGCTCAGCCAGATCTCACGCCCTCCCACTGGCTCCAGCCACATAACCGAGCCTCGGACTATATCCAAGAATCTGGCGCACTGGTCCCCCAGTTTTCTACGAATTATGATTATTCGTCTTCTACCCGTCCCACTAATAATCGCGCGCACGTACCAACTCTGACTGCGGCACACCCTGGATGGGACGTCGACCCCGTCCCCGAGCAGTCCTCTCGCGTCGTTCCCATTAACCCGACAGATATTGGCTACCCGACGCAGCTTAATTACCACGTCCCTAGCCATCACTCTGTTTCCTCCGTTTCTCCTCAATTACAGTCCCAAGCGGAATACCCACCCCCCACGCTCCACCCCAGTCTCTCCCGATCTCCGTCCTACTCATCGCAGCCTCTCGGCACCTCCCAGTGGGACGATGATTTATATCGTATCCCAGAGTCCCATTCGTCGGGGCATTCGTCCGCGGCCCTCACGCCCTCCACGCCGCTCGTTAAAATGGAGCAGGAGGAAGCCATCGATCCGTTCGTTATGGAGCCCCTCCACGTAAACGCGGGACTGAGCAACCTCAGCCAGTCTTTGGCCCCACCGACAGAGGTACCGCTTCGCGCCACGCAAGCCTCTCCACCGATGCGGCGGATGATGAGCGTTTTTCGCCTCAACCCGTTTTCGATACACAGTGGTGGGGGAAAGGGTGTCGTACAGGCGACTTGGAGTGGCGGGGAGGCACACGCATTGGACGAGGAGCCGCTAGAGTTTGAATTCCAACTCAAATTGGACGGCGTCGAGGAGCCGGAGGCAGCCGTGGAGCCCCTTCGGACCTTCTCCCCGGATTTTGAGCTTCATGAGGATCGTGGCTATGGAAAAACAAGCGATTGGGGGGACGAGTATCAGACAGAATCGGTTTACACGACGTCGACGCCGCCAACATGGGAGACGGAGTATCCAACGAGCTCGGAGGAGCACTACTCGCCGTCGGGATCGGTCACCCACTCGAGGCCGTCTTCGACCTCGCGACTACATCATGGTACGCCCTTCTCAATTTTTTTTTTAGTGTAGGGAAAACGTAACTCATTTGCCACAAAAATTTCCTTCCCGCCTTACAGTTACTTCACATCCTTACCTCCGGAAATCAAACAGCCGCGAAGCTAGCGAGAGCTATGAACAGCACCACACGAGTACGCTTACTGGGCGAGATTACCTGCACCGAACGCGGGCACCCGACGCTGTCCACTCCCTGCGGACCCAAGCCCGCGCAGGGCCGTCCTCACGAAGCAGCACCTACAATTTCGATGAATCTCCCGGCTTTAACGTAAGTCCTTCGTTATATTACATCTACGCCCTAATGAAATATTCATTATCCCACAGCCTTCGCTGCTTCCCTCCGTCACATCCGCAAATAGACGGTGGTCGCTGCCCGATAATCCGGCTTACCCCCATGCCCCGTTTCTCGTACAGGGATGAGGCTCGCGCGATCACGAATGGTGAGCGGACTTGGATGGTTTGACGCCGGTGTTATTTGCTGTATTTCTATTCACGTCGCGCCCTTGTGCTTCTTGATTTGAACATTTTTGATGTCAAATGACGCGTACACTAGTTTAATGGACTGTGGATAATATTTGGTATTGATATCGATATTTGTTTTATTTTGATCGTATGTACATTTATTAATCCTAGATAGCACAAAATTGTATTCCTACACACGATGGGGTTTAATAACAATTAAAAAAAAACTCTTCTGTCAACTTCGGGTTGTTCGGGAAGGGAGAAAAGTGTTCAACAGTGATACGTTCCGCACTTCACTGGGCACTCCACCTGCCACAGCACGTCAAAGCACTCAAGGCTTGAAGTTGGATCAATCGGGCGTGTGTTGCGTTTGTTGCTCCTTGAAACCCTACCATGTTGTGATCACGGACCATAACTTCACCGGTGGATACATTTCAGTTTAGAGTGCATATACTAGTGGAGACCCGCAATATGCTCACCCCCTGTCCATTCCACTGCGTCCCACAAAGCCCCGACGCCTAGATCGGGATCGTGGGCCGTATGGAAGGCATCAGGTGCGATCCCGTCCCGAAACTTGGGGCGTAGAGGGGCACCCATCCCCAGCGATCGGGTCGCGAGTCGTAGGGCGAAGGGCGTAGGCCCGAGAGTCCGGACGTGATATAGCTCTGCGCATGTCGCCTCCCATCGCAACAAGGTCGGAGCCGCAGAACTCAGGGGGAGAGAGGAAGTTCAAGAAGTCCACCCAAAAGCGCGGACAGGGAGCCATAGTTCTGTACGTGTCGTGTCGGATTGTGTCAGAATTCCATCGTTCTTGTGGATCGCAGCGCGGTGCGACATGTGCGTGTGTGTTCTTAGTGTGCGCGTGATCTGCAGGCACGGAGCCCGGGCTATGGTCACAGCTATTGCTTGGGGAAGGAAGGGCTCATGACTTGGAGCGGCGAGGTGCGGAGAAGGGGCTTGCGTAGTCCGGGGCAGGGGTGTAGTTCTGGTTCGGTATGTGTCGTGCTCGTAACCAGCACGAAACCCGGGGGTCGTTCTCGTGGTGCGGGACACATGATGATTTGCGGGCACGGGGCCAGGACCGCTGAACTCAGACCAGGCTGATGACGAAAGGAAGAGCCGCGGGATGTGGGCGAATACTGCGGGAGTTGGATGACTGTACAGGTGGTTATGTCCTGTATTACTCGGTCATGAGAGATAAGGCATTAATATTGTTTTGTTAGATGAACGAGCGAAGAAATGTATATATAGAAGTGGGCTGGCTCCAAGCTGGTTCTCATACAGGCGTTGAGATAGAATTGGGCGCGTGACACTCTCGAGAATGTGGTGGTGTCCAGGTAGACGGGCGATAGATTCCTTATGGGACGAATTTTGCGAGCAGAGTCTCGATAGAGAAAATGAACCACAAGTTCAGTCGAGTGTCGATAGATAGGATGCACCGCAGGGCACTGGGGGGAGTCGCAGTTCAAGTTTCGTTTAAACCATCAAGGTTTTACTTGTTTTCGTTATTTCCTGATGTCTTCAGAGCGCGTAAGTACAATGAGGCACAAATGTGATTTCGGGTGTTCTGTGGGACAGTCGTGGAAAGAGAATCGCAGAGAAATAACAAAGAACCCAATAACGGCTCCGGTATGACATTTGAAGCTTTGTAGTCGCGGCCCCTTGTGAGTGGAATGTATTGGAGAACACAAAACAAGGGCGGGACAAAGAGCGGTATTGTTCCGTATTTAGCTTCGAGTTGTTCACAGCGTCCCCGACGCTACAGTGCTTTGTGACGGACTGTTTTTGTCAGCATGTGATCGATCGGAGCCTGAACAGCCGATGATTGCCGCCAAGTGGGAGGTCCCCCTGGCACCGCAGAGGGCAAGCATCCTCCTCAGACCGGACATCCAGTTGCCCGTTGTTGCCAGCCCAGCGCTTGTGCCTCATGCGCTTTGCTCGGAAACCGGATGCTCGCACAAGTTTCGTATGTATCCGGCTCAGAGACCGGTCAAAGTGAACGTATTTATGTTGACTATGGCTTGTGTAGTAATCTCGCCGCGGTCTGCGCGGATGAGCATCTGTTTGAATAAGGTATGTAATAAGGGAACAGGCACAAGCACTTTTTACATACACACCGTGGCCTTTCCGGAGAATGTATTAGAGTTTGGCGTCGAGACCGTTGTCAGAGTTGGCAGGTGGACGGTTGCTCCTTGGCAGCTGGAAGCACGAGAGCAAACCTTCTTCTGGATTTTCATAACGGCCACAACGATGCGAAAGAATAGGAGGAGTAGAGGTCGGTGTCGAGCTGCAGCCGGTTTTGGGGCGGTTTGGTGGCGGAAGCTGTGGGCGGAGTAAGTGGTTGGTATCGGGGTCCTGGGTATGTCAGATCATACAAAACCCACGCGGCGGCCACGAGAGCACCCTTGGCATTTTCCACGCGACCGAGGTACCTTGTGGAGTTCAATATCCTCCAAATACCTCCTCATCCTCCCTCTATCGTCCCCGCAATAAATCCTCTCCTTCTCTTCCTTTTTTTCGGGCTGTCTACTCAAAAAAATCTTGCTTTTACACCGATACGACCCACCTACATTCCCGACAAATGCCGATAACAAAAACAGAGAACCTGGGCCAGTCTGCGAGGCAATGGAGGCGGCGAAGTGCTGATGTTGGTGGACTTCATTTAGCGACGGGGAACAGCGGGCAGGGACAGGGCTGGATAGGTTACTCGGGCGAACTGCAGTACGTCACCCCGCCGGTATGCCACTAACTTTCGGTGAACTCGTCACAGCACCCAGTTTGCAGAACTTCTCAGCGACATGTATACTCAAACGCTACATGCCGTTCAGCAGGAAAATGATCCATCCTTGTATGTCGATATTCTTCTTCTCGTTTATGAGTCATGCCTGAGGCTGTCCAAGCATACCGACCGACTTATCGCCCGACACACGATCAGACCTCATCCGCAAGCTGGACTGCTGGGGCTTCGAACCACACAAGCTCTCTGAGGAGGAGGTGTTGTCATGTACATTGATCTTATTCGAGGCGTTGTTTCGCATTGAGGGGATGGAAGAGGCTGTTGGGATCTCCTTGGGTGTGTTTATCAGCTCCTCTTGCCTCTCCCACGGCTTGCTAATCCAAATGTCAGGCCAAATATCGTCTTTTGTGCATCACCTCCGCCAAATTTACAGATTTGAAAACTCTTACCACAATTTTGAACATGCTCTCGATGTACTCCAAGCGTCGCAATCATATTTACGATCTGCGGGGATGGTGCCACCACTTTCCATCCTCCTCATACCAGGCCTCAAGTGGAAGCCACAACGGGCATTCAATAGTGGGCCTTTGATAACAACCCTCGGCCTACCCGAATTGTTTGCATTGTACATTGTCGCTATCGGTCATGATGTTGGTCATCCGGGGTTTACTAACCTTTTTATGGTCAGTGACCCCTACTTGAGATATGGGTCTTCGTATTGACACTTTATCCCTCAGAAAAACGCGGAGACTCCGCTTTCGATTGTCTTCGATGGGAAATCCGCACTGGAGCAGATGCACTACCAGCTTCTATTGCGTGTTATGCGATGCCATGGACTTGGATCGCTGCTAGATAGCCCTGCTAATGGGATGCATATCCGCAAGCTGCTATGGCAGACTGTACTTGCAACTGATATGAGTGTGCACGATCAATTTATGCGCAATTTCAAAGATATTATCGATGGCCAGCTTGGGTCATTGTGCATTCGCCAAGTGATTGTCTGTCAAGCGATAATGAAAAATGCCGATATAAGTAATCCTGTATGTCCTGGGTCCATGAATCTCGGGCCCTTACTTACATTTTACTTTCGCTAGAGTCGCCCGTATCCTGTATCACAACATTGGGCCACTGCCTTGATGAAGGAGTGGACGTCGCAAGCGGTTTTAGAGAAAAATCTCGATCTCCCTGCGACTGTGCAGCCATCTGACAATCCCCTCGTTGAAGCGAAGTCCCAGGTGTTCTTCATCAACACATTCGCGAAACCTCTTCTCGATCTCACAGTTCGAGCCGTTCCAGGTGAGCTCCTTGACTGATAAGCGTCGCTTCGATCGCCATCTCACCTCGACAACAGAAATGAAAACCTATGCTGATACATGTGCGGCTAATCTGAATAGTTGGTCAACACGTTGTACAGAGCTTCAAGCTCAGAAGATCGAAATTCCACCCCCCATAACTCACCCGCGTCACCCTGATGATTATATGTCCGCCTTTCCCCTCACTCTCCCCCCTTCTCACCGCACCCCCCAAACTGACGATCACACCCTTATCTGGCCGGCGGCGATATATTCACAATCGCCCGGCTCATCTAGCGGCTCATCAGAGTCCAACCCATGCTCACCGACAGAATCGGTGTCATCCTTTATCTTCTCCCCGGTATCCGATACCTCGAACCCTCGTCCACCCTCGAGCGCCGGTAGTAGCGGCAGTGGTGCGAGCCACCTAAATGGGAGCCTCCTTGTACCCGATGGGCATGCAGCCATCCGCGCTGCAGGTCAACTAGGCATCCGAAAACAGAAGAGTATGAATCGTAATTCTTGGTCCCCTTACTCGACCGCCGGCCAGCCAAGGGTGGCGGCCGCTGTCGCCCTCCTCGTATCGACAGATGCAACAACGCCGATTTTGGCGCCTGAGAAACCCTCAGCCAGCACGATCGTTGTGAAGCCTATCACATTCGAGAAGAGTAAACTCTCGAAATAAGACTTGATAGTGAAGACCGGGAGTACATTTGACATTGTGGGTAGTACAAAGGGATTGAGGATCCCTCTTTGTACGGAGGGAGGTGTGGGGCGGCGGCACCTTACGACAGAGGCTGGCGGCCAAGCTGACCTCCAGAGATGGGCTGGCCGTGTTTTGGGCTCTCCGTGAGTTCTGTGGGGACGGGCCAGCCAACACGTGGAGAGGCAAAGGACGCTTGTGCGCGCGCTGTCTCTTGTTCACTATGGACCATCTAGGAGGACTTTTTGTTCTGCTCGGCTTCGCCGGGCATAGTTATATCTTGTCTTTGAATGTCTTCCGACCTGCATCCCATCTACATCATCAACTGATTGGTACACGTTCGTTCAATGAGCGGCGCATCCATTGTGTACATACCTATCTGTATAAAATTAGCACTGGGTCGTGTTTCGTTTTCCTCGTATTTAATCTGGGTCGACATTGGTCTTCTTGTAATTCTATATGTAGCGATTTTATGCATTGTTTCAAGGTCCTTTTCTTTTGGTCAGGCTTGTTGGAAGTTGCTAAGATGAATCCTAATCAGGGTATTGATTTGTGCTTGGGCCGACGGATCAGCGACCCACATGGCACGTCGTTCTTGACGATGTACACGCACTCGAACCACATACCGCAACCACCGCACAGCGCTGGGCTTGGATATCAAGGTATACGACGTCTGTGTGTAGCAACGATCCGATAGGCTCACTGCTTTTCCAGGTCTGAGGCCCCGTATCGAGCCAAGCCAGGTTCCATCGACAGTTGAAGCCATCGAAGTCGATCGCCACGAATGGGAAGACAAGCCATACACGACGCTCCCCGGGACACATGCACCCCTTTCCACGACAGACTACGTCGCCATTGACCAAGGTGCGCCAGGCCCTTTGCCTCCGTCCCCATTATCATTACACCTGAGACGTATCTAACATCGACCCCGCGTGTTAGGCAACTCGTCCCCGAAATTCGTTCGCCTCTCGACGTGGAACATCCCCAGCAGTTCGCGTCTCGCTTCGGAATGCCAGATCCCCATGGCCGCTGTGTTTCAGCCGTTCGCAGAGCTTGATCCACGGGAGGATCCCGTGCCGCTAGTGGAGACAGGTGAGAATGGGCCGGCGCGCTGCGAGCGCTGTAGGGCGTATATCAACCCGTGGTGTACGTGGGTCGCGGGGGGGAATAGATGGAAGTGTAATTTGTGTACACATGAGACGAACGGTGCGTCATTTCGCGTTCTTCCCGTGTTTGTGCCCTCTCATCGACAGTTTTACAGTACATCCCGAGTATTTCTGCAACTTGGATGGGAATATGCTGCGCCTCGACCACCTACAGCGGCCCGAGTTGAATAAGGGTACGGTGGACTTTGCACTCCCGAAGGAGTACTGGGCTTCGCATCCACCGCATACCTTGACATTGCCCTTTTTTTCTCCCGAGCCTCGACTACAAGGGCCCAAAAACCCGGTGCCTATGCACTATGTATTCGCGTTCGATGTATCGCAAGAATCGATACAAACTGGGATCTTATCAGCTGCCTGTGACAACCTACGGACTATACTATTTGGTGGGACCTCCCCAGACGGCTCGCTGGTAGAGCCATGCTTTCCTCCCAACAACACACTCGCCATTATGACTTTCGACAGCACAATACATTATTACGACCTCTCAGTGAGCTTCAGCTTGCTTTTTGGTATTCTACGATTTACATTTACCAGTCAGAACAAGTTCCAATGTTAGTCACCCCTGATATTGAGGACGTGTTTATACCCTTGCGCAATGGCCTCTTTGTTAACCCTTTGGAGTATCGGTAATATGTTCGTACTTTCCTATTTAATTTTTCCTGATGATTTCCAGTGCTGGTATTGAATCGCTTCTGGAATCAATTCCGAGCCGCTTTGAAGATACTGTTATAAGGGATACGGCTTTGGGTTCCGTCCTAAGATCGTGTCTTGCTGCACTTGTGAGGACAATACATTTTACTTTTAATTACCTCCTGACCCGGTTCATAGACTGGATTTGGGGGCCAAGTGGTCATTTTCCAAAGTGCAATGCCCATGATCGGGATTGGAGCTCTTCCAAGTCAACCGAATGAGGCAGATTTGGTTAATACCGATAAGGAAAAAACATTGTTTAAACCCCGGGATAAATCATGGAGAGATATTGCCGAGGAATGTGCAATGGAGGGAATTGGAGTTAACCTTGTGCTAACGCCTAGTAGATACATCGATGTTGGCTCCATTGGTAAGATTTTATCGACATTTCAAAGGTAAGGTTACCAATATCCTCAACAAACTTTCTAGGTACTGTGGCGTCTGTGACCGGTGGCGATATATTTTTCCATCCCCGGTTCGAACCCTCTCGGGACGAGATCACACTTCACACTCAGTTACAGCGGCTTATGCGGCGTCTCCAGGGCTACAATTGCATCATGCGGGTACGATGCTCCAATGGTCTTGGCCTCTGCATGCTTCTACCTCCAGCCCTTGATCTAACACATGTTATTAGGCCTGCAGATATCGAGTAGCCATTATGGTAACTTTTACCAAAGTTCTCCGACTGACCTCGAAATGGGTGTTCTCGATGCCGACAAAGCTGTATCCGTCACCTTGGAACATTCTGGGGGTTCACTAAATACTCGGGAATTTGCGTATTTACAGTCTGCCGTGCTGTATACATCGGTTTCCGGCCAACGCAGGGCTAGGATATGTAATATCGCACTCCAGGTCGTGGAGCTTGCCGCAAATGTGTTCCAGTATGCGGATTTGGACGCTACTATTTCGCATATCGCTCGCGAGGGTAAGACGGTATGGGTTTTACTTGACAAGGAGGTACTGATGGCTGGTACAACAGCAATGGAACTGAGGACAAGAAAACCGATGCTTGTGGTCCGAGAGGGTATCACTGAGCGGTGTTCATCAATTCTCCTTGGTTATCGACAGCAATGTGCCGCTGCAACGAAGCCAACTCAAGTACCCTAAATTTCCTTGTGCACGGCGCTGCTACTGACAAGCTTTTTTCTTAAGCTAATTATCCCAGAGGCGTACAGAGCACTGCCCTCTTACGCATTGAGCATATTAAAATCCAAGCCCTTGAAAGGTTAGTCCTGTTGGGTTATCTTGGGCCCTGCTACCTAAATTGAATTGGGCACAGATGTACATGTTTCTTCTGACGTACGAAACTACTATGCACATAGGATAACTTCGATGAACACGCGGAGCCTGATGCACCACGTGTATCCGAGGTTGCTGGCTCTGCATGACCTAGACGATGAGACAGCTTTACCTGATGCATCAGAAAAAATATCCATCCCTTCAACCATGCGAAACGGACATTTTTTTATGGAAGCCAATGGAATTTATTTAATTGGTATGTTTCTCTAACGCCCTAGAACTGCTTGATCTTAGTTCCGTCCATTCTTCACAGATAACGAGGAATCTATGATATTTTGGGTTGGGTCCAGTGCTTCACCACAGCTACTAAACGATCTATTTGGAGTGGACGACGTGATGAGCCTCGATCCACATATGGTGAGGCAATGCGACCAGTATCATTTCTGTCTGACTTGACATACTTGATCCAGCACCAACTTCCGCCACTTGACACTCGGCTTGCGATCCAAGTCCGAAATATACTGACACATCGCCAAACACAACGGGGGCGTAGCACAAGAATGCATATAGCTCGCCAAAATCTCGATGCTGCCGAAATCGAATTTTCCGATATGCTGATCGAGGACAAAAATAATGGAAATCTGTCATATGTTGATTGTGAGTCTCAATGTTAGCCAAGCATGCCGTCTCTAATTGCACTTTTAGACTTAACTGTGGTTCATCGGCAGATATCGAACGTAGTGAGTTGTTTCATCAATGTCACAATGAAACCCTATCTAATACAACCCAAACAGCTAACGAATGGTGGTTCTTTGCAAGGCACACCAAGTTTACGAGGTTCACCGTGGTAGAATAGATATACGAATCATTTGATTAACTGTTCAATGGATAAACGAGCGATAACATTCATTGCATCAAAAGTGCAGAATCTGTATACATGAAACGGGAGAAATAAAAGGAAGGAATGTAGATATAGAGTCATTATGAGAAACGAATGTAAGGCAGAGCATAATGCGATTTAAATGCGGTCTGAATAAGCCCAAACTAAACTAAATAAGAAAGAAATCAATGTCCACTATTGGTCAGTGGGGATGGTTTTAGCAGATCGTCTTGAACCAAAACGGAGTTTACCATCGTCACCTCGTCCCCATGAGAAAATGCCAGTCCCGCCACCATCATGGGAATGGGTACTACCAGTTTTAGAGCGGAAAGACCAAGCAGATGGGGAGACCGGGCGCACATGCTCGGCTAGACCAGGGTCTAGATGTCGGTTGTGGTCACCATTGTGCAGATGCTCCGGATTTAGGTGATGGTGGTGATGGTGATGTTTTCCTGAGTGGCCTACAGTATGTCGGCCATCGCAACAGGCTCGTACATTCTCCAAACCCTCATATCCATCATCGGACATAGCATCTCCATGTAACTCGAAGTCCAAGTCATCTTCATCATGGTGCGGTACATCAACAAAAGACTTCGACGGGCTGTAAGGACTGTCAGGCCCATTCCAACGCAGGTATTCAACTGCTGGTGTTCCTGATCGCTTCCCGATGGATCCACCAACTGAGATTTGGGATCGACTACGCTGACCACGAGGGGTTGTATTCCATGGTTCGGAGATTCGAGCACTTCGGCTACTTCGTTGGCTCTGAGGACTAGCCGCGAGAGGAGGACGGCGATCATCATCAGAGAAAACTTGGGATGAAGGACTCTCGGGAACAACGGTGGCATTACCAGGCGAGGCAACATTCATTCCTGTTGGACGGGCAAGAAGATATTTCAATGCCTACAAGTAGTATTAATAACCACTTATGTGTATTAGGAGTACGGGATACTCACGTTCAACCAGATATCATGTCGCTCCTTTGTTGGACAGGTTATCTTCATCTCTCGCTGTGGAGTTGAGACGACAACACTGTACTGGTACAACCCAGGGGGCATCGGGTTAGGGTCAAGCACAGAACGAACGCCATCAATGTAAGCTATAAAAGGAATGCTCAAACTAGCAAATCTTTGGTTTCGGAAGTTGGACTTACCACTCTTAGCACTAGACTCAGACACATTTGATGATCCCGGGTCAGCGGAGCTCCAGTACAGTGTTTTTGTATAAGGGTGGACCCAGAAGAAACGTTTATGTCTCCGTTCCCCGTGGCCTTTTCCTATCGCACGACGAGTATACTTGTACAAAAACTCGCCGATCATAGTTTGAGTGATTGCGTGTATGATGGCTGGGTCAGTGGTGTTGCCGACAGGTCCACGAGGGGTAGTGTCAGCTGTCTTGTTTGGCGTTGCGGGGTCTGGCAGGGCTGGGGAGCGGTATGGATGATGATCAGATGACATCGAGGAGCGGGGAGAAGCCATGCTTCGTTCTGAGGTAAGAGATGTAGTTGAAAACTCCCTTCTTTCTCGTTCTCGTACGCTGAAGGACGGTAGTGTATGACCCGGAGCCATTGAGTGTTGAGCATGGGCGGCCGCATTGGCAGCCGATCTGAAGCTGCTTGTGGATGGAGGCTGGCGCAGACCTGACTGAGAAGGTGGCATGCTTGACCCTGGTTGACGGAAGTTATACAGGCCTTTTCCTGGAACTGATAAGACAGCACCAAAGGTCGGCGTCGTTGCGCGCTGTATAAGTTCTGCAGGAGGGGGAGATGATGGCCTTGGCGGAGGGATATCGTAGGACCCAGTTGAACTCGTAGGAATTCTTCTCTCCGGTATGAAAGAGGGCGGGGGCATACTCGCAGGTGGCGGAGGGAGTCTTGGTGGTGGGGGAAGAGCCATCATCGGAGGTTTTGTCTTGTCGACAACTGTCAGCATTGTGCCCGTTGAAGGTACACGAGATCGGCTGGGAATGTCTTCTGCAACCGACGATATCATGGATTCAATAGACTGCCTCCTGTCTGATGCCACAGTGCGCGAGCGGGTGAGACTCCCGTTCGTTTCTCTGAAAATATTCGCAAGCGGGCCAGGAGCGGGTATTGGAACAGCGAGGGGTATGGGTCCAGTGGGTATTGTTGAAGAGGATCCCGATGGTAATACTGAGGCTGTGGCGGGAGGGGTAGGAGGGGGTATGAACTGGAATTGTTGGTTTGTTGATCCAACACGGTACAGCCCTGGTGTTGGTGCTGGAACGGGAACTGGCGTAGGGGCAGGGGCAGGGGCAACTACGGGAGCAGGCGGTGGGGGAGGCGACCATTCATCTGTCTGGATAGAAATCTCCTTCACCTCTGGCTTGGGAGGCGGAGGGATGGTAACGATGATACGCTCAGGTTCTGACACGAAGTCGGCCGATACACCCACTTCTTCGTACTCCAACTGAGGAGGCTCCACAGCTGGGTAGTAGGACGATGGGCGTCCGCTAATAGATGAAGACTCCGATATGTTCCTATGATGAGTTGAAGAAACCCTCGAGGCTTTGATGCTTTCATCATCGTCAGACTCTGAGAAGTCGTTGTCAGTCATAGTCATAACTGAGTGGAAGTCGTCACGAGAATCAGATACAGAGGGTGTAGACATCATGATGCTTTGACGCGCGTCATGGTAGTCGTCTAGATCGGTTTCTGTCTCCGCCCCTGTCTCTGTTTCGTTTCCATCATCTTCATCTTCATCGTCTGTCTGCTCTGCGAGGAAATTTCTACTCATGGCGCCCGTAATGGTCGTGTCGCCACTGGAGTTTGCGTTGCTTAGATCATACTGAGTGATTGTTGTTCTACGACCACTGATTTCCGGGCTGCCACTACCAATACCAAGAGCTCTGAGCTCCGGCTTCGCTTGAGCTGTCTGAGTATCGACGTCGGCTTTTTCTACGAGCAGAGTCTGAGTCTCCGCTTGCACCTTGATAGGTACAAAAACGGGTTCAGGCTGAGGCTCGGGGTCGGTAGCAATTCCAATTTCAGAATGGGCTACAACTGGGGCTGGCGGTGGTACTGGTTCCTCATAGACATACTGAATGCCCATGTCTGATCTCTCAATGACAATGACTAATTCCTCGTCTGTTTGCATGGATGAATCCGCCATAACAGGTGCGGGTGGTGGTAAAACAACTGGCACTGGTTCAGGAACTGGTTCTGGGTCAGATTGCACACCCGTCTCAGTGGTTACTGGAGAGATGTGGATCGGGAGAGCGGGTGTAGGATCAACATTCTCTTCTTCAACAACCTCAGTTTGACATCCGAATTCAGCAGTCTCCACTTCACGGGCTCGGAAGGTACCCTCGTCAATCTCTTCAAGGATTTCCTGACTCTTCATCGGCGATCCCTCCATACCCAGTAACTCTGCCGATAGGACATCTGGAGCCTCGACCAGTGACGGTGGGCGCGCCTCCTTGTACGGTACACCACCACGCGGCCGGCGGCCGACCGTCCTACCACGCGCGGAATTGCTGAGGACAGCTTGACGAAGAGGACTACCAGCATAAGACGAGCCATTTGAGGGAACCCGACGAAGCACATTGGCAAATGCAGGGTCCATCCCATCAACACTGGTCCGATTTGAGGGGGGCTCTAATGGCGATGGTGAGCGAGGGATAAATTGTACGTCTGGCTCCTCCTGTTGTTGTTGTTCTCGTTGTGTGTTGCGGGATGAGAACAGATCCTCCTCTTCATCCTCCTCAGGCTGGGAGAAACGTATAGGGATCGGTGGCACTGGGGGAGGTGATGAATCGTCGAGGTGGAGTCTATCGTCATCATTATACTCGGAGGCTGGAGAATGTGCAGCCATCCCTAATCGCTCTATGAGAGAAATTCCACCCCTTGCACCTCGCCCACGTCCGCGACCTCTGCCTCTTCCGCCCACCTTGAACGGGGTGATAGTGCGGCCTTTTCCTGGCTTCTTGCCTTCCAGGGTAGTGTCGTCGTCTTCTTCGTCGGGCATTAACTCTTCCTCTTCCATAGGCGAACCTCCAGGTGAAGCCTCCAAACGACTCCGGTACTCCATTTTTAGTTGCTTCTCTCGTTGCAATGTCCCCTTCAACGTGTTGATTTGCCGCTGGGCATGGGCCAATCTTTGTTGTAAAGCCTCGATTTCGTTGCTCGGGTGATTTGCTGCAAGGAAAGGCGGCCTGACAGGCGACACTTCAGGGGAATCTGCAAAGTCAGGCCCGAGTTCTGCATCAAGACCACCAAACATTCCAGATGTATCCATTTTCCTTCTATTAGTCGAGGCACCCCCAGTAAATACGTCGCCATCTCCTGTATCGATGCCTGCGGGTGTGAGGAAGTCATTACCACCACCACCATTGGGTGTCAATGGTGACCCGAAGCGGGGAAATCTCCGACTAGCACGCGCAACTTCGTTCTTCATGGTATCAACCGCCTGCTGTAAGTCAGACTTGTCCCGTGCGAGACCGGCGGCATGTTTGCGTGCTTGGGCAATATCCGTCTCATGCTTGGCTTTCATTTCCTCAATAGTGGTCTGCAGACGCTCCGCCTCATTCTTATGCTGATCACCTGAGTCCCGCGAAGCGGCTAAGAGTTTTGTCAAACGTTTATGTTCAGTCTCAAGACGTTGGGTAGAAGACTGTGAATCTGTTAGCTGGGTGCGAAGCTCCTGCAGCGTTACTTCTAGATTCCAGTTCTCCTCCTTGTATTTGTCTGTCCAAATGTCAGTACGTTATCATTCAAAAGTAAGTAAGCCACGCACCGGCGCTTTGTTCTTGTTGCCGGAGTGCTGTCCGCAAGCTCTCCACCGATTTCTCCAGGTCATCCTTCTCTTCTTTCATGTCCTGAATTGCCTTGTCCCGCTCTCCGAGAAGTGACTGCAGCCGCCGCACCTCGGTGAGAAGTCCGCTTCCAATTTCGAACGCAAATTCTGTGGCACCCAACTCGATTACATACAAACTCGGCATGTTCGGATAAGCATGTACGTACCGACATCGTCTGCTCGATGGGCAGCATTTTTGGCCCGCCTCGACTGCGCCGCTGACGTCCCCGCCGATGCCTTGGATCGTTCAGGCTCCTCACGGGGAAGCTCGGCATAGGGAACCGCAGGTGACGGGGTTTTGCCGTTTGCAAAACGCTGTTACAGCGTGTCAGTGAAAAAGAGCCGGTCAAAGATAGGTCAGCACCCACCTTTGAGCTTCCAAAAGCGCTGGACAGCTGCGCATTTTCTGTATCCCACGATATTAGGGTATCAGCGAGTTCACGGTATCTCTCGCGCGCTTGTTCGTCAATGTCATCGTCATCAGATTTCTCGGCCTCGATCTCTTGAAGCTGTCTAATGCGTTCTTCAAGTTCCATCTGCTGTGCAAGAACCCGCTGCCCAAGTGTTCCTGCTTGTTGCAACTGCTTTTCCTTGTTGTCAAGGAGAGTTTGAAGGTGGAATTTCATGTCGCCGGCAGATGTGAAAGGACCATACTGAGCAGAAAAATCGGGCATGTGCGGTAGCACGGGTATACCGTCCGATAACGAAGCCATGGCCTGCCTTATTCAAGGAAGTGCAAGGCCAACTTGAGGCCAATGAGGCGTGGACAGAGCAGTTTTGGCAGTCAACTCCAACCGAACAACGCGTTCCCCAATTCCAACATTCCCACAATCACGTGAAGTTTAATTTGCGCCCATTTTTCGCCACAGGTTCTCTCACCCCGCCATCCATGTCCATGATGACGACGGTAAGCAAGATGAACCTCCAACATGAAATACTTACAAGAATATTTACACATACAGGACGCTTCCACGGTCCATAGATACTTTTCCTAATGGACCGGATTCAAACATGATCGACACGATACTTCGCTGACTTGGTAATTCGAGATACAGGTCACGCTGCGCAGATTCGCACAGAAACAATCACCAAGAACTACACAACCTCGTTGCCAAATACTACACAGAACGCCTGAATAGATGGGAGAATAGTGTAATCCTTCGCCCAACAGTCTCTAAGCTAGCAAGTTAGATCATCTCGTAAAAACAGCGCTAACGCCACACCTTATCACGTTTGACAGTAGGACCAAACACGACACCCCGCGTCACATTGGACGGGTTCATCTAACCATAATCCGAACAAGCTATTAACAGGTATGTTTCGTTTTCCCGTGTCGTTTCCATCGTTTCAAGACGATCTTGCATTTTAGTATCATCCACTGATAGGTGATGGTTCCGCTAAATCTGATTCGAGCCTTTCTTTTGTTCTTGACATATTGAAAATAAATGATTCCACCTTTAACTATTCGAGTCAATGATTATTCGGGTCTTCCCATCTTCTCCTCCCCAGATGAACTGATGTTACCCTTCCCCCGCTTCACGCTAAACCATCCTCTGGGCCAGAAGCCTTTGGCTGCTCGATAATCGCCTGCTGTTCCTCCAGCAAGAGTAACACCAGCCAGTTTTAATCTCCACTTCATCTCGAGTGAGGAGTCGGTTCAGTTCTGATGACATTAGCTGTCTGCTCCTCATCGCGGTTCCATTGTTCTTCGATGCTCCTATCACCAAGATGGTACAGATCAGCTTAGGTGCCAACACTTTCCCAGACGGCGGTATTATCAGTTGGAACTGCGATCATTCAAGTGCCCCCTGAATTCACTTTGAATCTTCCATCGTTCGCTTGGCCCACACTAGTGCTCGGATAATAACTTCGTTGGTTCGGTCAGTTCTCAACGCCGATGAACCGTCACCTAACAAGACTCAATCAGAGTGTCTTGTTGCGGCGTTTGAGACTCTCGCCATCTAATCAACCCCAGTCGATATCTATTCCTATCAACCTCTTATATACATCACCTACGTACGACTATTGTGCCATCATTGCAGTTCGCCGCCAAATTTAGCAACTACGTACGCAGGGGATCCGTCAACGTGGCGACGATCCCGTGTGCGCCTCGAGGCTAGTGTGGGCCGGCTACTCCACATCTTTGGAAAACTTCCGTCCGACCCAACCTTGCTACACATTTGAAAACCTCGGAGCAGCGTCTCGACACAAGGACTACTCCAATGGCAAAACCATCACTGAACAAACTTGTATCATCCCAAATTACCCTCTCACCGGTGTCTCACTCACATCCGTTTTCCCATACCCGTCATTCTTTCTTGCACATGACACCCATGATTCACGGATCACCCTCTGGGGGACTCGGCCGGGTGGGTTTTTATTAATCTTTTGCTTGCCTTGTCCCCGTTTCTGTCGCTATTGCCCTTTATTGTTACTCTTGGGCCCATGTTAAATTGACCACGTTTTGTCTTTGCACTTTGAACAATAATAAATGGGCGCCAAAGAGTCTCGTTCCTTTGATCCTTTGCATGATGCCGTTAGAAAGATGGTTTCACCCCAAACAATCACAGAGCACTTTGTTGTTGTCACAATCTCAGGGGTATGGAGTGCGCCAAGGGGTACCATGGTCGCGTAGATAGCAATGGACCGAGGGATCAGCCATCGTTTTGGCTCATCGTCTCCATTCAGCTCCATCCTCGTCTTCCTGGCAGCAACTGTCAAATTGATCTCCAAAGAGAGCGACGCGAGCTGGTTAAAAGGGGGACTCGAGTCAGTAAGTCCGGACCCGTTATTAGACTCCCCCAGTTCCCGCTACCCCAATTTGTCCTAAAAGGCGTTATAAACTCCGCCCAACACGTTTCGTTGACCCTTCAAATTCAATCATTCATAAAGTCTTTGGACCATTCCCCTCCTTCCCGCCACCCTTCAGGTCAATTATCCCAATCACTTATCACTCTTGTCCAAAGATGCCTTTCCGTTCCTCCTCTCGCTCAGATACTTCTTCATCCCCTCCTACCACACCACCAGCTTCACCAGACAAGAAGCTAGCTTTAGGCGGAGTCGGTGGAGTCGCCAACCTCTTTATGAAAATGCGACAGAGCCCTGGACGAACAAAAGCACACCACATCGAGTCAAACTCGGGAGCACCCCGATCGCATGATGGACTCGCCGCCGTAGACGGGATGTCGCAGCTGGTTTCGGTGACCGAAACTTTCGTTTGTAAAGATGGGGTCACTGTCCCTCATCTACTTCGCGCGACGAGAGGCGCGCTCTTTGAAGAGGCAGAATCCGTGGGCGCAAATGCTTTGATCAATGAACAGTATGTCCATGCTCGACTACTTCTCACCGCGCCCATCTCTAACGCGCTATTACTTTCTAGGTGGTCGTGCAGGATATGTGGGCCGAAGCATCGCTCAGACGGCACTTTCAGAGTTCAAGTGAGTGGTTGTATATTTACTGTTAATCCCTGACCTGATCACCTTCCCTCTACAGACCCGATATAGTGCTACTGCCATTCGTTCCAACCGTCCGGACCCACATAATCCAGTCGCTTTGGACCAAGTCAAGAACGTTCCTGGCCTGATGAACATCACCAGTCGGAACGGTATCTAATGAGACCGCCCAAAATAACCCCGTTCAGTCTCCGCACTGGTAACCAGCCATGGCGGTTGACTAGAGATTTACCGCCCTGTCAATCGTCGCCGAGGACAACACTGTACAATCGCATTGGACATTTTTTCCAACACCACTCAAAATCACAGATTCATTGTACGATACTAGCTGCATCCCTTATCATATGTACACGGTTACCATACCCCCTCTTATTCGCAACCGCTTGGACACTCATCGTCATCATCCGTTCTACATACGTTACCCCCGTTATCAAGTACAACGCTATCCACTTCGTTAACATTGTGCATCATATATTTATGTAGTGTAAATACCAGGATCAAGAATCCTTTTTGGACAAATTCCCAATACACAATTGATTTTCATCTCAGCGCTGTGCGTCATTCCTAGCTGCCCTGAATACGTACTTCATCCGAAAGGAAGGACACCTCGTTCCTACTGTTCCATGGGGATGTGTGGTGGTTCTGATTCTCGATGGCGTATCATGTGAAAAAGGCCTCGGTTTTCCGGACAAGTCCTGCAAGGCTGCAAAACATTATTATGACTGGTTGGTGGTTGTCTCTGATGGAGGTTAGCTTCATTTGTTGGCTAGGCTTGTGTTACTCGAAACCAACACTACAGCGCTCTGACGGTAGCCTGAGTTGAAGTGTGGAGGTTTTTCAGCCTGCTGCTTCGAAGTCGTTCTGTTGGTTAGTCACTTCCGATTGTGGCACCCACACAATATAGGTTCTGCCGATTTGACTCGATATCGAACGTCTTCGTGCTCAGGAGCTCATCTTTCATCTGGGACGCTATCTAAAGTTCAGGACTAGTCGCCAGGGGTTCAGAGGGCTATGGGCCGCTCTTGATATGGACTTCGCGAAGAAGGTTGTTCTCCTTTAAAGTCTGATTGAGGCAAAGCTATGGACGAACTTTCCTCATTGCTCAAGCTATAATGCTCATCCTTTGGAGACTCTTAATCTTTGTTGGTGTGACCTATTCTGCACCTGCGCCAATCATTTCTCCAGACGTCGATGTCGACGAAAATCTCCAGCTTTGGAACGCAGAATCCAATATAGTACCACAACCAATCCGGGGTAATCTTGGATCAACGATCGTAGGGCCGCATAACAAGGCTGTTGAACTGCAAAACCCAGATCTCCTAGCACCTCCGACTACTGATAATGGGCAGGTTCAAAACATGAAGTGGCCCTTCGCACTGAGTCATAATCGTCTAGCCAAGGGAGGTTGGGCTCGCCAACAAAATGGTCTGTCGAGCTGCCCATCTTTTACACACTAAAAAAGCTGAACTACTTTTAGTAGATGTAATGCCTGTTGCAACTGCTTTAGCGGGTAAAATCTAGCATGATGCCATTCGCCTTTCTTATTTATTTTACAAATGATCAACCAGGTGTAAACATGCGTCTAGAGCCAGGTGCCATCCGGTTCGTTGGGATCACCTTCAAGTTTTCCCTTGCAACACTAATCAAATGTCCAGTGAGATGCATTGGCATAATACTGCTGAGGTTTTTTCTTATCGCTTACCGTTCTCCTTATTCTTACGCTGAGAAAAAACCAGTGGGCTTACATGTTAAAAGTATACTCTCCTTGATCGAATCAAGGAACATTCCTATATTGATCTACACCTTTATACTTAGGGAGATGTTCGAGTCAGCACTGTCACACCTGAAGGACATGTCTTCGTCGGGGACGTGGTACGTGGTTTTTTTACTCATGGCTATTATTTTGATACTAATAGTCATGCGACTACATCAGTCAGAAGGAGACCTTTGGTATTTTCCAGCTGGAAATCCTCATTCGATTCAGGCGAAAAATACCACCCGGGATGGTGCAGAGTTCCTCCTTATCTTTGACTCTGGTTCATTCTCGGAAGATGCCACCTTCCTTCTGACCGACTGGCTTGCGCACGTTCCGAAAGAAGTCCTTGCGAAAAACTTCGGAATCAAAGATCTCCATGCTTTTGATCATATCCCGGAGAAGGAACTCTATATATTCCCCGGTGACTACTTCCCATGTCAGATACTCTGTTCTCGATGAGTGACATTTGTATTAGCGTCCCCTCCACCCGAAGACGTTGAGATTGATATGGTGATACCCAACAATACTCCGAACCCTTACACATTCCGGCTATCTAAAGTCAAACCAAGGAAAACGCCCGGTGGCAGTGTTAAAGTTGTTGATTCAAGAACTTTCACAGTTTCTGAGAAAATAAGTGCCGTCGAGGTTAGCGTAGAGGTTGGGGGGATGAGGTATGTGAGCAATTGATATTTACGTTTTTCCCATCTCTGATGTGATTTGTCAAGAGAACTTCACGTAAGTGGTATTCCACGATATTCAATCGAAGAACCGAATTTGAATGGTGCATATTAGTGGCACCCAACCCAGCCAGAATGGAATTACTTCATGTCGGTACTCTTTCTGTTGTGCGGCTTTCCCTGTTTTTGAAACGTTAGCACTTAGATCTGGAGAAGCACGAGTGACTATTTTCGCATCGTCCGCAAATGCTCATACTTTTAATTACAGGGTCTGTCCTTACTGATACCTTTTTTTTTTTGACTGAATTAGTTTCTATTTAGGGCGGTGACATTGGATACGTCCCACCTTCGTTTGGCAAGTTCCCAGAACACTGAAGTAACCCAGAGATTCTTACCCCTTCCTCTCTAGGGCATTATGTTGAGAATACCGGAAACACTACGCTTAAATTCCTTGAAGTCTTCGGATCTGGTAATGCCTTTCCTGGTTTCTCAGGATCTTCAATCTAACATTCTCACTTTTGCCTCCCCATTCCCAGGTTTATTTGAGGATATTTCACTCACACAGTGGCTTGCTCTTACCCCGCCAGCACTTGTCAAAGCCCATCTAGGATTCTCTAGCAAAACGATTGCGAAGCTGAGCAAAATGAAGCAGGAGGTGGTTTGATTTTTCGAGGCTACTGAACGTGGGCCATGGAACTGGATTCCTCTCTTTGAATCTGGGAATTAGACGTTTCTGATGTCAAGGGCCGTCATCACCTACCTGCCCGCTTGTCAATTCCGACGGCTAAAGGCCGAGGGTCAAAGATTTGTACACGAATGAGCGTATGACTGAATGTTCATATTTTTATCACAACGAGGGTGATAAGCGGCTGGTAATTGTCGATCTATGGTTTCCATGGGTAATAACGCCTCCCGGTCTGGGTTCAGCCCGTACCGGGATTCTGACTTGAAGAGCCGCCACGATCATCCATCCCAATTATCTTAACTAAGTTGTAGCCCTCCAAAGGCTAGGGAATCCGGGATCTCCAAGCCCCAATTATTTTCTTTCGGTGAAACTTAATTCGTTCCTTTCACGCCCTGTATGCCAGGTCCTGTATGATATCTTAATTATAAGGGCCCGATTTTTTTTCACGGTAAGATTCGGTAATTTAATGGACATTGTGGTAGTAGAAAGCTTATGTTTACATATCATCAATTATATTACAATGTTGAAACCTCAACTCTTTCACCCAAGGAGGCCATTTCTCAAGGCACATATCGGAAATTAGGGGCCTATTGAAGATGATGATAAGTTATCTGGAGCTTCATATAAAGTTCAAGCCTTCATCGAAGATCCTACGTACTTTATCCGCCAGTTCACGTGTATCCACCTTTGCGTCCAAGGCCGGCTTCCCGTATAATTCGTTTCGGCGAGCATTATCCATTCGATAAGATATCTATGAATTGCCTCGTGAGGGTGGTGCCTATAGATAGAACTTATGGACCGTACTGATAGTATAATGGCGCATATAACACCGAGGAATTCCAGCCCACAGGAAACTAGAAATTCATTCAACATATGAATTCCGGAGACAAGATGTGTATCTTAGCCTAAACTCACTCGCAAATCCTTTGCTAGATTCCGTAACGAAATGAGTATTATTACAGTGAAAGACAATCAGCTGGCACTCACGTATAAAGGGGACCTTCGGTTTTGGGGTAAATATGTGATCCGAGGACGCTACCACACTGCCCAATAGCCATAAACATGGGAATCCCAGTTGCTCTTTTCGTCTCTGATCCGAGGTTGTGGGCAACTAGTCAAAGTAATTTTAGATTGTTTATCTCTGAGTTGTTGAACCGTATCGTACACCATGCGATTATGATCCCGATAGACGTATAAGTTCCGCTGGTGATGCAGAACGTTGCGAAATACTTGACATGGTTGTTGGTATGGACAGTTAACAACAGCCTAGGTAGTTTTTCTCTGTAAGCCACCGACCGAGAAGAGGTTGAAAAGCACACACAGGTATCCGATCCCACCGATGGAGGAAGAAATAGCCATAAATAGACCCCGGTTCTGCAATCTATCGGAAGCAAACGCAAACAACACAAGAACGACAGCGGCTACAGCATAAGGTGGGACAGTGAGAAGCTGAGCCAATGCATTCGCTATTTCAAAAAGTCAATAAGAGTAATCATTGTCAATATACCCGCCGAGGCTTACTAAATCCGAACGTCTTGATTATGGTCGGCAAAAACGCAGATATGGAAGCCAAAGCGCAGTTCAGACCGAAGTATATGACACCCCCTGTATATATCTAGAAGCGGGAACAGTTAATAGCGGAATAAGGCAAAGAGTATCAACACTTACCCTCCAGTCACGGAAGGCCAAGAATATATGCGCTTAGTGATAGATCAGCAAACGACAACAGAGGAAGCCATTGCGAATTACCCTTATTTACAACTGCACCAGTATCACCACTGGTGGACCTATTCATCCTCTCCAGTGCAATTTCGCGCTCACGTTCATTGAAGAAAGTGGTCGATTCAGGACGATTTGGAAGTAAAAATAATGTCATGACCCCGAGCAACACGGCAGGGACTCCCTATGGACCGATAAAAAGTCATTAGTAGGCCTAAAGGAACAGCATCGAAATCAAATACCTCAATGACAAACAAGAGCCTCCATTTTTCCACTGAGGATTCGATATGTTGGACGCCGAACGCAATGAGACCCCCAAAGGCGCCAGCAACTGCGGCAAAGCCAAACCAGTATGCCATCTACATCGATTTAGAAAGGCTTGTCATGCGAGGTCCGGAAATTTGCTTACCCTCAACCCCATTTCCGCTTTCGTGTAGAAAAAGGCTACGAGGGGACAAAAATAAACGGACACCAGTGTGAGAATCGAACTATCGAAGTAACGTACAGAAATAGAGTGGGATTGCCGGTCCGAAACCGGCTTCGAAGACACCTAAGCAAAGTCTGGCTATGAACATACCACTAAAGTTGAACCCTGTGGCCTGTTCGAATAGGAGGAGAATTCACATCAAAAATCGGGAAAGGTTCTTGGCATGGCCGTACCATCAATGTGGACGATAAGCCCCATCCAATAGCAGCAGTAGCCATCCAACGCCGGGGCTGGAAGAGTTTAGAGGTTACTGAAGCGGGAATTTGGCACAATATCTAAGGTCAATATCAGTCAATACGAGCTGCAAAGGTGCTCGAGTTCGATGCGGGGTTCATATTAACGGCCTACATATGAGAAGAAGAAAGCAGAATTAATCCAGTCAAACAAAACGCCCGTTTCGTCTCCACCAAGGATGTCCTCAGGGAGGCCTTGTAGACGTGCATTCCCCAAGTTTGAACGATCCAGGTCTTAAGAAATCTTGGGGTTGGCAATAAGAGGTGAAAAACATATATAAGTTGCTCACATGCAAATAGATAAAGCAGGCATGCAATAGGTAGGATGCGGTTGTCGAGTTTTCGGACCAACCTCTTCTCTTCTAGTATCTTGTCGCGTTCGCTGGGTTGTGAACCAGATTCAGAGGCAGACTCGAGCTTTTCGTCATATCCAGTCAGCTTAGAATCGTGTTTGGAGTGAGAAGACATCATGTTCAAGTATGAAGAGCAGTGGAGGAACCGAACAACTTAAAAATGGTACTGGACCTCTTGCCCTTTTTACCTGTCCCATTGCGTAACATCGCTACTCACCAAGGTGTACCTGGCCCCGGTGTCCTTCGCTCCAAAGAACATGCCGGATAACGTCCTTGTGATCATACCTGCCAATTTAGACACAACCCAGAATCCGATGGTTGCACAGTGGAGTACAGTCACGGTGAGGTGCTCAGGGACGTGACGTGGGGATTCAGCTCCCGAAATAACGGCAGCAACTTCGGCCGAAACTATTAAATCCACATGGAGTTAGTATCATGGCGGTGGTGGAAGTTCAGAATGATTGGAGACACCTTCATGTCAAACTGTATTGAATGAAATGCTTGTTGCCGGCCGAAGCGTACTAGAGCATAAGTACCGCCAAGTTTCCATGTCACGAGCAACGTGGAATTCAACAATAAGATAATCAGCAAGACTGCTGGATCAATCACGACTCTCCGAAGCGCAATCTTATCTGGAACCCGAAAAACCCGAGAGTATTAGTTAATTGGTGGCTTTACTCGAAAAAGCGAGGTGCATGAAGGGCGCTGTGGCGGGGGCTACGCCCAAAGCCTCCTTACCTCGAAAGAGATACAGACACATAGGAATAAATACCAATGGCCATTCAAAATATCTGCAGAACTTATGCACTCTTGACATCTTTTTTTATCAAATGGAGATCATGGCACCGGACCAAAAACATCTCGCCAAAGCCACAAGGATCAAACTCTCGGGTCTGTTTCCTACAGACTGGAAGTTTATTTTAGGTTTAAAATTGCTCACGAGCATGATGTTATGTGGCTCACCAGTGGTGTTAAGGACCTTACATCAGAAACGAACCTGCACCTATCATCGCACATCAGCTATACATGCGGACGCAGCGTCTGACGTTTCGCAGCTTCGGCCGATTGTCACCTGGAATAACAAATCGAAGATTGAATGACAAGGCGTAGAAGTCAGCTGTGGGAAGTGCGGAGGGCTTGGAGGACAATGATGCGCAATTTGAATACAGGATTTGTATATGGAGAGAGATATCGAGAGTTAGCGCACTTCTTCGTCCGCAGATGGCGGATAGACAGTCAGACGGAAAACCTGTCGGACGTGTAAGCAGAGCCGCAAGACCTAATGGGAACGTAAAAACCTCTTTTTCAACACACACATTGTGATATAGGGTACGTCATACCTTTTTCTACAAAGGGTAAATTTAGCCATGAATGGTTCTTTTCATGGCTATGTTGAAGCCCGAAATATCAATGGACAGTGGGGGAGTACGTGTTATCGCCAAATTACGCCGGGTCCGAACACCCTAGAGTGCCTTGATTGCACCACCGCAACCTTTCGAGAAATTACAGTGGGATAAACATAATGGAATCCGATAATTCCACTTAAGCACCGTTGCCAAGTATACGCTTGTCGAGCGGACGGTAACTTCGACCGTAGCCGAGATGGGGTGAGCCAGATACGAAAACCGACTGCCCAATGCTCTCAATTGTAGGCTCATGGCGAATTTGGGGGGTTTATGGACCGAATGGATGCTGGTGTCACGCTACATGCCTGCATCAGCCACACTCCCTACTGAGGTGCCGTCAAGTTGACGGCGAGAGATTGGCCCGGTTGGACTGGTGGGAAATGGATAAGATCTAAAGCGACGGTAAATGCGGCATTCGGCGTGGCCTTTTGGCATTTCTCCAGTTAGGTATTGACTATACATCGGTTGGCAGCCAGCAGCAACACACGTTCCGATGCATGTGGTAGTTGCTTGAGTTTATGGGAAGGAATGAGCTATATCTGCCCGGGTGGGAGGATCGAATTGTCGCGGAAAAAGTACTATTAATGAAACAAGGAAAAAGTTAGTCTGGTCCCCACGAAATCTGGGAGAAAGTTTTGTTGGTAGACTGTCCCAGTCCCGCATCAACCGAATTTTTTCTCTGGTCGTTCGGAGAACTGATGCCACACCGAAGCTTCGGCTTTACATGGATAATGCTAGTTGTATTTGTGAGAAATTGTAGGCTTACTCACCGCAACTTCTGTACTGACATTTTCTCGGGTTAGAGTTGACTTCTCCTGATAAACAGGGTTCAGGTTGATAGTGTCATGAAGGGGGAGAGGGTCACAAATATCCCGGAGATCTTGAATGATGAAACCGTAGGATGAAGCCGATATATGATACACCGGTGCACGGTTCACGAATAGAGCAAACATTTGCACTTTGCTCATAATTCTGTTCATTCAATCGGTAGATGGGTAGTTCAGAGGGAATCGTATCGTAGGTCAGCTAGGTTCTTAAAGGTGGATGGTTGTTCCTTCGGACGTTGTAACCGAGTATGCCCGATGAAGGTCCGAGGTCTTCACCAATTCTTTTAGCAGCAGTCCCTGCTGTGGATAATCCAGAAGACAACCGGAAGAATTGTGTGAATCTATCATATTGATCAGATGAGGCTTGTACCAGAAGGATTTGACAATGGGATTGATGGTTCACCTTCGGCGACCTTTTTCGCCTTTGATTCGCTATTCATTTCGTTCTTCTATAGAGGTAAAACCTTGCAATCGTGTGTACCAATTGATATCTGAGTAGTCGTTCACTTGGCAAAGTTCAACATTAACAATCAGCCTCCATGCAGGGCCGAATCAATATTAGATTCTACTGCCATGACTCGGAGCTTGAAATTATTCATGTCATCGTTCGAGGACCGGCTCCGACCGAGCGTCAACAACGTTGCCTATACTTGATTTTACCCACCATTCCACGTACGAGTTTTTGCTTCTATCTTGATGTCACGTTCATCTCGACACCTAAACTTTGTGGTGTGGGCTCATTTTCTCCCACGAGATATGGAACATCATCTGTACCCGTATAACGGATCACAAGGAGAAGGAACAGGAACGTTAGGAACAACAAAGCCATGGTCGTTGGATAAAATACATGGTGTATGATAGCCCTACCGATGTCTTGAGCGGTCAGATTTGTATCATTTCTGACGTTTTAGATGCAGGCGCACTTGTTTCCTTCTTTGGACCACAGACTCTCATTGTTTGCGATGTCACAGAATGTTTGAATAAAATAGTAGGTCCCGAGCATCTGTGGATCAAGTAACTCAACATATGTCTTTCAGAGGATTCAGGAATGAACTAACGATCCCCATTTCCAGCCCAATTACTTCTCCCTTTTACCCAGACTCTCGAAACAGATGTCTGAGCCAGAGCCACCGAGCCACCGAACGGCTCTAGCTTGTCATAGGGAGACCAATGAGCGGAGCAAGAGGTTCTTCGAGTCGGGTACCAATACGTTTCCCCCCACATAAGGGATGAAAATAGGTCGTCTGTGGCGTCTCAACATGGAGATCTTTGCGCATTATACATGATTATACCGTACCGTTCGTGCATATACACCGGCCCACAATGGCCGTACTTCGACTGACCAGCAACCACTCTTTCGCAGGAATTCCACAACTTACTGGAACAGGAACACTTTTGCGAGGAATTAAAGGGACACCTACTCACTGTATTCATATCTTCCCCCTCAATACACGTCACTCACTTCCTAAACTCCCCTATGAAGTTATTTGTAGCGTCGTTTACCGTGCATTTGGAGGGAGAGATTAAAGTTTCTGTTGGTTTTGGCGTGGAAAGCCTGGCCTCCTATTGGGGACATGTTTTGGCAAAATATAGGGACCCTCGCGGCCAAAGAGAGGCCCTATGCGGATTCACTCTCTTGGGCACTTATAAAGAAACCAGAAAAAGCAAGTTTTGTCAAGACCTTCAATCCTTGGGACTATCAGGTGGAAAGCTACAAGAAACAACCTTACCATCTTTCTGAGGCTCACACAGATCTTCTGACCATGGCTATGTTCGTGGTGCTCAATGCACCTTCCATCTATCTGCCTCCGCTGGATTCATTATTCAAAGTAATTTCAACAATGTCCGGCGCATAATAACGATCCAGTGACTTCGAATGTTTGTGCTCCAGTATTGGACTGGTGGTCTGGTACAGGGTATTACCTCGATGTATCGGGTAGAGTAAATATTCTGCCCTACCGAAAGAACCTTCGGATGCTTCACGTTAATCATCAAGGCGCTGAGCTTTTAGGGTAACGTGGTGTTTGACTTAGTACTAGATGTTCCTCTCATTATTTAAACGTCCTACACAGAATACGCAAAGAACTAAAGGTAACTCATCAGTTCTAATCCATAAATTAAACTTGAATTGTGCTCGCCTAATGCATGTGCGGCTCATGATTGCAAAATCGAAGGACTATATCTACAGAATACGGGTAACATGGGGCCTTAACTCCGGCAATTCTAACTCCTCGTCCCATCCAACTCTGAATAGAGTCGAATGCATGGTTTACACGGTCTATCGAATCACCATATTCCTTCTTTTCACAAGCTTAGCGGACAATTAGAAAGTTTATTTTAACCAGGTGTGTCCTATCAAGCGACTCTGAAGATGGGGAATATATTTTTGATGTTGTGATCCGCAAGATGGTCTCCTTACACTATGCCTTCATTGAGGGCCCCGATTTTGTCCTTCCAGCCTGCTCACTGTAACAGGGAAGCCGAAATACGCTGCGACTCGGGTGGAAACACAGTTACGAAACATGATAGTACCCAAGCTTGCCGCTCCTTGTCAGATTGGTGTTGATGAGATTATCGAAGCCTTGAAAGTAACTAGTTACTACTTGGCACATGATACGACCGATACACCCTGGTTTTTCAGACTGGAGTATGCAGCTGTGGGGCAGAATTTATAATGCAGCCCGTCAAAAAGGGATTAGGATTTAACCTTGTCATCCAGGTCCTTTCCCCATGGTGCTCTCGAGGCAACTACTTGTATTACCTGTGGATATTAATGTACATTATCAGATTGTATAGGTATTTGTGGGGTATCTAACGCGGTAATCAAATTCTCGAACCAAACCCTGTATGATCCACATGCTCTAGGTGTTATAGTTGAATATTTTCATGTGTTAACCCCATAAACCTTCTCCATATTTATTACTCCTAAAAATCAAACCAGAGTCACGAAATTTAAATAAAAGTATGTGTTAAGCTGTTGCCTGAATTCGCTATGGCTCTGTTGGTGTGAGTCCAGGTAGAGTGCGTCACTGGCATGCAGGCCCCATTGTTTGAGAAGGGATTAAAGGTCCACCATTGTCTGTCTGGCGGGGGGCAAGTTCTTTTATTAATGATTGATCGTTCACCTTGGGGGTCTCCCGCAGCCTAGGAAGATTTTGATTTATAATCCTCAGGATTTCGAGCGCCTGCAACGCCCATTTCCGGAAACAGACCTGCAATTGGGTGACACGTGACCATGAGCACGCCATAGCACACCATCGTCTGAGTTTGAAGGCAGAGTAGAAATAGTGAAAAAGGACTCGAAAGCTTTCGCGTTTGAATCTTTGTGTGTCTATGTTCTCCAAATATCTATCACTGTTGTTCTTCCCCTTCTTCTTACTTTTTTGTGTGCTCGATCCACCGCGATGACTGTCCACGTTCATCGGCAACATTAGGCTTCCGGAGTTTCAACCCCGTAACTCCATGTTTGGGAGATACTTCGTACTCAGGATTTCAAGAGGTCGGTTCTCACTCCTCAGGATAGTTGAAGGGTCCGTGCGTTTCTGTGGAATGGGTCGAGGATTAAGGCCAACATCACGTGCATTTCTCCATCGCTGCCGACCTTGGCTAGACCGCGGGCATCCGGATCTTCGACCTTGTCGCAAGGGCCGCGTGATTTGTTTATGCAGCACCTGGCATTGCAACCCTATTTTTCCCCCCGCAATTTCCCCCGCAATTCGATGTCTTCCGATAGGTTTTCGTTGTCTTAACTCGGAGAAGGAAGCTCAGGACATGCCATATCTTCTGTACCACGGTCTGGATGCCGTTTGTCGCGCGGATAGAACGCAAGGTCCGATAATATCATCATGTCTCGACCCCTTCTAAGGATTCGATCACTTCGACTGTTACGTGGACTCCCGAATACCCAGTCATTTGACGCCTTGGCCCGGCAGGGTGGTGCATATTTTGGGGTGACCAAACGGAACCTGAGCCTTTTTGGGGGTGGAGTGTAGTGGCTGGCCTTGTTGCTTTGTACGTGTTATTAGGTTACATTTCGTATAAAAATGGGTGTTTTCTTCACCCCTTCATTCTCTCATCTTCCAACATCTGGAACAATTCTAAGGATATTCCCTTCAAATCATTCATGTCGTCTCCTGGCTCTTCATCTTCATCTTCCTATGAATCAAGTTTCGACCCCCCTGGGTCTCGTGCCACTACTCCTTCCTCTATTATCTCGGACAACGACAAGTTGTCGCTTGACTCGTACTTTCCTAATGCCTACGTTTGCCTCTCCTCCCCTTCCGTCACACCAGATGTTGTGAAAACCCTCTTTATCAAACACTCCGCTGGGAATCGGTTGGGATTGTATATTCCCCTCACAACCAGTGGCTCCCAGTTGACATCCGCCTTCGGGAGTTGGACGAAACAGAGCATATTCTCCAGAGAGATTGAAATTGAATACATTTTCGCTGTAAGGGGTTCACCTCTTGAAGAGCTCGACTGTAGCGTGAGTCAGTTTTGGCAGCAAGGCATGGGAGGCTCTAATGGTCATTTAACAGCGCCGTCTTTCCACAGAGATCGTCCAACATCTCCATGCATTCTCAATTTCTTCCTTTCGCGCTGTCATCTCTCTTGCGACCAGTAATGGAGCGCATGTGCTACATATCCTTGAACAACCCACCTTTGCATTTAGCCCGTTGTCGTGTACCCCGGCATTTAGTACATCCCATGTGTCGTCATTAACGACTCAAGGGAACATACCGACTGTTGATGAGTGGAAGATGGTATGGTCCGCATGGGACACGATCACTCTTAAGATGATCCCTCAGGAAATGCTTCACCAGAAACCCATTGACCTTCGTCATAAGTGTCTGTTCTACATTGGCCACATTCCTACGTGAGTACTGCTCCAACTTCACCACCAACACTAGTTTGATTGTGTCATAGTTTCTTGGACATGCTTATTTCGAAGTCTATCGGAGGGGGGCCCAGTGAACCAAAGCACTTCTGGAACATATTTGAGGTAAGTTCGACATATTACGAGCCTTCGTTGCCTTCCAATATTGGAACTCTAGCGTGGCATTGATCCCCATGTTGACGATCCCGACCACTGCCATGTATGTCTTTCATGTTATTAGAGTTACCTTGTATAACCTTCTATCTATTTTAGAACCATTCAGAGGTCCCAGAAGCAGATGAAGACTGGCCGACCCTTGAATCGATCATGGGATTCCGAAATTCCGTACGAGCGCGACTTTTCCAGCTTTATGACGATCTCCAAAGTGGAAAGCGGGTGCTTACCAGAAATATTGCACGAACGCTGGTCATGACCCTTGAACATGAAGGTTTCCACGTCGAGGTATGTTTTGACTACAATATAATCTTACCGTTGTTTAAATTGTTATAGACATTACTCTACATGTTAATCCAACGGGCTGGAACAGGAACTCTTCCCCCACCAGGATTTACCTCACCTCCTTGGGAGTTACTTACCCAACAATGGAACGCAAACCCCACACCATTATCCTCGACGGTCACTCTTGGTCCTGCAACGATCACTTTGGGGCACAACGATTCCGAGGGTGATGACAAGAAAGAAGGCGTTTCTGAGAGTGTAGAAGGCCATGTCTTTGGCTGGGACAATGAGAGCCCAGAGCGGAAGGTTGAAGTCGGCACTTTCCGCGTCGACTGGCGCCCCGTGAGCAATCGGGACTTCGAGGTGTTTTGGAGAGAGACAGGCGCCACCAAGTTGGGTATGCCGGGAAGCTGGGTAGAGGAGGATGGGCATATTAAGGTACTCTCTCTCGAACACATCGCTGAATCAGTGTTGACCATGTGCATGACTCATAGGTTCGTACAATGTATGGACCCGTGTCGATGGAGATCGCGCAACACTGGCCCGTTCTCACGTCATATGACCACCTTATGGCATATGCGAACTCCAAGGGAGGTCATCTCCCAACAGAGCCTGAGTTGAGGCTGTTCTTGGATACATATGATGTTGGTCACGAAGGTGGTGCCAATATTGGGTTCAGGAACTGGCATCCTGTTCCGTACGTCCGTTTTCTTATTTATTTTTGATAGCTGCTAACAGGCCTTCTATGCCTAGTCCAACTGCAGGACTTGCAGAGAACTCTGGTATGGGTTCTAACGGTGGTGTCTGGGAATGGACATCCACGACGCTAGACAACCACGAGGGGCTTTCGCCTACCAACTTATTCACAGGGTTCGTTAAGCAAACATGTCCTTTTTAGGTCACAATCTCACCGATGCGTCGTGCAGATATTCTACCGACTTCTTCGATGATAAACATCAAGTGGTGGTGAGTACTTTCCTAATTTGATCAATACAATGGGGTTAATGTCATGTATCTCTTGTAGCTGGGAGCATCCTACGCAACTATTCCTCGACTGGCAGGTAGAAAGACCGTCAGAAACTTTTACCAGCATAATTACCCCTACCCCTGGGTCGGTGGGCGGGTCGTGTATGATTCGTAAGCCTAGAACCCAAGTAATGGACATTCTTCTCGTCCGAATTTTCCCATGCATGTAAAGTAGTTTTAAGTTCATCACATGTATCGTTATAATTCTAGAACACATGAATATATATTTTAACATTGTACTTTAGTGAGCGACGTTATCGGCTTACCTACAGTGCACTACCGATGTCCTAAATAATATTTTATTAGTGGTATATAAATACTCAATAAAAGTAGCTATATAATTTTATTGTTGCACAACACCTTTTACACATTTCCTGCAGTTCTGTCCTCCGGACGCTTGTCATTCTCTACCATCAGGCGTTCTATGCACAGATTGACGAGATTAGTTATCATGCTGTTTACAGTGTTTGAGTGAACTCAGTCACTGTGCGCTTGACCTATTGGGGAAATCGTTCTAGATTTTTACAGAAGATGAGGTTAATGATTAGATGAGACACGGCGGATATTTCCTGAAGGGTGGGATGATTCAAGGCTATGGAGCCATGGTCAGAATGAGTGGCTAAAGTAGTGGTGTTGCATTACGACGTGCCAGCGCCTAGCACACTCAGAAATAGCCATCAGTATCATCAGAGAAACCACAATGAAACGAAAAAGGATTATAAACACATTATAAATTTTTGACTTGTCAGTAATGACCAAAATGTCCATAATGTTGATATACCGAATGATAGAGAAATATAAAGGAGGACATGGATGCTGGGTTTCACAAGTACCAAACAGATGATGGACATGGAGAACTTGAAAGTATTGTGATATATGCATGAACTATACTTCCAACACTGATGAAGAATTGAAAAAAGCCCCATAGAATATAAAGGAGGATACTAATGGTGAGTGTCTCAATCTACATAGTTTTTCCGGATCTTTGAATAATGTGTCATAACTAAATATGAGTGGTCATAAACATAAGGTATTATAATTATTCACAATGTTGCTTAACAAAAAGGGTGTTAGTCAACACATTACCACATTCATGACCAATTGTGATAGGAAGCAGATTATGCTGGAACTCAAGGCACAGATGCAAGCTCACTGAAACATTGACCAATATGATGTACAGGATGATGATTAACATATTGCAACCCAATTTTCAAGGAGTCAAAGTATTGGGGAAGCATGATGGGCTACGGTACTGGAAAAACATACCATTTTATAAGTATAAATTTAAAATTTTAATATTCAGTCGCTACTTGTCGTTCTTGTGGATAGCTTGATTTTTTTACTCGACAGGTAGGCCTGCACTGGGAGGACTTGTATATCGAATGGTTGCGTAAGGCGCGATACTGTGCATCCAGCCCAGCTTCATTCTTTCCTCACATGAGTTGTGAGGGCTTGAAAACGGGGATTTACTTCTGCGACGAGAATATTATTAGAGCCGATATCTTTCAATAATGCGTTAGGTGGGAGGCACATATGCGTAAGGTTTACCCCTCGATGGGGAGGTTTTTTGCTGCCGCCACTGCACAGACTACAGTTTTGTTTCGGTGGTGTGGGTGGACCTTGTTCTTGAGGCACGATAATAAATGACCATCCTCCGACAAAACCACTCAGCGAGGATCGGAGACGCGGGGTACGGCCGCTCCTTGTTACATCTGGTCATCCGTTGGTGTGTACGGCCGCCGAGCGGATAGCAGATTCTGGAATGGGACCATATTTTGGATACATAAAAATCCCGACTTGCTTCAACGTACGATTCCTTCCTAACAATCTCGTCTGATTGGAATGGATTATGTTGAGATTTACTGGATTTAGAAGATTTTCGTGCGTTACTTGCGACCTTGGCGTCCGGGACTCGCAAGGCGGATAGATGTTTATGACTATCAGATCAGGAAAAGTTACTGGCAGTTGGTATACTGATTAATGTATATAGTCAATGAATATGTAGACCGATAAAATGTTCGTTTATGTCGTTGGGGTCTTCAGAACGCGTCGAAATGTCGGGTGTTGGCGTGATTCGGATGTTGTATGTTTGTGGAACCGCGCTTGGGACGTCGTACGACATTTAGGGTTTTCCGATCACGTGTCTGTGTGATGGGAGAAAAAATATTGAAGTGACCTGATGTGAAGTTCTCTACCGCAAGCTATAAGTCGACCCACCTTCCTTTTTATCCTTCAGCAATCTTGCTCTCTCCCCTTCATCACAACCTTTCATACCCTCGTAAGTTCTTTTCCCTTTTATTTTGTTGTGATGAGTACACTACTGCAAACACTCATGAAACGATGCGCATTCGTGCGCAGTGGGTTGGTATCCTTCGGGAGCCATTCAACTCTCTGGAAATTTCGCGTCATTGTGCTGGCAACTATTGTTATTTGAACTTTGACTGATTCCTTTATTTTCAGTCTCTTTAAAATGTCTGCTAATCCCGCTGCTCTTGCCGACGGCCGTGTAGGAAGCCGTATCGAAAATTATAACAACTTCTGGCAGAAGGATCCCAACAGGGAGGAGGATGTGGACGCAGAAAAGCGCCTTAACAGTTATACAGATGTCGTAAACGGTCAGTTCGCTTTTCAACGTTTTTTTTTTCCTGTTCGCTTACCGTTTTCTTGGTCTTCCCAGGCTATTATGACGGTGCAACGGAACTGTACGAATACGGCTGGTCACAATCTTTCCACTTTTCGCGCTTCTACAAGGGAGAGGCTTTCCTCGCGTCGCTTGCCCGACATGAACATTACCTCGCTGCTCAAATGCAACTCCGCCCTGGAATGCGTGTACTCGACGTCGGCTGTGGTGTTGGAGGGCCCGCTCGCCAGATTGCCACGTTCTCAGACGTGAATATTGTTGGTTTGAATAACAATGACTTCCAAATCCAGCGCGCAAGGAAATACACTCTCAAAGCTGGCCTGGAAAATCAGGTCACATTCGTCAAGGGCGATTTCATGAAACTTTCTGAGCAGTTCGGAGAGGGCTATTTCGATGCTGGTACGTTGTTTTTCATTCCGTTTTTATCTGCCCCCCCCCTGATGTATCCATGTAGTTTATGCTATCGAGGCAACTGTCCATGCTCCTACATGGGAGGGTGTCTACGGCGAGATTTTCAAGGTTCTTAAGCCAGGAGGGGTGGTGAGTGCTATATGAAACTCATGACATGTCTCCTCCTGATAACGTTATCGTAGTTCGGCGTCTATGAATGGTGCATGACAGATGACTGGGACTCAACAAATCCTGAACACAAGGCTTTGGCGCATCAAATTGAATTAGGCAATGGTATCCCTGAGATGCGGCCACTACATCTTGCCCGTGAAGCGCTCAAGCAAGTAGGATTCGAGATTGAGCACGAGGAGGATCTGGCAGCTCGTGATGATGCCGTGCCTTGGTATTATCCCTTGGAGGGTGATATCCTCAAGGCGCAGACCTGGTGGGATTACTTTACCGTGTGGCGGATGAGCTGGAGTGGAAAATTGGTCAGCCATAACGCCATGCGCCTCATGGAGTTTGTCGGGCTTCTTCCTAAGGGTACCTACGATGTTGGTGAATCGTTAAAGGTTGCTGGTGATGCTCTTGTTAAGGGCGGCCAAACCAAGGTCAGTGTGGCTCCTTTTAACCGGTAGGGTCAGTGCTGATAAGTGCTGTTTAGCTCTTCACGCCAATGTGGCTAGCCGTAAGCAGAAAACCTTTGAACTGAGTTTGGCGATAGCGATGATCTGGACATGGGGATGAATTTATACCTATATACCTTAATGCTACACATTATAGAATTTTTGTGAGGGTTGCAGAATCGATTTTGTGCAAACCCCAAGAAAATGAAATCCGGGACACACGAGGTATCTCGGCAAGTTGCGATCAACGTGTAAAATCTTTTGGGGCTTTGTGCCTGTTGCGTGCCGCAATGGCGAGCGATCCTAGGGTACACAAACCCAGGCTTCCGAAGGCTTATACCGACCAGCAGCTCACGTTTCTCAAGAGGTACTATTCATTCTTACATCTCATCAATACCACCCGCTTGGCTTGTTCCTGACTATCACATCCCACAGTAACCTTCCCGAATTTGAGCGAAGATCCCAAGGTTCAATAAGAGGGGATGCTAAAAAATTTGCCCTAGAGCGTGCATCAGATTTTATCGCGCGTTTTGGTCTCCCAGATGAGTTCGTTGGTGTTGAGGAATCGGAGTCCAGGTTTCGCGAGGTACGCCACATGTTCGACCCCAGCCGCCCCTTCTTATGAGTGTGCCTAGCAAATATATAACTGGTTCAAAAACACCGTAGGGCGGACGCGGCGAAAGTTGGAAGGCCGGCCAAGATCTGGCAAAAAGGCCACAGAAAAGGGTAAGTACTCACTCATCGCTGATCATCCACTATCGTATCAACTTATCTCACTATCCCAGCCCTTACAAATGCGCAGCAAGGAGATCTTACATGGAATCCTGTTGCTGCGACACCAACCATCATCCCATATTCCCATGCTGAAAGTAGCACTAGTCCCGTCAATACATCCCAGGCCATTGTCCAGTACAGCACCCTCCAAAATAATGCATCGATACCCTCATCATTACCCCCTGTGCCCTCACCACACACGCCTCACGCAAATTCCATTAATCTCAACCTAAATCTAACCCACCGTGACAGCGCCCTCCGCGAGGCTTTCTTGCGCGGTGTTGATTCACCGACCCTTGCCTCTATGATACAAACCTTTGTACTGTCTGACCCTTCACCGACCCCACTCACAGCTGTAGTCGATGCCCTCTTTGAAGTCGTGTCGTCTGATCCGAACAGCTTCAGCAGAGACCCCCATGCGTACCTTCGGCGATTCCTCGAGGCTTCCACGTATTTCCCTGCTTCCATCGTCCATGCTGGTGTCGCAGGCCCACTGGCTGGGCCTCGCGCCCTCCAGATGCAAATTAGGAAATTCTCAACCTGGGTTCCATCCTCTGTCGCCCGACCTACACCTGGCCAACACCCTCCAACCCAAACTTCTACCTCCTCATCTATCACTGATGAGATGCAACGGATAGCGAGCGACCGCCAACGGAGAAAAGACCATATACAGTGGGCACGCATACATGCTGCTGCTCTTGAACTAGGAATGCTCGGGATGGGCCACGTGGGTGACGCCGACAACAGTGGTTATGCATATGCAATGGGTCGGGCATTCTCTGAAATGATGGCGAGGGACGCTGTTTGGGAATCAGATGAGGTGGAATGGGTGGCCGGCATATGTGTGCTACGAGCTGTTATACGAACGGCGATGCGAGGAGATCGGAGGCAACGAGATGAATACGACGAGCTTCTAAGAACTTACGAAGGGCGGTGGAAAGAAATAAAGGACGAAGCAAGACAGGCTCTTGTTACGGTAAGCTGCCCATTCGAGAATTCGAGGCGGGGCTGATGTTTATTCTATTGTAGGAGGTACTCCTGGCATCTAAAGACGATCTCGCACGACTAGATGAATCTCTATGACTATAATTCACTATCGATTACGACTCTATTCATCCATGTATGTCGAACCCACGCTCTGCTACAACTACGCTGTGTATTGTTTATCCTAATCTGTTGTATTTGCTTTCCATGAATGGTGACTTCATTTACACATAGAATTGACCCGAAGTTCCAACCGGTGGCCGTAAGTCGTATTCATGGTTTGAAAAGAGCAAGAACCCACCGCAACATATCTTTGGCCCTATTTCGCCCAACAAAGCTACCTCTCCCGACGTCAGCTTTACTATCGATCCCGCTTAGGCCAACTTACCCGTGTGGTTCCCTTGGATGGATAATAATTTATGCGCCCTCCCTCCTTCTCTCTTTCGCCCGCCTCTTCAAACCTCTCCATCGCCATATCGCCACCACAGAGTGTATCGTGCTTGGTAGACTCCTCCCAGCCATCACGATCCCAAGGGGCACTCTGCCCAATCTTAGGCTACAATCCACATCTCAGTCACCTTACCCTGGATACGAGGTATTCTTGTGGACTGACCTCGAACTCTGGAGAGCCAGAATCCATCACCATCCCTTCCCAATTTGAAGCTCCGGCACCAATAATCGCGGTCTTAAAGCGGGTTTTGGTTTTGGTAACACCCCACGCAGCCAGCAACGCGCCTGTCGCGGCAACCCCATAAGTCCTTGATTGATGGGTGGATTGACTCTACTTACCGTGGCTTCATCCTGGGACGCCCAATCTGGCGGGATCCGCCAATCCTTTTTGGATCACTATGTCGACCATATTTTCGCAATCCGGCCAGTCATAAACACCGATCCTCCGGCTAGTGGATAAGTGAAAGTATGACCCTGTCCTTGGCCTATGAAATATTTGGCGAGCGCGCCTACAAAGCTCAAGTATTTGCGAATCTCACCGACACTTACTGCCTCTATTTCCGTGATATGACCAGGCATCCTACCCACACGAAGTGTTCGCGCCAGTTACAGAAATAGGATATGTAATCTGATTCACGGTTCTATTTTAGATCTGTATATGACCGAAGACCTCAACCTACGGGGTGGTGCCCGCCCAGGGCGCCAGTATTGTTTAATTTTTTTCTTTGCGGATCGAACCCCGAAAACACATACGGATATGGACCCCTGTGGATAAAAAATATTGCCGTCAGCAGCGTCCCCCACGATGCATCATAGCTAGGTGGATAGAGAATTAAACCACTCAGCTGTGTCCCACCCGCCGTGTTCCAAAAACTCATTCCCCAACAGGTGCTCATGACTGTTCTAACGACAGAATTCGCTGAGAACTTGGATTTTTGGGAGCGGTCACCTACAACCATGTTGGGCTTTCATTATACTGTTGTAATTATAAAATAAGAGCCTGGTGAATTCCCCCGAAATTGTCGACTCCACGGTGATCACGAGGCCACCAGCTATATCTTTCCGCCCTACTGTCAGTCAGCCCGCCCTGTGAGAAAATCCCCTCGCGAACGTGACTATTATCACGAGCCCAACCAGCGATCACCCGCCACCGATTTCCAGGATGTGTTCTCTGCACTTCTCCGGTATCCCCAGGCTTCCCTTCCGAACGCCACATCATTCTGCATTGATCAATCCACTGGCCCTCCGACTTCCCGACAAAAACGGTTTGCTTATTATTGGGTCCAGGCATATATAAAGCAACAATACATGGACGCTCAGGCTTCCGGAGATCCAACCTCAACTTGATATTTTCGCAACTTGTTTACGCTGTGATGCTGTCTTCTCTTCTGATTACCAGGGCTATTGGCAATGCAGATAACGGAAATTCGGTATTCGACGATCTCAAAGAAGGTAAATTAATCGCCACCGTGACATACCTGCAAGTTATGATATTCACTGATTTCAACCCGATTATGCTCGTTGTCTGATAGTCGGACTTTGGCCTATCACAGAGACAATTGGGAAGATTGTGAAAATTAAAATATGGGTTGGCAAAACAAGGATCTTTGCCATAGAAACTTCGTACAAGCTTGTCAACGATGACTACCATATGACCCAAATGCACGGAAAAAGATTTGGCACTAAGGTTGAATTTGATGTTAGTAGTAAGTGTCAATTTACATTTATATTGTACATTACTGGATTGCGGAGGTACAGGCAGCCAGATTTTCGTTGGTATTTTTGGTGCAGTCAGTGACGACGACGACGACCCAGGCTTGAAGCGCCTCGGCTTCCTTATATTTGACACTCATAGCGGTGAACTTCTCGTTAAAGGTGCGTGCAAGGTACTATTCTAGTGCTTGCTTAGCCTTAAAGCCGCTCCTTTTAGGACCACAGCCTATAGGACCCAAAAGTTCTACAGGGGGATCAGCAAAGGGATTTTTGACCTTGGGGCGTATCATAGGATTTGGCGGATCTCTACAGCCCGATGGTGGGTAGCAAACATACCGTTGTTTGCTCTACGGTTCGACTAAACGTGGCGGGGTAATATCAGGAACCCTAGCATCTATTGCTGCCTATAAGCTGGAACCTGGAAATCGTGAGCTGTACGAGGATGTGATCGTCGACACTGATGAGACAAGAGGGCGTCCTACCGGTGCTCTCCACTTGCAGGGCGAGTGTTGGCTAAGCACAACGTAGTGAAAAACCATCATGGAACAAGGTGAAATTAGTTCTGTGGGTCTCGTTGACATTTGATATGGTGTGGTAACGGAACAATCAAAAATATTTCCCGAGACTCGCACAACTTGTTGAACAGATCCTGAAGTTAAAAAGTAAAGAATGCTATTCGTTATCTTCAGAACACGTACACAACGGGAAAAACCCACATTATGTCGAACAAGAGCTCAGTTCGCGGGATTATAAAATATATTACAAGCTCTTCAATAACCTGACCGGAATTTCCTCTGGTCTCATTATTCTCGTCAACAATGTGAAGGCGGTTTTTTCGGTCTGCGTCCACATCTATGGGCATATTGGATATATATCAGTGCTTGGCCGCAGCGTAAATTTGGTATAAGGCCTAGTGTTGTAGAAACGCTGCGTTGGGAGTTTGAGTAGTAAAATATCAGAGGTTACATACACTATTTGACGGGTTTAATTAATAGTTAAGATACCCTGGGTGTAAAGCGGCCAGGTTGTCGGGCTCACAATACCGAACTTCCATGTGAGCCAAGAGAAGAACAAAAGAAAAGGGCATCGTCGAAGTGTCGGACAAGAGTAGAAGTGGCACACGCCGAATTGTCCGTCATATTCAGGTACAAAAGATACATATCAAACTAAACCGGTCCCTACTGGCACACACGGCATAACAAGTTAACAACGGGAGATCAGTTATTGAAGACGCCAACAGCTTCCTGCCCAGCTTGGAACTTGTAGACAGAAAGAGTATCCAGGTTGTCTGAAGCAAAATATAAGTCAAAAAATGTAAAATCCAGGCCAATCGGAGGGACGCACTGGTGGCGCTCGTGGTTCCGCTGAAGGCGACAATCAATCCAAGAGATGTGAAGCCTACGGTGTTGGTACCAGGGCCAGGCGGGAAGGTTCCTGCAAATGCTGGGTGATTAGCAAGGGATATCACCTCTATGGAAATACTCAACGTACCGGACGGGGTAACATCACCTTTATTTTGGTCATAAAGGAGGAACCCAAGTCGCCTGAGAGTGGGTGTGTCAGGATCGTTGTCACGAGATCCATAGATGCCAACAAAGAATTGATTGGCTGAAATGAACGCGAGAATCATGGTAAGCCAAAGCGTCAAGCGCAAAGGTGAGTGCGGATCACATACCACCGGCGGTGATGACATGCTGGGTGCCATTCTGTTGTCCACGGACCGGCGAATCCTGCGGAGAGTTGTTCGTCATCATGTACCTGGTCTGTATGCCGTTGATCTGGTTGGCGCCAACCCAGAGGGTGACACTGAGAATTTGCTGGATGTTCTCGCGCGCAGGCCATAAACCAACTGGAAACAGAGAAGGGAGATTAGTCCTTAAATGCTCTATACAGTACTAAATAATTGTGAAGTGTACCTTGAACGTTATCATCCCAGTTGTTTAAAGCAGTGACATTGCCGACCGCCTTTGAAGTGATAAGAGCAGGAAGTAAAGACATGAAGATGTGAGTTGAAGAGCTGAGCAGTAGTAAATCTGAGAGGTAGTAAAACTGAGTGAGGTGCAGAGACAGGCAAGTAGGCCATCCTTATATCCTCGAAAAGATCTATTTGACACTGTTGGGCAGTATAAAAGTTAGAAAAAACATATTGTATTTTTCGAGTTGTTGAACTGCATTACTATTTTTGAGAGTTCATCAATGTATATCTCGAATCTCGCTTGCATTGGGGCTTCTCGAACAAGGTGTCGATATCCAGGAACAGCGGCACCTTAGAACCGTACTGGGTGCGAGAGTCACAATGGATCTGGGAATGTCTGACAGATGTGATGGTACCGGAGACAAGGGAAAAACACGACAAGGTGGTCATAGAAGATGACCGTGCACTGTTTTCAAGAGAGAAAATGAATAAGGAACAGAATGAATGAGGAAAGATCTGCTGACCCAAATTACGCCGTCTGAGTGGCCCCTGAAATTGAGGTTGTAAGTGACCAAAGAATACAAATAGTATATACTGGGGAAGAACGTACATTGACAATAGCCGCGTAGCATTCGAAGGATTACCAGATTTTCAAACTTACAGAGTGATGGTACAAGTTGTGACAGGTATATGTTGAATATCATAGCCGCTGAACATGGGATGCCAAAATATCAAAGGCGCATCTAGACCGTAATGATATCATCCACAAGGACGACCAAATGCCCCACCATATGGCCCTGGAAAAGGAAAAACGAAGGGAACTGCTACTCTTGAACCTGATGAATAAACACAATTAGCTGTTGTGAAAATGGGGATGTTCTGTTTTCACCTTGCCATTCCCTGACATGGGAAGGACAAGTAGATAGAATCAAGTCCGGAACATGATAATGCCTCAAGATCTCAAATGTTTGTAGAATCTGGCAGGATGGCTCGTACGGTCTCTGTTTGAATTATCGAATGTAGTTCACCCACATTCTGAAGATAGGCGTTATGTAAAGGCGGACGGCGGTGCCATCGGGAAATTTGGATTGATGGCTATGCTTGGCTATGATGTTAAAACGCTCGGAGTACAGTACGGCGACAACCTCAGTATTCAGGGCTCCAGCGTTGGTCTATGCTTGTATCCAATAAATGAGTGACGAAATTGCTTAGTGATGCTAATGAGATATTACTTCAATATTTTGGATCTACGACGCGAACTTGGCGCTTGGAGCTACAATTGGTAATTGGTCGGTGCATTGGTAGTCCAATGGGTCATGTCACAGTGGCATGCGCATTAGGCACCAAATCACCACAAGTGTATCCCAGGTGTGAACCTAAAGCAGCATAAAAGTGCGGTTGCAGATAACCCAGGGGTATATGTCGTGGTTTCTATAAAACCGGGAACAAAGAAATGTAAACAGAACGGTCGAAAATCCTTACCGGGCTTCCATTACAACATGACCGACCAGAAGAAAATGAAGAAAAAGGGAAAAAACCAAACATGCCCAAAGACAAGAACGAGAAGAAGGAACCGAAGCTTGCAATGGAAGCCCGGTAAGGATTTTCGACCGTTCTGTTTACATTTCTTTGTTCCCGGTTTTATAGAAACCACGACATATACCCCTGGGTTATCTGCAACCGCACTTTTATGCTGCTTTAGGTTCACACCTGGGATACACTTGTGGTGATTTGGTGCCTAATGCGCATGCCACTGTGACATGACCCATTGGACTACCAATGCACAGACCAATTACCAATCGTAGCTCCAAGCGCCAAGTTCGCGTCGTAGATCCAAAATATCGAAGTAATATCTCATTAGCATCACTAAGCAATTTCGTCACTCATTTATTGGATACAAGCATAGACCAACGCTGGAGCCCTGAATACTGAGGTTGTCGCCGTACTGTACTCCGAGCGTTTTAACATCATAGCCAAGCATAGCCATCAATCCAAATTTCCCGATGGCACCGCCGTCCGCCTTTACATAACGCCTATCTTCAGAATGTGGGTGAACTACATTCGATAATTCAAACAGAGACCGTACGAGCCATCCTGCCAGATTCTACAAACATTTGAGATCTTGAGGCATTATCATGTTCCGGACTTGATTCTATCTACTTGTCCTTCCCATGTCAGGGAATGGCAAGGTGAAAACAGAACATCCCCATTTTCACAACAGCTAATTGTGTTTATTCATCAGGTTCAAGAGTAGCAGTTCCCTTCGTTTTTCCTTTTCCAGGGCCATATGGTGGGGCATTTGGTCGTCCTTGTGGATGATATCATTACGGTCTAGATGCGCCTTTGATATTTTGGCATCCCATGTTCAGCGGCTATGATATTCAACATATACCTGTCACAACTTGTACCATCACTCTGTAAGTTTGAAAATCTGGTAATCCTTCGAATGCTACGCGGCTATTGTCAATGTACGTTCTTCCCCAGTATATACTATTTGTATTCTTTGGTCACTTACAACCTCAATTTCAGGGGCCACTCAGACGGCGTAATTTGGGTCAGCAGATCTTTCCTCATTCATTCTGTTCCTTATTCATTTTCTATCTTGAAAACAGTGCACGGTCATCTTCTATGACCACCTTGTCGTGTTTTTCCCTTGTCTCCGGTACCATCACATCTGTCAGACATTCCCAGATCCATTATGACTCTCGCACCCAGTACGGTTCTAAGGTGCCGCTGTTCCTGGATATCGACACCTTGTTCGAGAAGCCCCAATGCAAGCGAGATTCGAGATATACATTGATGAACTCTCAAAAATAGTAATGCAGTTCAACAACTCGAAAAATACAATATGTTTTTTCTAACTTTTATACTGCCCAACAGTGTCAAATAGATCTTTTCGAGGATATAAGGATGGCCTACTTGCCTGTCTCTGCACCTCACTCAGTTTTACTACCTCTCAGATTTACTACTGCTCAGCTCTTCAACTCACATCTTCATGTCTTTACTTCCTGCTCTTATCACTTCAAAGGCGGTCGGCAATGTCACTGCCCTAAACAACTGGGATGATAACGTTCAAGGTACACTTCACAATTATTTAGTACTGTATAGAGCATTTAAGGACTAATCTCCCTTCTCTGTTTCCAGTTGGTTTATGGCCTGCGCGCGAGAACATCCAGCAAATTCTCAGTGTCACCCTCTGGGTTGGCGCCAACCAGATCAACGGCATACAGACCAGGTACATGATGACGAACAACTCTCCGCAGGATTCGCCAGTCCGTGGACAACAGAATGGCACCCAGCATGTCATCACCGCCGGTGGTATGTGATCCGCACTCACCTTTGCGCTTGACGCTTTGGCTTACCATGATTCTCGCGTTCATTGCAGCCAATCAATTCTTTGTTGGCATCTATGGATCTCGTGACAACGATCCTGACACACCCACTCTCAGGCGACTTGGGTTCCTCCTTTATGACCAAAATAAAGGTGATGTTACCCCGTCCGGTACGTTGAGTATTTCCATAGAGGTGATATCCCTTGCTAATCACCCAGCATTTGCAGGAACCTTCCCGCCTGGCCCTGGTACCAACACCGTAGGCTTCACATCTCTTGGATTGATTGTCGCCTTCAGCGGAACCACGAGCGCCACCAGTGCGTCCCTCCGATTGGCCTGGATTTTACATTTTTTGACTTATATTTTGCTTCAGACAACCTGGATACTCTTTCTGTCTACAAGTTCCAAGCTGGGCAGGAAGCTGTTGGCGTCTTCAATAACTGATCTCCCGTTGTTAACTTGTTATGCCGTGTGTGCCAGTAGGGACCGGTCTAGTTTGATATGTATCTTTTGTACCTGAATATGACGGACAATTCGGCGTGTGCCACTTCTATATGTGTAATGAACCGTGAAATCTACTCAAACAAGACAAGTGCCAAGACTCTACAGGTTGAGAAAATTCTTTAACCATGAACAATCATTACCCGGGTTTGAGTCATTCGATACACTATAGTTATCTGTATGTCATATCCATGTGTTGAAATACACAAGAACCCTCTTCAACACGTCTTCGGCATGCTTCCTCTCAACAAATCTGTGCCCCCCAAGGTCAGCTTTGCCATCGATCTCGCTTAGGCCAACTTACCCGTGTGGTTCCCTTGGATAGATAACAAGCTGTGCACCTTCCCTCCCTCTCTCTGACGCCCGCCTCTTCAGGCCTCTCCACAAACCAACCGCTTGTCCAACATTCATTCTCTCGTCCTTTTCGCCATGCAGCAGAAGGACGGCAGTCTCAACCCCCGCCACAGAATGTATTGGGCTCGTCTTCCTGATGGACTGTTCCCGGCCATCATGATCCCAAGGGGCACTCTGCCCAATCTCAGTCTGCAACCCACATTTCAGTCGCTTTTTGCTTCGAATACGGGGCATTCTCGCAGACTAACCTCGAGTTCTGGAGATCCAGAATCCATCACCATCCCTTCCCAATTTGAAGCTCCAGCGCCAATGACTGCAGCCTTGAAGCGTGTTTTGGTTTTGGTAACACCCCACGCAGCCAGCGACGCGCCTGTCGCGGCAAACCCATAAATGCTTGACTGATAGGTGGATTGACTCTACTTACCGTGGCTCCATCCTGCAACACCTAATCTGGCGGGATCCGCCAATCCTTTTTGGATCACCATGTCGACCATACTTTCGCAATCTGGCCAGTCATAGACACCGATCCCCCGGCTAGCAGCGTGGGCGAAGGCGTGGCCCCTTCCTTGGCCTATGAAATGTTTGGTGAACACACCTACAAAATTTAAATTTTTGCAAATGCTGGGGACACTTACTGCCTCTGTAGTTTGGTGAGATTACTAGATATCCTGCCCACGCAAAGTGTTCGCGCCAGTTACAAAAATAGGACATGTAATCTGGTTTTCGTTTTTTTTTAGATTGAATTCTGTTCATAACCGAAAACTCCGACTTACCGGGTACATCTCGCCTAGAGCAACAGTACTGTTCAATCTTATTTATGAAATGAACCCCGAAGACACATACCGATATGGACCCCCGTGGATAAACATCACCGTCGGCAGCGGCCCCCATGATGCGTCATAGGCGGGTGGGTACCGAATCAGGCCGCTCAGCTGCGTCCCGTCCGCCGTGTTCCAATAAATCACCTCTGTTTTAATCGCAGGCGCCTCAACCATCCACTCAAGATGCGACGATAATCGACACTTCGATGGAATTTCTCTTGCCTCGCCTGTCACTCGACCCGCCCATACATTTGGAGGTTCGTGCTTTATCCCCGAGCTAAGCACCCCAGCGAAAACGTACGACGTATTTCCATCCCCGTCTACCACACGCTTCGCATCCCACGCACCAAACCAGACAGCATCATCGTGTGTGCGGAATAGAGTTCCCTGAATGGCCATTGAGCCTTCGCTATTGACGGAAATAATGTCGATACGAGTGTCAACACCTGTGCAGACCTCAACTGCAACCACCCCACCTCCGTGAGTGTCTCCGCCCGGTGTCATGTCGATTATGCGCACAGCGTCTTCTGATTCACCATACAATCTTTCCCACCCCTTTAGCTTGGCGACTGGCGTAAAGGCATTATCCACACGCTGAGTAAACACAGTCCTCGCATCGAGTCTATTGTTTGGCTCGTAATTCTGCAGAGACAAGACATGCCCACTTGATACCCAGAGGTTCGGACCTGCCGGAGACCGCGGGTAAACTCCAAGTATGTTCGGTTTAGACCCCTCTTCATCGACCCCGATACTTTCTAATGTAACCTCCAACTCTGCAAATTCGGGGCCACGACCTCCTCGCAAGCGGTATAGTAGCCACTTGCTGTTGGGACTCCAAGTCGCACTTTCTATTTGCCGGTCTTCCCTCACTCCTCTCAGGGTTGTGACCTCACCTGTCCGGAAACTGTATATCCGGAACCTGGAAAATCCACTCGTGCTCCCACTGCCTCCGAACACCTTCACATCACTAACCTCCACACCCGCCTGTACTGTTTCCTCGTCGGCGCTTGTGAAGGCAACAAAATTGCCGTCGGGAGATATTTCGAATCCTTGGACGCCTTTCTTCGCAGAGCTGGACAGAAGAGGGACAGGTTCGGGGCTCTTTCCCTCCGCCATGTCTAGCACGTATATGTGGAGAGTTTTACCAGGATTGTGCCGGTCAGACAAGAACAAAATACGCTTCCCGTCTGGGTGGAAAGCTGGTGCGCGATCATTAAACAGACCATTCGTCAATGGTCGCGCACTCTGGGGCTCATCCACCTTGGCAAGCCATATCTCAGAGAGAACGCGCTCTACTTTGTAAAAGGGCGCGACTTGATATAAGACACTCAGACCATCCGTACTGAGCTTTAAATCTCGAGCTCTGAGGGTATTTGAGATTTTTTCTGGAAATGGGGTGTCTCGAGGATCGGTTCGGGAATTATATGGCGTTTTAGGTGGTGAAGGCATATCAACGGACGGAGGTGGGGCAACGACTACTGGAAATTTGATTATAAGGTGCACAAAACGTGTTCTCAGCCTGAGAATGACATGGGGTCTTGTTCAAACCATAATTCGGAAATGACCACCGCTCGGCGGCACCATCCAGTGTATCGTCATTTGTCTTTTCCCCCGCTTGGAGACGTCACGGAGTATCTTTCTGTTTGCCACGGGTTAGTGGCGAAACATATGGAAATCGAACACGCACGATTGGTAGACCTTCATAACGGCGCAGTCTTAATGCTGTCCGGAATGACTTTGCGATCAATAAAGCACCAACTTAATATTGGTCCTTTCCCACGGTGTTACATGCCCCACAAGCGCGTGAGTATAAACCCAATTTTATTCATTCACGAGATAGTGCATAACAGTGGCATGAACGCCTATTTACACGGGGCATAATAATTTACAACATTATTCAGAATACTATTTATGATGATTACACTAAAGCCAGGTTATAACAAGTTTAAATTGCTGTTTCTCTTTATACCCTTTTTTCAACTTCTCGAAAATCTTCAACGGATTCGGTACTGGTTGTCCCACGACTTGAGTTCTCAGGGAATTCCATTCCACCAGGAGATGATATTCCACAAACAAAGTTTGTTCCAGTCAATGTATTCTCATGCTTTCCGGTAACTTCATCCCCACATCTTGCGACACGAATCAAAATAAGGTTAAATGTAATCCCGATTATCTGAATATACTGGAGGAATGAACCATAGTAACTTAGCAAATGAAAGACATGATAATACAAAGTTACTCACAGCAGCCGTTGTGATATATACTGCGTTACTTTTTGTGAGAAATGTGATGAACACGATGATTGATATTGCTGTATACATCAATCCTGACTCGATTATGCTTCTAGTCACGAGTTGCAGTCGACTTCGGCGTCTGGAGGTAAAGGGATACAATGGTGGAAGCCCTTCAAAACCGGCACATTGACTTTCTACAGTTAACACACGGAATACAATCATGGCTTGGAAACTTCAGACTAAAAGGCCACAAAGGGTATAAGTACGCACTTACAGGTCGCGTATATATTCAGGCAAATGGTAGAGGTCCAGAAAATGACAATAATTGGCATCACGCTACTCGCGCTCGATCGTGAACCCGAGTGAATATTCGTTTGTTTGTATATCCCCACAATGGTGCAGGCCGCGCTTTCGAGCCAGAGCAAAGCAGGGAATGCAACGGTCTTCCGTGACCTTCCGTATACGACCCAGCAACGATATACCTATATGAAGGTATTAGCACCCCGCCCATATATTTACCGCGGGAGACATACCAATATACCATCAGCGATTAGAGTCTGTATGTTAACAGTCAAAGGCTAGCGACAGACTTGAGCCTGACGAAACGAGGAAATGCGCCTGGCACACCTTCACAATGTTAACCCAATCTTGCCCAAGTTCCTCAGTGGAGCTTATTCCAGTTGGACGCTTAGCCGCCTGTAATATGCGAAGGAGACCAAGTGCCAGGTTCAGCGATGAACAAGCAAACAACAGTAGAACCACAGTCATCATAGACCAGTGATTCCTAAATCGAGACCTCCATCGCAGTTCTGGGCCAGACCATACCATTGTTTGAATGCAAGCAGCAAAAGTAGCCAGGTAAATCCCGTAGAAGATGCATTCGACGAAGAGGCCTATCAACTGAGCAAGGTTGCTCGGTAGCATCGTTGTTGGCGTCGTGGGAGTCGATAGGAAGCAAGACTGGACCTCTGTACATTCATACTATGCCTCAAGGTGCACCCACTGTTGACTCAGCGATCAAAGCCGAATTCCCCAACCCCATGTAGGGCGCTGATACAAGGATTTTGTGTTCCAGTTACAAAATACATCGCATGGTCGCCAAGAGATCAAAATACAGGCCAAGTGGAATAGACCTGACTCGGAGTTAACGTTGTAATTGCCAGTTAAACCAGGGATCAATTGATTGATCATTGCTAGCCGCAATCAATGACACGATCTGCACCCCGAGCGGTGAGGTTATCTGTCTAATCCCTCCTTATCTTGGAACCAAAGACACTACAAAGCACGGTCCTCAAAATCAGTATCTATGGTCTGCGAACAAATTGTGTTCGTAGTAGGCTCGCATTAAATTTTGTCCTAATTTCACGTTCGAACGGTTTTAGATCTCTGGTTTCGTTAGTCGACTGGTTAGCATCTCCGTAGATGACGGAGGACACATGGCAGTTAACCCAACAGCCCCAACATTCTAATGAGTCGAGCCCATGGTTATAAAATTATTATGGGATGCTTACCCTGCACAACGACCTTGGCCTATCTTCATCACTCTCAACTGGGGCTTTAATACTGTACTAGAGGGGAGAAACAAAAGGCCAGAGGTCATCGATGGGGGTACCCAATATGGATTGGACATGGCCTTCGGTTAAGTGTGGATGAAACACACAAGTTCAGGCAATTATAGGGAAAAGTTCTGAACGTAATCATTCCATCTTTCACCAATTTCAGGCGTAACCATATCGAAATAATATATCACGTAAAGTAAAGGGTGTTCTAGGACGCACGTAGATAATCTCCTGCAGCACTGGGTGGGCTTCCTGACCACTCACTTCCGCTATCTTTCCGATCAGGATATATGCAAACTGAAGGCGGAACTATATAAACTAGACCTGACACTGACTTGCTTCTGCGATGTTCGCCCGAACGGATAGTGGCCAATGACTGGCTCGGGGTGGGAAGTACATGGCCAAAGACGGGCTCGCTGCGAATGCGTGAATGACGAGGATTTTGAAGGTCAGGCGCGGACGGGAGACAGAAAAACTCTGCTGGTGCCATGAGCGGAGGTGGGATGGCGGGATCCCGTGTCATAGTACTCGGGGCCGAGACAAACGAAGGATTAGAGGACGAAGGAGAGCACGGGTAGTCTGACGATGTGACGGAAAATTTGCTCCGAGGGAAATCAGGAGAAATGTCGATGATCCGAGACTGAGTGTAAGGAGCGTTTTTGGCTTCTGGTGTTTTTGGGACAAACGTTGACCCGTTGCTTGAGAGCGACGAGGAAAGCCGAAGCCAGGGTGGAGTTGGCGAGTCTATCCCCTTCCCCTTTTCTTTCGGCTCTCTTTCATCGGGTGTGGACCTGAACGTTACCCAGCTCTGTCTCTCTGATTTCTTTTTCCGACACAAACCCAAACACCGATGATTCAGGAGGATATACGAAAGGAGCGTGGAGGCCAATATCGCGCCCATAACCGATCCGATAATGATGAGTTTGCGTGCTGGTACCGGATATGGATGGATTTCAGGAGATGCGGAGTCACTGGTAGAACTGGGTTCAGTGGCGTGCGTTGTAGGTGTCGATGTAGGTACCGGTGTAGGAAGGACAACTATGCCAGGGCCGATCATCTGCAGAGGGCCTGTGGGATTGATTACCCTAGTAGTCGTAGGTGAATCTGTTGTGGCCAGAGGTGCGGGTAGGGCTTCCGGTGGAGAGTTCCTGTCTGTGACCATTTTTTTGAACACTTCTGAGACAACAGGCAATTCATAATGCATCGATCGTCCATCCCGGTCGCCAGGTGTAGACTTAGGAGCGTGAATTAAGGGCCAAGATGCGGCTTGGGTAATCAGTGGAAAGTTGACTTGCGCCCTGGGAGTCCTTAAGTGCCCAATAGGATTTCTACCTGTCGGAGTAGATCGCAAGGGCAACGACACTGTGAGGTCGATACAAAATGAAGTGACGAATGCATAGACCCAGAGTAGGCGCTTCCACGGCAACATTATTTGGAGAGAAACGAATGTGGTGCTGTGTGGGCGTTATTTTGTGGATAGAAGGTAGTGAAGATAGAGAAAGGATCAAAGAAAGACATATTGCGGCAGACAGTATTTTAGCGGGACGACTGGGGAGGTTGACAACTGGGTTCAAGCCGGCCGCGGCTGACTGCATCATAAGCTTCCGAACACAACAGAGCCAATCATATCGCGAATTGCCGCGAAGCTGCCGAGGTGGAAATAATTACCCGAAACCATCGTTTGAGCCTGGCCTTGCCCCACTGACATAAAACACTTTCGAGCCTACTGACAGGGTTCAGCCAACCGAATATGTCCACGGACCCTTACCACGCTGTTCAACAAGAAATTCAGACGTCACTTCAAACAGCTGCGCAACTCCACGCATCATATATACGAATACGCAGTACAGCGCGAGAAGATAGCGAGGAGTTGGGATGGGCAAGGAGCGAGGTATGTGGTCCCCTGAAATGGAATACTATTTTTGCGAATATATTGTGGTTTAGCTGAAAGCAACCTTGGCTGCGCTCGAGGCTGACCTAGAAGACCTTGAGGAGAGTGTAAAGTGCGTGCCTCTTCTCTTCTGGTCACATCAACAGTGAACCCCAGGTCAACACAGGATAGTTGAATCTACGGACGCACGGATGTTTGGGCTCGACGATGCTGAGGTTCAACGGCGCCGGCGCTACGTTGGAGACGTGCGGAAGGAGATTCAGGTGCGCATAACCAAAATATGGCATAGTTGCTATCTGTACGATGTTAACCATGTCTTCTATGCAAGTCTAGAATCTGAGAGCCGAAGTCTCTGCCACTTCATCACGACAAATACAATCTCCTGTTGTAAGAAGTCCACCGCCGCGAAGTGGGCTGACGTCGCCACATCCAGAACGAAGCGGGGGAGAAGGGGAGGACGACCATCAAGCAGCATGGGCGCGGGAAGAGCAACAGGTGTGTGGATTGGGTCTCAGGTCGCGATGTCGCAGGCTCTAACTTTCCCCCATTTCGGTCTGCAGCTAATAATGCAGGAACAAGACCAAGCGATGGACTCGATAGTAGGGACATTAAGCAACCTTGCTCAACAGGCTGGTCTGATGGGTCAAGAGATTGTAGAACATAACGAGTCAGTGTCCAGGTCTATCATAAACGTGTGCTGAACTCAAGTATTTTACGTGATTTCTAGATTGCTGGATGACCTAGAACAAGGGGTTGATCAGACTGACTCAAAACTAAATGACGCTATGCTGAAAATGCGTAAGTTTTTACGGCAATCGGAAGAACGGGGGAGTGGATGGTGTATAGTCATTCTGATAATCATCCTTATGGTGCTCCTTATTGCCGTTATATTGTTTTAACATCACTGGACGGAGGATATTCTGTAATAATTAATCGTATGTACATGATTTCAACGTATATATTTTTGGTGAAGTACAGATTACGCATTGGACACTGTCCGCGAATAAATAAAATAGCAGCAAAACAAGCATAGCATGACAATCAGGCGTTTAGATCCTTACATCCTCCTTGTATAGCTTCCTCGAGCAACAATGTAATGTGGGGGTCATCCGGTAGTCCTTCCTTTTCAGCGGCCGCGGTGAAATCTTCAATTAGCTTTTGGGGATCTGACATAGTATCCTCTTCCTCCCAGGTTGATTGATTTATGGGGTACCTACGACCCGAGTAACATTCACTGCATATCACTTCACAGTTAGGACAACACTTACCCTTCCCATTTTACAAGCCACAGATATCTCCGCCCCCGTCCACCCTCGACCTTTGTAGCACGCCCGATAATTCCAGCAACGAAATACTCGTCGACAGACGCTTCCCCGCAGTCGGGACGAGCACAAACAACACCTTTCTCACTAGGGACAAGAGGATCTACGAGAAATTCCGTAAGAATAAAAAAATTTTATAGGTAGATGTAGGATACAGACTAGCGCTAAAGGGCTGTTGGGTTAGTACAATATGACAATGGAACAATGGAATAGCCTTACCCATTACTCGAGCAGGGAGGGCATACAAAATCTCGGGCTCCAACCAAACGGTCTCCAGGTTTGATTCCAACACATCCATAGTGGTACCAGTAATAGCATCTGTAAAATAGTTGTAGTGTAATCCTGATTTGTACATACAAGACTAGCATCTGTCTTACGATTCGCATTCGATAAACTGTACAATGTTCAGCGTTACTCGCACCGAATGACCGGATTGTGAGGAGGTATACCTTCTGATGAAACTTGGCACCCCCCACTTGAGATTTAGGAGGCCATTCGCTTCCTGGTATAGGTTTCGCACGCGCTTTAGTCCTTTTGGTTTTATCCTTTGCTGAAATGTTTGAACTTGTAGTGTTTTTTCCCTTGGTGTCTTTCTTGCTGTCTTTACCTTTGATCTCTTTCCCCTTACCCTTTATATCTTTATCCTTGCCCTTGACTTTTAAATCAAAATCCTCCGACTCGACTTCAATTACCTCACCCTTTGCTGCCTCCGCCTTCTGCCTCGCCCTCTTCAACGGTGGCTCAGATGTTGTATCAGAAGGCTTAGCCTTTCTTTTCTTGATACGTGTTGCCGCTGCACTCTCTTTCTCTGGTGGGTCCACTTTCAAGATGTGATATTTCTTCTTCGGAGGCGGCAACCCTGGTTTGGAGGCCTCCGTCTTAACCTTCCTCTTTACTGGGATGACTTTTACGTCATCGGATTCAGACTGGCTCGTGAGATCAGAGATAGGCGATAGGGACCTGGAGGAGATGTAGATGGGTGAGTTTGCAGGGACTTTTGAAGTGGATGGTTTAGGCAGGCGTGGAGTTTTTAATGCCTTGATTGGCTTTATGGTGGGGGTGAGGTGAGGATTCTGAGAATTACGTGACAGCTGGGCTTTGATACTTGGGGACCCTCTCAGGTCAATGAAGGGAGGTTTTGTAAGCGAGTTCAGATGTGAAGGGCGTTTAGGAAGAAGGAGTTTCCCGGTGATGGTCTTAGTCAGTAGGGGAGGAGGTAATGGGGGACTTGATATTTCATGAAGTTCATCAGGAACAACGGGCGAGTCGATAAGAGGAGCTGAGCTTGAATTATGGGAACGTTGTGACGGAGAGATTAAGTCATCTTTTGGGGCCTCTAGCGATATGGATGTTTCTGGGATTAACTGGGATACAGATACTTCTTCAACGGAGACTTCTTCAACAGAGTTTGGGGGAAAAGGAAGACTCCAGGGCGACGATATGAGAAGGGTCTTTTGAATTTGATCGACTGATCCTTGGGTACTTGTTTGCGATGGGGTCAGAACAGGTGTAGATGTCGTCACAGGGCCAGGATGGCCTACAGCATAAACAGAGGAGAACTTTGAAACTGGAATATCTGGGATCGCCTTAGTAGCATCTGCTTGGATCCAGATCGAAGTATACTCTGGGGTTGACGTTCGTACAGGAGACGGTGCGGCTTGGGCAAAGGACCTCCTCGAGGGAGTCACACGCGAATAGCTTTCCATGGGCGTTGGTTGTCTCGGGGTTCCAGGGACCTGGGAAGTTTGCGGTTGTGGTGATAAAATACGTGGAGAACAAGATGGGGAGAGTGAGTAGGGGGATGGTGGGGAGAGAGGAGGTCTAGAGGATAAGGGGATGTTGAGAATTTCGCGGGGGGGCAAAGAGGCCGTAGGGCCAGCGAAAGAGTCCCCAAGAGCAGTCAATCGTAGTGACCTAACACTCCCCTCTTGCGAGTCGAGCCCTCCCTTCAAAAGGGTAAATTTTTGAGCCACACCAGAAAATACGTCCGGATGGAAGACCGCAGCAAGTTCATCCGGTTCGTCTAGACTAGAATCAGACACCAAAGGTGTGAGGAACAACTTACCATCATCAACATTCTCCGCATGAGGCGTGCGGTGTACTTTCTCTACCGGACTCTAGGTCAGCTCTCTTCACATAAAAAAACTCCAAAAGGCTCACCAGTAGTCGACCAATCGGCTGGAGACAAGGATTTAGATGCTGCAGCTACATGAGTAAAATGGGCCTGGGTGGGAATATTTGATGAAGGTGATTTCGGCTCAAGCCCGCCAGAGGAGCCAACATGCACCGGATCAAGGGTATCAGTATCATATACCAGACCAATGGGCAATTTGATCTCTGAATCTGTAGCGTCCCCAACTATGAATAAAATTTAATTGGGTCTTGTCCACGCGAGCGCAATTATTACTTACCAATAGTCAACGCTCCCGAAGAGAAACGGCGGCTGCTGGGACTATTCAAAAGTATAGAACCTGACGATGCAGTCGATTTGATTGAATCAAGTCATAGGTAAAACACTTACCTCTTGTTGATATGGGGGGTGGTGGTGTTCGTGGCCCGGTAGCCGCATTGAGATATGACTGAAGGATTGGGCTTGTCCCAAATTCATGATGAGCAGGAAGTGGAGGGAGGGGTTCGGGGGTTTTGGGACATATGGCGACGTCTGTGTATACTTGGCGAGCCGTACCTATCCCAATTTCGTAACGGATGGGTGTTGGTTCCGGGGTCAAGGAATCAATTGCTATATCCTTGTATAGTTGATTTCCCGGACCTGTATAGATATCAAGTACTGGCTTAGGCATGCGGGAATCCGCCCTATTGTTAACATAGGACTGGGAATCGAGTTCTGGAGTCCGAGGATCTACCGCAACATTCACATACGCTTTAAATTCCTGGGGTTCAGGTGTAGTTAAATCGATAGTACAGTAAGTCCCAGACCCTGGCTGTAACCCCACATCTGACACTGATGATAGGAGAACGATATTGGTGGCAGGATTGAGCCATTAGGGTAGAATACTCACGAGGCGCGTCCGGATCCTTTGCACGTTCCAGTAATTCTTCCACGGCGTATGTGATAGTATCCAGCCTGTTCAACAAAGACTCCTTGTCATCCCGATCATCGCTTGTCCCAATCATCTTCTCCAGTTTTGCCAGTCGGACCGTTAACACCTGACTCGTGGAAAGTTGCACCTCATGTACCCTCTCAAGCATTCCCGCCGATCCCTGTGTCCGGTCTTGTGCCTCTCTCTGTAAATCCTTGATTTGGGTGGACAGGTTTCCGATAATGAACCCTAACTTCTCGATAGAGCTCCCGATTTGATCGATACGTGTTGAAGTGGATTCTTGATGTGCAACGAACATGGGGCGAAGCGCAGTTATCAGATAATCAGCGATAGATGGACTGGATGGAGCATTGGTCCGAGATGGCAACTCAGGATCCGCCATGGGAGTGGAGAACGGAGATGAGACCCCAGCTGTTTGAGACGCGCTGGCCAGAGGTAAATATGTTCCATCAGGATATGTGAGTGTCTGATATCGTGCTTGGATCGTGGAATTTAACGAAGGGATTGTCTGGTGTATTATCTGTGGTGTTCTGGTAGCTGGAGTGGGTTGAGATTGACCCAGATACGGGACATGCTGCACCGCAGGCCTACTAGGACGACGGCTAGTCATTAACGAAATGCTTCAACGGGTTCGCAGCCCCCGCAAAGATGCCTGAATTGAGAAGAAAAAAAGAAAAAAGAGCCAGTCGCCGCCTCAACGTGGTGAGAAGCGAAAGACCCTTTGAATTCGACTGTGACCATGCAGAGAACTTGTGACGGAGGTTCATGACAAAGTAGACAACACAACGCGTCCACCTAACCAAACAAGATGTTACTGCACCTCGGCCCGAATTCCGACTTTACTCCTCTTTTCCAATCATGATGATACCAGCTGTTTGGCCTAAGTTAAAACACCACTATTTTCCACAAGGAATAATCAAGTGTGGGTTCTCCTCCCAACCCCGCGCGCTGGCGAAACGTTCTTCACATACCAGTCCGCTACCATTGAACCTCGCTACTCATGGAATCATCTGAGTACAACTATTCCTCTTTAATTGATTTTTTTTTAAATCCCCAACCTATTCAGTGGATTTACTCAGACAATACACCAAAAAAACGCCAAAACCATTTGTATCATCGGTGCTGGAGCAGCAGGCTTAATATCCCTCAAGACCATTCTCGACACCCATCAATACAAATCCGGGGAGTGGAAGCCAACCGTATATGAGTCGCGTGATAGGATTGGAGGGACTTGGTGCGTGGTCCTTTGTGCAGGATCACTCAACTTTCTTCATACATATGGCACTGCAGGGTACCATCGCCACCATCAGATAATCCGCCTCTGACAGCTCTCTATGACTCGCTCACAACAAACTTACCCCATCCCATAATGGCCCTTCCGGATCATCCTTTCCCTCCATCCACCGCTGTCTTTCCCTGTGCATCTGTCGTGCAAAAATACTTGGAAAACTATGCGGATCAATTTTCCCTGGCCTCTCATATCCAGGTAAGCACCAATGTCAATAATATAGAATGGGACGGCCACCGATGGAAAGTCACACTATCAACGGGGCAAGGACCGCACTTCGATTTGGTTATCGTATGTAACGGGCATTACAGAATACCCAGATACCCCAGTATACCTGGAATCAAAGAATGGCTGAATGCGAGACGAGCCAGCCACGCTGCGTGGTATAGGCGTCCCTATGACTTAGGCCGCACTATCCTCATCGTGGGCGGTGGCCCCAGTGGCCAGGACATTTCTGCTGACATGAGAGAAACAACGACCACAGTCATTCACTCCGTGACTGGCGCGATTCCCGAGGATATTGGGAATTTAAAACGGCGGGGACGTGTTACCGAGTTCCGAAATGGAGGTGAAGTCTTATTCGAGGATGGAACCATTGAATCAGGCGTCGACTTTTGTATTCTGGCCACGGGCTATGAATTCTCCTTCCCATTTATGTCAGATAGCCTTATTCACTCTGGCTACCCATCCACGATCCCGCCTCTCCCACGAAATTTATTCAATTCTACCCATCACCTCTTTCCCCTAGCAAAGCATATATTTCCTCTTCAAACAATGTTCCCCCCAACAAGTATTGCATTCATGGGGCTCCTAACCATGGGCTCTGCATTTCCAGTGATGGATGCTCAGGCACAAGCAATTGTACAGGCATTCGCCAACCCACATATTCTAGATCCGACACAAGAAATGATAAATATTTTCTCTCGCTACGAGAAACTCTATTCACAGTCAACTGACCCTGTTTCGATTGCGAAAAATTGGCATAAGGTTAAACCGCGAGAACAGTTCAACTATAGGGACGATCTATATAGGTTTTCGGCCGCAAGTGGAATCATAAAATTTCGTGAGGTGCCAGAGTGGCAAAAGGAAGCATATGACAATAGGGATATATTAAGGAAGGCGTGGGTTGAAGTTGTCCGTCGTGGCGAAGCGGATACCTGGGTGAAAGGGGTAGGTGAAGGTGGGCCGCATGAATGGATCGATCTACTGAACAGGCTGCAGCAGTGGGCACAGGAGAGCCTGCACATTCCTCAACCAAGTTTAGAGCGACATGTATTGCAGCGAGAAGTAAACATGACCACATAATGACTTCCAAAGATTTACAAATTCTATACTGCGATCTATATTGACTGGACAAGCTAGAAGCGGAACGCTTGTAGATAAACAGCAAAAAGCGTCCCCCAAACTGTAAACAAGACACTATCTCATAAGCTTGGGTGTTTTCAACCGTACGGCTTCAGTTCAACCCTGCTGCTTCGAACACTATTGTCCTAGCGTTTTATGCGCCTGCCAAAAAAAATAAACAATATCGTTCACCTACTCCAAAGTATTATTTTCCCCCAATCACTTATTCCCGGGGTACACGGGGTTAGAGTATATATAACTCTAGTCCTTGACTACCCACAAAACAGAAATACATCGTGAGTACCGTATGAAGATCACGCAACATCGCAAGTACGAGATGAGCTCACAATCGCTATTGTACTTACATTATCGAATCCGAAGCGCGCATGATTGGTCCTGTAGCGCCTAATATAATATTAAGGTTCGTCGAGGTTCGTCGAAATGAAAATCTTACCTCTACACTATCCATAGAGAGGAGACACCAACGAGGACGCAGCTGCACCCGAATTTTGAGGTGATACAGCATCCGTTAAAGATAAGGTAGTGCCTCCCCCACCACCAACATATCCAGACGCCTGAACGTCATACGACCTAACTTTTACTGACCCGCCAAGCACACTGGTTGCATAATTGAATATTCCGAATCGATATCCTAAGAAGAAGCGCCAATCTGTATTCATCGCAAATGTATTTCCAATGTTCTTGAAGGTAGTCCCGTCTGTGCTGTATGAAAACTGTGCGGTACGATCGCTACTCGGTGCTACATTCGCCTTTGCACGTAGCCACACAGTAGTTCCATTGATAGGCGCAATGGCCGCCGTTGCCCCAGTTGAGACTGTCTTCCAGGTTGTATCCATATTGATACCGCTGACCACGCGCACCTGAGGTATCCCATTATCCTTCGATATGCCAACCCAGAATGACATATCGCGGACCATGGCGAGGCCAGCACGGTCTCCATCTAACATTGACCCGAACTCCATGATGATAGTTGCGGTCGCGGATTGCCCGGGGATACGTTGGGTAAGTGTGTTTCGCGCGCTGTAGAAGTCTACAGTGACTGTGGCCGTTCGGAGGGTGAGGCTGTTATTGACTGTAAAGCGGGATGTATCAGGGGTATGATTCCATTCCCAGCGGTTGCCCAGAGAGGTCCCCGAAAAGCTATCAGTGCCGGTGTAGGCTGGGACCGGATGTGCGGTCTCGGGGTCGGGATAAGTCGTACCAAAATTACCATTGACGAGCTACATGAAAGTATTTTATTGATAAGTGCCTGGGTTAAGGAGGAGTACAGGGAGGACTTACCTGTATTGAAGGCCAGCCGTCTGAACCCCAGTTCAAAGGAGCAAGAACGGGAATGCGTCCAGTGGGATAGGCCGACGTGAAACACATGTAATACCATTGTCCATTATTTGCCTTGATTAATGAGCCCTGCACTGGATTACTAACACCAGTCACTGGTCCACGGGCACCATTAGTAAGTGTTCCCTTCGTGTACGGTCCCCACACTCCATTGCTAGACATGAGTACATACTCGATCGTTGTACTGGGGTCATCCGTAAAGATGTAGTACTTTCCATCTCGTTTGTAGGGCCGGGTCCCCTCACATGAAGCTGGAAGATATGGAATATAATTTAGTTGTTGGAAGAGAGGTGATAACATACCGATGTCTGAGGGCAGAGTGTACACTAATTTAGTACTAACTATAGTCTTGAAATCCTTCGAAAGTTGCGCAACATAGAAGTTCCCGCTCTTGTATGAGACGTATGGCGTTCCGTCGTCGTCAATTAAAAGGCCAGAGTCATACATACAGGTGGAAAAATCAACCAATCTCGTCCACGGACCCTCCGGTTTGGAGGCCGTGTATATGAAGGTACGAGCGAAGTCAATACATCCCCCCCAATACCACTTGCCATCGTGCTGGTTGAAATCGAACCAGGACGCCCAAATTCCATTAACATAGGCACGTTGCCCGTTCTGAAGATTGTACTTGGTGCCAAAGTCAGCAAGATTTGGAACGGAGTGACCGACAAACTCCCAGTTAAAGAGATCGTAGGAGCGAAGAATAGGAGCACCAGGTGAGTAGTGCATAGTCGAAGCGGAGTAGTAATATGTGCCGTTGACATTCCGTACATCAACGTCGGCCAGGTCGTTCCACAGCACTGGATTTGTGTATGCAAGCGCAATAGTTGACAACGAAATTGTAACGCCAGTAAGTAGAGTTGAGATCTTCATGTTGTGTACACCGCACAGAATGCATGCGCGAAGGAAAAACTAAATACCTTAAGTTCGTCCCCCTTATGACCATGAGTTTTATGTTGCCGGTATGGATTATAGTTGGTTATAATTCGGGTAATGGCTCTAAAGGTGTAAATAGAAGTACCCATTAAGAGGAGAAATTAGCCATGTGCCTCTGTTCGTTTCTTCCTTGTTCTTGTGTTCTCTTTTGGCCGATAACCCAAGGCGCGATTACTCGAATTATATGGTTTACTCAGAAATTTTGACCGCACTTTGTACGATGCTTTCTTGATGCACCCAACCAACTTTCACCAGGTTTGAGTCTTATGTGGGTGAAACCTCGGAGGGGAAGAAGACAGAAGCAGGTGGATTGACTAGACTATCCATGGAGAGGGGGCGTTGCGTGAAAAACCCGGTTGAACATGTGTTGGAAACGCGCAAGAAAATCGGAGGAATTAGGTGTACAAATAACACGTCCACATACATCTACCTGGACAAATACACGTTCTAACTCAGACGAAACAGGCTCCCACCGTCTACCAGTGGAAAACTTGCGCCAACTCACCTATCTTCCAGAAGACATTTCATTTCTACTGCGACGGGTCATACCTCAGAATCTCACTTATCCACTGATCTCATCGGTAATACCGATGGACTTGCCAAGTATTATCACGTTTTCTCCCAGAAACGCATAATCGACTTCCTGATCTTTGAAGTACAGTCATCCAAGGAGAATCGCTAGGTGTTAATGAAATCAAAACCATCTGTATTATTGGTGCTGGGCCAGCTGGCTTAGCAGCTCTGAAGGTCATCTTGGATACGCCTCAATTCAAATCAGGATTGTGGAGTCCTGTGGTATATGAATCACGAGATAAGATTGGTGGGGTTTGGTGCGTTGAGTAGCTATCTAAACGTTACTGTTTTCCTAACATATGCTAATAGGGTTCCAGCCCCACCAACCAATGACCCGCCTCTAACCCCCCTTTATGACTCGCTTACAACCAATCTGCCTCACCCTATAATGGCCTTTACAAGTTATTCTTTCCCCCCTTCTACTCCCGTCTTTCCTCATGCTTCGGTCGTGAAGAAATACTTAGAAGATTATGCGGACCATTTTATTCTCACACCTTATATCCAACTCAAAACCACAGTCAAAGCAGTAGAACGCGATGGATTCAAGTGGAAGGTTACCCTATCCACTCAGCAAACGTGCCACTATGACCTAGTTATAGTATGCAATGGACATTACAAGGTTCCAAGATACCCCAATACACGGGGACTCGGGGAATGGTTGAATACCGGACGAGCCAGTCATGCCGCGTGGTATAGGCATCCTCATAACATGGGGAATATTGTTCTTGTCGTAGGGGCTGGTCCTAGTGGCCAGGACATATCTACAGAGATGCAAACTGTTGCAACTACTGTTATACACTCGATAACAGGCGTAATCCGTGAGGAAATTGGAAATCTGAAGCGTCGAGGGCGTGTCGTTGAGTTCAGGAGTGGGGGCGAGGTTTTATTTGAGGATGGGACTACAGAGTCGAGTATCGACCATGCTATACTCGCGACAGGATACGAATTCTCTTTTCCATTCTTCTCAGACAGCATCATTCGTTCACAAGTCCCTTTGCCAATTCCGCCCTTTCCACGCGAAATATCTAATTCCACCTATCATCTCTTCCCTCTAGCAAAACACATTTTCCCCCTCCAACCGAATTTTCCTGTAACAAGCCTTGCGTTTCTAGGACTCTTGATTAAGGTGGCACCATTTCCGTTAGTGGAGGCCCAAGCACGAGCTGTGGTTCAGGCGTTCGTCGATCTGGAGTCTCTGAACCAAACGCAGGAAGCAGTAGATATCATCTCTCGTTACGAAGATCTCCGCTCACAGTCTAGCGACGAAATCTTCATTGCGAAAGAATGGCACAAGTTCAAGCCACGCGAACAGTTTGATTATCGAGATAGTTTGTACAGGTACGCTGTTGTAACTAAGAATACAGGTTACCGGGAAGTGCCAGAGTGGGAAAAAGAGATGTACGACAATAAGAATATCTTGAGGAAAGCATGGATTGAGCTGGTCAATCGTGGTGAGGCTGATAATTGGGTACAAGGGGTTGGAGAAGGTGGCCCTCATGAGTGGATTGATTTACTCAGGAAAATGCTGCGATGGGCAGAAGAACAGGGTATACATGTCACAGAATTCGATAAATCGAAGTTGTAAATAGTAAGTAGTGTAGTTTTTCCTGCTTGTTATTCAATCAGCCACCCTTCTCCTACTTCGCGTGAGATGTTGTTTCGAACCCTCCGACCAAAACTTACTGCTCTGGACGATCGGATGGAAGGTCCAATTAGCTTGCCCGAACCCACTCCTCCACACTCGAGCTTCTATTTTCCATGCTTCAGGATCCAGGCTGGCGGGTTTAGCGTAGTGCAGCACCAAATGCCAAGTCTATCGATGATTAAGACTCTTCTTAAGAATAGGATCAGGTCAAATTTTTTGTACAAAGCGTGATTGGAGTGTATTGTCGTCTTCAGACATGTCACGGTCGCGTCCATGTCGTTTGGCCACGTGCATTCTACTTCCTGACATGTGATGCATCCAGCAAACGTGGAGGGGTCATGATTGTTGTGTTCAACGTTTGAACACGGTTTGAACGTTCTGCGGTCTGTTTTACCTGGTGCGCTGCACTCATCGTACCAGTAACGTTCTTTACGTCTCTAATGTCTCCGATTCCCGCAACGCTCTCGGAAGATATCCTACAACTCATATCGTTGGCGGAAAGGCGACAAATAGACCTCGATGAATTCCAGATTCCACGTTTGAGATCGTGCAAGGGGCCTTTATCTCTTCAACAAAATACAGCGGCTGAAGTGAAGGATGATATTGAGTCCTTCTCTCAGCAAGTCGAAGTAAGGCTCAATGCTCTTCAGACGCACCACTCCGCTAAACTTATAACTAGACTTTGGACCTTTTAATTGGTGACCAAAAAGGTATAAAGACACGCGCGGAACTGGGACGACGGGTGGAAGAACTTCAAGGAATCCTTTTGAGGTGTGTCAAACAGGCTCATTACTACTGGAAATTCAACATTGATATATTGTATGCCCTATAGATTACGCAAAGACTTTAGAGCAGCTTTGCTGGAATCGAAACAGGTCATCGACTCTCAGAGCAAGTCCCAGCGGGATGAACTCTTGGCATCAGCAGCTGTGACCGAGAAACGAAATGGGAAGGAAAAAGCAACGTCCGTGTTCATTCTTCGATTATGTTCTATCACTAACTTGGATTATAGGGACGACATTCTCATGAAAGCCAATGATGATGTCACAGACGCGCTGCGGCGAACGATAGGCTTAATGCAAGGAGAACTTGAACGTTCGGTGTTAACATCCCAAATGCTGGGTACGCGAGCTACTCTTTTCAAATGATTATTGTGGCCATTAACTTGCTTAGATTCGTCAACCGCCACTCTCCGTTCAACATCGACGGTGCACGACACACTCACGAGCCTGATGGGTACATCCAAACAGCTGATAACAGTGTTAGAAAAGTCTGACTGGCTTGATCGGATGTTGTTATTTTCCGCATTCTCGTTCTTCATCCTCGTCGTCCTCTTTATCATCAAACAGCGAATTTTGGATCGTGGCCTACGAGTCGCATTGTGGTGGACTCGCTTTATACCCGACTTTAGCGGAGACACCCAACTACTTAACATGGAAAAGGGTAGTATTTTGCCAGATGGCATTTCTACAGCTTCTGCCGTTGTTTCTTCTCTATCCACAGTTGCAACCGTAACAGCGTTGAGCGCTACGAGTACGCCTCCGATATATTCTGGAGCTCCAAACCTCGACGAGCATAAATTTCCTTCCTCGTCCCTTCCATCTTTAGCAGACGTTGTAGCAGATCCTCCAGATAGTATCCCTTCGAGTCCCATTCACATTGAATTATGAGCTGTAACTTGAAGCGGAAGGACATGTCCATTCCCAAGGTGGATGTATTTTTACCTAATAAATATCTAATTATGAATTCGAAATCACGAGACCTGAGTTTTTTATGGGTCAGTTTGAATTTTGAAAATGTGAGACCTCACCAAGTGTAATTTCCGGACCTAGAAATCGCTACTCACCTCGGATGATATGCATATGGAGCCCATCACCGAAGAAACCAATGTCCCACATACGCACCCTTCCACCGCTGCAGAATCTATCCGATCCATTGGACCGAAAAATCACCAAGACCGTGCAAAGCGTTTCAAATCAGATACTACCTCGGAATCAACCACTGTTATAGCACCTATATTAGAGCCCCCGGCGTTATGCCTACTTTCACGGCTTCCTCTTGAACTTTTGGCTGAAATTCTTATTTACACCTGTTCTCCCAAAGATGTACTCGCGGTTGCACGAACCAGTAAATATTTCTGCGATACACTCCTCAGCTCCCCTTCGATGTTTATATGGAGGGGTACCCGTCAAGCATGTCTTCCACGGCCACTGCCAGACCCGATGTCAATATTCACAGAATCTTCCTATGCTTCTTTTCTTTTCGATGGGGGTCCATGCGAGGTATAGTGCGTAACATGGACACCGTGTCTTGCGCTGATAGCTCAAGGCAGATATGTCACACCTTAACGGTTTCAATGTATAAGTCTTTTGCGATAAGGCTCAGATTGTGTGGCAAAGTATGTAATTCGCGTGGACTTTCTAAGAATGGCTGAGCGATATCACTTTTATCAGAGGAAGTGTACAACTGAATTTATGGAGTGGGTCTTTCAGGAACCTCTGCACATATATGTTGTTGACTGTTCAATTGTATTCCAGAATGGCAGCAGCGCCAACCTTTTCTGAGTTTGATCAAGCTGTTGGAACACTGGTGCCCTTTGTAGAGTCTAATGAAACTCTTAAGCTCAGTATGTCTTATCTTACATCCCACCAGTGTCACTGGGTTAACAATTTTTGCTGAAGCCAGTGTTGGTGGTATGAGAGTTTCGCTATGCTCATCAGCCCAGAACTGACGAAAAATTATAGTTGACCACAACCTCCGGATTTTTCGTGGGATTGACTGGGTTCAGGAAGGTTCTCGTTACTCATCTCTTTCGGCCCAAGAAATCATTAGTGTATGTACGCTCGAACATTTTTCTGCAGTAATGGTTTTTGACATGCACGATTTTGTTAGTCGAATGCCCCCAAAATTAAATACGTCAGCGCGCTTATGAAGGTCGGTTTGTCTCCTTACTCGAAGTGTCTGTTCTCAGGTGTCGATAAGTTTTCGAAAAGTCTTCGCGAATGGGAGGCTCAACGTAAAGTGTATCGTCTCCATGTCAAAAGTAACAACGAAAAATAGTTAGTTTGTGTTGTTTCATACCTTTACGACGGCGGCTGATCATGTTGTAGTGGCAAAAGTCTTGCCAGCAAGTATGGTTGGGAGTATTGGGATATGATAAATTGCACACCTTATGGGGATCTTCACCGACATAAAATCGAAAACCTGCAACACGTTAATCATTTCGGTGCGCAAATAATTCAAAAGACACTATTTGCATTCTAGCTTATTATACTCCAGATTATGATCAACTTGCTCCAGTCATATCTAATATGTTATTGAAAGTAGCAGAGAAACGAAAACGCCAGGCTAAAGAGGCGACATACAGAGAAAATCGTTCTGGGGTTGCTCAGCATTATAATCGACTTCGATCAAAGAAACCGCCACTCAAACTTCCAACACTTCCTACTTTTCGTAAATTGCCGATTGTGGCAATGGTACAATCATCAGAAGCTACTTCCCTTGGTGCTGCAGCAACATTGAAAGGCTCATCATGGGTTTCGGAACGCTTAGACATCGAGTTGAAGAATTGGCTAGACCAGGCTAAGGGAACTCTCGGAACAGTACTTGGATATCTGGATTGGAGTACTGCGAGCACAAAAATACTTCATCCGGTAGATAGGATTACAGCTCGTTTCCTTTGTGAATATTGTGGTAGGTTACCTCTGCGATATAGGGATGACGAATGTTTGGATTTTGCGGGCGCCTGTTCTCACGAGTGTCGTACTTCGAAACGCCAAAGACAAAGGGATGAGGCCTGGGATGCTAGAAGATTCGTTAGCGACAAAAAGGTCAGGCTTATAACATCCGTTCTATCAATAAATTAATTTTCCAACCTATCCTTAGGCGATCAATGCAATGTCAAAATTAGCCGCCCTGTGCGGAGCAGACCCAATGCACGAAGAATGTCAAACCACGATCAATAACATTGCCGCCTGGGTCTTGTGCTTGTCTTGTAAGCCAGGGATAATCATGTGTTCAAGAAGTGTTGTACGTTTTTAGTATATGTACTCCGTGCGGGGACTCACTCTTATTCATAGGTTGGCCACTCACATCGACACGACGACATGGAAATGATTCTAGTTGCTGAAACAAAGGCCCAAGACATATTAGCCTCATACCCTTTCGTATATGGCACGGCACAGAACCTCTTGGAAACATCCTACATCGCAAAAAAACTGAGGGCTTTGAAGAATTATGGATGTCGCCTTTGTTTAGCTGCAAGTAGAATCGACGAGAAGAAAAGTGCATCAAAGGCCGAAAGCCCCTCAAGATGCATGAAAATAGCACCTACTGTTATCAATTCACCTCAGAAAGTCAAGGAAAGTGGCTCTGAAAAGACTAAACCGTACAAGAGACCCTACACTTTTGATGGCATGCGATCCCACGTTAAAGGCGCGTGAGTTACAATATACATCAGTCTAGGATGTTCAATGATGCTAACAAGTTGAAAGGCACAATATTGAACATATACGTAGCGAAGACTTCTTTTGTTACAACGCTCTTGACTGGGGCTTACCATAGACAGTTCCTTTTCCTTTTGGGGTTGGTTGTGTTCGCATGGCTGCTTGCATGGCTCTAATGTCAAGTTTGCGTACTTCCATGACGTACAGATTCAATCTATATTTATCCTTACCGCAGAGAACGTGCCGGCGATTGCAATTGGCATGGAAGAACACCCTTCGGTTTAGAAAACTGAAGCCTAAATCCGCACTTGGCAAGCATGACACATGACAACTGTCTTGATCGCTAATTAACCAGCTAACCCAAAATGGACTATTCTCTTCCCGAAATCGCTGCCGCCGAAAATTAATAAAGTCACTAGTCATGACACGGTCCCTCCATTTTCTCTTTTTCTTCCCTTCCCCTCACAAACTATCTTCCTATCTAATATTGCGGAATGGTCTCATTGAGATCCCTTTCCGTTGGAGTCTTCCTTTCCTTTCCCTTGGTTTTCGGTGGTGTTGTTCAGAAACCTGGCCTTGCTCTTCCAAACGAGTATCAAGCAAACCGTGATGCCGTCGTGAAAATTTTTACTACGAGTTATCAAGCATATAAGTGAGTGACAACTCAAACCCACATCAGCCAACATTAAACTCTGGAGAAGAGATCACGCTTTTGGGCATGATAACCTCCAGCCAATTAGTCAAGGTGTGTATATGCGTACTTTTTAGTGTTATGATATCACCTGACATTTTCAAAGGGTTCTCGGACGGTCGGAACGGCTGGGGTATGTTTATTTCGGCCAATCTTTCCGGATTCTGAGTGGTATATATGTAGGTGCCACTATCATTGACGCTATGACTACGATGGTATGTCGGCTTTGCAATCTCGCGAGGCAATAGAAGTGTTGATAATTCATGATCTTTCAAAGCACATCATGGGCTTGAATGTAAGTCTTCTAGGAATTAATCCTGAACTTTTGCCAACTTGATTGGCAGGATCTATTTGTGGAAGCGGTAGACTTCGCGTCCAAAATTGATTTTAGCAAGTCGAAAACCGCGGACACTGTAAGGTAAAAAAGAAAGGGAGCTCTCATCGTTATACCTTATTCTTATCAAAACTTTCTTGAAGCGTCTTCGAGACAACAATCCGCTATCTTGGGGGCCTCTTGAGCGCATATGAGCTTAGTGACCGCAAATATCCTAGTCTGTTGAGCAAGGCCAAACAAGTTGCCGACAAGATGGCCTTTGCTTGGACCGGCGTGAGTATTGACAATGGTATGGCATATTGGCACTTACTAAACACATTTTAGACCAATGCCGTTCCATATGGCCATATCGATTTCTCAACCAATACCCCTTCTCGCACCACGGTACGAATTGGAATCCTTTATACCCGCGCAAAATTATTGACTCAGGTTACTAAAAGTCTAATATCGCCGAGGCTGGCACAGTACGCGGAACATTTGATTGACCTGAGAATCAGGGCCTAACCAGTCTCGATAGCTAATTCTGGAGTGGGCTACACTATCGAAGTATGTAGGCAATGATACGTATGGGCAGCTTGCAGAGAAGTCTATGCGCCAGATTATATCTCAAGTAATGTTGAATATTTATTTGATTAACTTTTTTTTGACAACTTTCTCGACTAGAGGACGCCGCTACCTGGTAAATTGCCCTTATTTTATCGTCAGGTTCATTAATAAATCTTATAAACTATTTTCTAGGTCTCCCTGCGCAAGGAATTGACCCTTCGACTGGTCAACCCGTCGGCGGATACGTGGCAAGTTCTCACGCTTCCTCTATCACAGAGATTTCCTTAATTTCCGTAACTAGACCTGGGGAGGAGGATCCGACAGCTATTTCGAGTATCTGATCAAGCACGCCCGCTTAAGCAACTCAGATGATGAGATTTTTGCGGATACATGGAGGACCGCTGTGGATTCGTCAATCAAGAACTTATTGAAGGTATTAACATTTAAATTCTCTGTCCAACACGTTTATTTAATGCATTGTACCAGAGATCAACAACTGGAAATTATGCCTACCTAGCAGATTATGATTCGAGCGGTACCATTCGACATGTTGGATCTCATTTAGCATGTTTCCATGGCGGAAATTGGTTATTTGGTGAATAGCGACATTATCCATTACGTTAACTATACTAACCAGAAGAGGATAGGTGGCCGCTTACTGAACAATCAAACAATTATCAATATTGGATTGGATTTGGTAGACGCGTGTTGGAACACCTATGCGAGTACTGCGTATGTCACTTTTACCATTCTACCTAGAAATTGAACTAAAACAAACCAGAACTCGTATTGGTCCTGAGGTTTTCGCCTACACGTCATCTGACGGTTCTTTCACCGGCGGGACACCACCTACTCCTGAACAAATCGCTTTCAATCAGAAGCATGGGTTTTACATCACTGCAGCGGATTATATTTTCCGTCCCGAGGTGTTGGAGTCTAATTTCTATGCTTGGCGCGTCACCGGAGACCACAAATATTTGGAACGTGCTGCCAGCGCTATCGATAGTTTCAACAAATATTTAAATTTTAAGGACGCTTTTGCGGGACTTGAGGATGTCGATAACGTGAACTCTCAAAAGATCGACGATATGGAGAGTTTCTGGTTTGCCGAGGTTTTAAAATACCTGTAAGCAATCTGTCAATTCTGAATATGTCCGCTCACAGACCCTCCCCGCAGATACCTCACGTTCGACAATCCCGCTCATATCAGTCTTGACGATTGTGCGTCAAACATTTCTCTCATCAATAACCGTGCTAACGTACACGTCTTAGACGTATTTAACACTGAAGCCCACCCATTCAAGCTACCGACTCCGAAAGCTAATTACGGTAGTAGCGGTGAAGTCACCCAATCCCAATCTCATGCACCATTCAAGGCCTCTGAAGGCCCTCTTCCCGCTGTAAGCTCAATACCCGCTATGCACAAACCCCTAAAGGCCGGGGATATTTTGAAAAGGAAGAGGAGGCTCCATCATCATTAAACACACCCAACAGTTAATTCAACCACATCCCCTTCACTCTATACCACGTTCGTTTAAATACCTCGTTCTTTCCTTGTATCACACTCTTTCTTTAAATGGACGCGCAATAAATGCCTTCGTTTTTCCATGGTTCAAGTTGAAAGAAAGAAAGAAATTCAGGATTAGCCGATTGCTGTTGGCCCGTGAGCAATCTACACGGCATCCCCCGAGTCAAGGTAAGCCCAACGAAGGATTGATTAAACTTCCACCCCTGTGACTACTTAACGTTTTAACTTCACCATCTACATAACCCTTCACCGTCTCATGCATTCTAATTCGATGCATTACTCCGTTGAACCCTAGCAGTAGGACCAGCTCTTAAAGGCCTTTTTTCTAAACCACCCTTTTCAAGTTGAAGGTTGTCAGCCGTCAGGCCGTCAGGTGTGACAATATCCATCTTAGGGATTCCGATCATGCATCAAATCCAAGGATTTCTACTCCCTTGCACATGATACTCATTCGCTGCAATGGTTCCCAAAGAGGCTTCTTTTCTTGGGTGCGCGGTGTGTATATATCTGAGGGGACTGAAAAAAGGAACAGACAGGGCTAAAGGCGAAGAGTGTGTTTCCAACCGATAGAAATCTAGGATTACGATCTCTCTATAGTTAATCCATACCCACACATTGGCAAATTTCACACTTGATTTTCAATAGCACTGATATCCTCCCAGATAAACATATCTGACGTCAATACTGCATCAATACTCTCAAGCTTATTTGTGCTGTAGCTGACGTCTATGACAGCATTATTTCCGCGTAGGATTCTTGAGGTTCACTGTACCATGCGTCGTTCTCTTTACATCAATCACGAGTAATGCCGTTCATGTGACGAAGTGGGAAGACATATGTTATTGAGAAGGTACGTGTAAGTCAGGTGCATTGTCCTGATAATATGAGACTGATATTGTACTTTTCACCCAAAGGCTTGGACGAGCGTAACCTGTGGTATTTTATTGAATGGGCTCACTGCGGCTAAATCAGACGAATATAGACAGCCTTCATGCTCTGGCAGAGATATTTCTGGAAAACTAGTGCTTATAAAGACCTCATGGGGTGGCATACTGTGAGACGACAGGATGTGGGACGAGAGCTTCAGTGAGTTCTTTGAAAGGGAGACTGGTGTTTAAGATTGGGGATAACCAGGCTTCTTCAACTGTACCCGGAGAAGCACACACCATACCCGATGGAGGAAGCACACGTTAAGCTACCCAGCTGATCCTCGCATAACTCGGTGGTCCGTAGCGGTGCGATATAAGAGTCACCCTTTCCAGATTGCCTATTCCCCTAGCTTCCCAGAAAAAAGCTCATTCACTATAATGCTTGTGTCCCCTCGAATCGCGCGGATCTTGGTCATCTCGACCTTCTCGTTTCCAATCGCCTTCGCTGGAGTTGTTCAGCTCCCATCATTGGTGCTTCCAGCATCCGCTGCAGCGCACCGCGATGCGGTCGAGAAAATCTTTACAACGAGTTATGCAGCATACAAGTTAGCCGTTTGGTCGCGTTCTGCTCGAAGCTTGTAGTTAATCCAAACCCTTGATCAGGAAATTCGCATTTGGGCACGATGACCTGTCTCCTTTGAGTGCAGGTAGTTCAAAAATATGTATGTGGTGATATGAACGTTGATTAAGCTTCTCTAGGGTTTTCGGATGGTCGGAATGGATGGGGTACGTTCGGCTTCGAAGCATTTTCCAGCTATCCTCACACGTATTTTAGGGGCAACAATCGTAGATTCTTTATCAACGATGGTACGCGAATGGGCCGCTTGTGTCAACATGCTTTCTATTAACGAAACTTCAGCATATCATGGGATTAGATGTGAGCAGAAGAACTTTCCGCGCACGCATTTCGATTTACTCATCAGGTTGACAGGATTTATTCGCTGAGGCTGTCAACTTTTCTAGCAAGATTGACTTCAGCGTTTCTCAGACGGGTGACACAGTCAGGCACGTATTGTTGCATATCATCTTCAACAATTTCCTGACAGCCACGCAGCGTTTTTGAGACCACTATCCGGTACCTTGGGGGGTTACTGAGCGCATACGAACTCAGCGATAACCAATTCCCCGCTCTTCTTCAGAAAGCGAAAGAGGTAGCAGATAAAATGGCTTTTGTTTGGGTCGGCGTGAGTTCCGATGCATGGCTCTAACGATGATATATGACCAACACGAAACTAGAACCATGATGTACCCTATGGATTCATCGATTTCTCCACGAACAGTCCAACTATCAGTACCGTGAGTAACATTGTATAATGTCATGTTCTTAAAATTCTGACCATCCCATGCGTGTGTGCATAGTCTAACATTGCCGAAGCTGGGACAGTGGGTTTATCCTATCGTCCTTTCAGTATTCGTTGCTCAAATATATCTGTAGCTCTCGCTCGAATGGTCGACATTAACGAAACACACTATCAACCAGACCTACTCTGATCTTGCCGTCAAATCGCTTCGGCATATTGCCAACCTGGTACGTTTATCTTACGTGCATAGGTCATCCTTTTTTATATTCTCCTTCCAAAGGCTGCACCACTCCCAGGTTTGTATCTTGCTATAAGTGTACTTATCTTACTCACAAAAGAAATTATAGGACTTGCTGCCCAGGGAATCGATCCGACGTCTGGAAACTTCGTCGGAGGATACGTTGTGAGCATAACACCATTCTTTAGGTATGCAGAGTTATTGAATTTTCTCTTGGCTAGTCTTGGGGTGGAGGCTCTGACAGTTACTTCGAATACTTGATCAAATATGCCCGCCTGTCTAACACAGACGAGGCGCTATTTGCTGATACATGGTTAACAGCTGTGGATTCCTCAATCAAGTTCTTGCTGAGAGTGAGCAGGATAACCCCCTTGCGATTGATGTCGGACATGATATGTACCTGACCATTTATAGAACTCCACAGTCGGGAACCATCTCTATTTAGCCGACTTCGACTCCTCGAGAAAGATTCGCCATGTAAGCTCACATTTAGCATGCTTCCATGGAGGTAACTGGCTTTATGGTAATACCTTTCGTTTGCCTTCAAAGTCCTATTTCTCACCAGAGCTGTTCCTAGGTGGGCGACTACTCAACAATCAAACGATCATCGACTACGGTCTACAGCTCGTGGACGCGTGCTGGAACACTTACGCCAGTACCGCGTATGTATTCACTCAAAATAAGCGAAGTTCCTGACTTAGATATACTTCTCAGAACTGGTATAGGCCCAGAAGGATTCGCTTTCATATCTTCCGATGGTAACTTTACGGGAGGCAGTGCCCCCTCTACATCCCAGATTGCGTTCAATGCACAACACGGATTTTATATCACGTCTTCGGCGTACATCCTGCGCCCCGAAGTCCTCGAGTCGAACTTCTATGCTTATCGTGTCACTGGAGATACTAAATACCTCGATCGCGCAGCCAGTGCGGTTGACAGTTTCAACAAATTTTTGTCTACTCCCAATGGCTTCGCGGGTATCAACAATGTGAATAGTGCGTCTTCGAGCAAGATTGACGATACCGAGAGTTTCTGGTTTGCAGAGGTTTTGAAATACTTGTACGTTTTTCGCCTTTCCATCGAATTTACGATCAAAAAAATAATACATACTGGTAGGTATCTTACTTTTGATGATCCAAAACATATCAGCCTTGATGAATGCGAGTATAATCTATTGTTCACCTCCAGCCGCCGCTAATACAATGTTTTTAAAGGGGTATTCAACACTGAAGCCCATCCATTCAAGGCTCCAGCGCCCAGGCTTTCGTACGGAACAGGTACGATTCGCCCAGGGAAGCCATTCTCACCGAAATCCGGTCCTCCTCTGCCTGCTGTCAGCCCAAACCCATTTATACCACAAACCACCCAACCCATTTGAATATAATCGGAGCTTGCGTTGATCAGGGTACCAGAACCGATACAGATATTTTTTTTTACGAGCTTTTATTCTGGGGATGCACAACAAGGTGTAGATTATTTTCGACCAATTCTACGATCGCCAATTTTTGAGAGTGCCTGTTTCCCTGCGAAAATGGTGATGACACCCAGAGCACCACCATAAAGCAAAACTTCTCCGAGCTTGAGATCAACCCAATACCACACCAGAAGTCCTTCAAATGCTCCGAGAGTCGTAATAAAAGGTATTATACTGGGAGACAACAGGTAAGGGACACGAGGGGCAACCTGTGACCACTGCGATTGATAGTTAAATTATGCATGAATTTAAGAAAAGAAATGCGACGTACCAGCCCCAGAAGAATAAACCAAGGGGCTATTACAACAAGGGAAAAGATGGCTGAAATGGGTCTAAGAGGAAGCTTTTGTTCGGGGCGGAATGTATGATGTATTTCAGGGAGGGGGTGGAATGAGGCCTCATCTGGATGATACGGGGGCGGGTGTGACGCTGGAACAACTAGGTCGAACAAGGAGAGTATCATAGGTGAATGAGTTGAAGTCCCCACGATGAGCGACACATGTAGAGGCGTATCAGATGTAGGTGGTAAAGACAACGGGGGCTTTGCCATGTTCTGTTATACGTGAGCGAGCCGGTTTCTATATAGCTTGACGCTTTCGTACCAGTTCAAATTTCGCTTTTCCTCCACTTGTGACACGAACAGGTTGGATGCCTTCCTCTCCCGTCTTGCCATCATAGAATCGAAGGAAAGTTTGGTGCGGTTGGACACCGTCTCCAGTTTCTTTATCAACAACCTGAAAGGTCAACTTCAGGATATCCGTTTGAGAAAGTGTCACCGGGGTAGACGACTTTTGAGTGAAAGAGATTCTGTAAAGTTGATGTGTGAACGCTTTATTTCTTCTATAGCATAAAGTGCATACGGTTCTGTTCGAAGCTGAGTGCCAGTGGAAGACGTAACCTTAAAACGAGGGGACTGTAGAGTCAAGACAGAACCCTGAGTCCCGATGGCAAGGAGCAGTAGAGGAAACAACGAGAACATGGCTTGAGACAGCTGGCGATAGTTACGACCGTGGTGGATAAGAAGTTGCTGTCGACGTGTTTGCGTCACGTGATTGCCTCTTCAAATTGTAAAAGTATATCTCGAAGAACGTCGTCTCAATAGCTAAGTGGTATAGCATGCGATTGCAGTTGTTCCCAATCTATCGCAGGGTCCGGTGTTCGAACCACCGTTGGGACTACTTTTTCTTCCTTCAAGCGGTTCCCCTACAAATGTTTACATATTTTGGGCCGCAATGACAGAGGCTAATCGCGAGAAAAATCTAGGTTTGCTAATAGTATTTAACTAATAGCCCAGAAAGAAATCCCCCCCAACCGGCCATGGATAGGACAGCCAGACAGTGACCCTCACCAGCGCAGAGTGGGTATACAGGGGTACCTAATATTTTTCAGTTTCAACCGGAACTATTAAAAGTATTCTACCCATGTCCCAAGTTACAACCAGGAGAGTAAGATCTGAAAGAAAAACCTTCTCCTCCTGAAGTCAACAAAGATTGTCTCAATAGCTAAGTGGTATAGCATGCGATTGCAGTTCTAAACTATATCGCAGGGTCCGGTGTTCGAACCACCGTTGGGACTACCTTTTTCTTCCTCAATAGGACCTGAAAGACGACTTCGGTACCTCGACTCAGCGTATCAATGCCACACTATGACACCGCCTGCTTGTCTTGAAAAAGGAAGATAACACTTGATCAAGTTTCCTGCATAGGCAATATGATATGGGTCAGTCTCTAGCACACCTGACAAATATAAGTTTACTAAATTGGCCAATGATCAGGAAATTTTGTGATAGCCAGGCGAATGACCGCAGTTCGATCCGTATTTGTAAGGTCTAATTTGCGGCACCCAACCCGAACCCTGCCAACTGATGTAGGAAAAAAGCCATTGCCAGAATGTTTTCTGGCGAGAGCCCCAAGTCTCAAACCGCAAAAAGCCACCTAATCCACTTGTTTCGGCCAAAAAAGTATGTGTATGTTACTCTGATAAGTGGGATATTGAGATCTTACGAAAGTGGCGGGATAGTCAGTACATCTACCACATCACGTATCAACTTGCCCACTATACTGGTCATGTACATATGTACCTTAAAGAGCCATCTCAGCATCGAATGTTTTGTTTATATGAGGTGAGTTTGACTTGAAGCATCACTGAGTGGCATTGGTTTCGTCGTGAAGTGCAGAGCGAATTCTGGATCTAACCTGCCACCAGAACTCCGCAAACCTTACCCGGTCGTTTTAGGGTACAATATCAGAGCCCAGTGCTACGGTTCGACGCCTATTGCTGCATTTCATCGATTGACCCGAGGACCCCAGATGCCATTGCCTTGCGATCGTTCATATGCTAATAGGCATCGCCAGCACGAACCGAGAAATACGTACTACGCACAGCTACATGCGAAAGTAATAGAGTTTCTTACAGATTCTGGGGCTGTTGCTAGGTCCAGCTGTGGTATCTTTCCTTTAAGAACGGACGAAGACCAAAACAAACACGATCCTCCCACTTAAGAGCGAGACACTGGGGCCATGAATGAGTCACAATTCCTGGACAGCAAGAATCAGTATGTTCGTATCATAAGGCGTTGGTTCGCATCCGCTTACAGACTCCAGGATCATACTAGAAGTAGGGCAAATCTTCCCTATACCGTCCTAGTGTTGACATGAAAAAGAGTACAATCATTGTATCTTTCACAGTTCTATTTTTTGACCACTGTCTGACATTTTCAAGTGAAGTGAATATTCTCACCAACCTCGAGATAGAGACACTCATGGCACAATAAACCTCCTTGCACCCATTCACTGGTTCAGGTCAAATACATCTGGAGAAAACTTTCAACCAGAATGGCACCTAGTTCGCTCTCCCATTATAATAGTTCAGGATGTTTATATTGTGCTAAACCTTGGATGAAGTCAGCGTTCTCTTCCTCCTAAACCGATATTTCGCCGTCTCAGCGTTGCCAGCATATATCATTTTGAATTCATATCCCGTATATCTCTGTGCCGAGAACCGGGACAAAGTCAGTGTCCGTTCTGTTTGCCGTTTAAATGACACTGACCTTATCACAAGTGGTGTGTATCCACGAGACCCCACACAATACCCAACAAGCTTATACATCTTATCAAATAGCGCACTCCTCAAAGCACCTGTCCTCCTTGCTTTTACTGTAGTCACAATAATAATTGCGGAGGCAATATTAGCCCTGAGGTAACCACCCCTAGTGCTGTGGAGCCTAGTTCGACAACTAAACAAATCTCACAGGGTCTGTGCAGTCTACCAGAACAACAAGTTCATTGTTGCTCTATTATCTTCTATCTGGATAGTTCATATAGTTTTGTTACCTTGGGTCTTTGTGAATTATGGTCAGTTCTTATTATCCTATATATATTATAGCTTTTACCCAAAGAACTTTCAGCGAACGCATTGAGTGCAGCACTGAAATTCGAGTACGCCCACTTCGACTTCTTAGGCCTATACATCTAAATGAGTCAGCAGAAAAGGCCCCGGGATTCTATTTGTAACCCCGGCTATCGTATTCGACACCATCGTGGGGGGTCTGTTGACCTTGAATTTGTATCGAGGATCCGGGTCATACCGAAAACATATGCACTTAACTAAGCTAATTATCCATGACGGTTTACTGTATTTTGCGGTCGTATTTATCACCAATATCGCTTGGCTCCTGGTCCATCTCCACGAGCATCGTGATCCGGTGAGCTTTTCATTGTCTATTTTTTATATGCACGTCGATTAATTCGACAATGTGTAGTTATCAAGTTCAGTTGCATTCACGCCACTGGAGATGTGAGTTTCTCTCTGCGTTGCTTTTATTTACGAGGTGATAGAATTCCGCGCTATAGCTGGTCTGGCTGGTTGGTTCAAGTTCCAAAAGTCTCTGCGCACCCTAATCACCCCTTGACTTACGCAGCATTACCACCACCATGATAGGACGCTTGACACTAAATCTCAGAATGTACAAACCCGAAGCCAATGACGAGCTTACTTTTCACATTTCGACCATGACGTTTACACAATCTTCCTCACACACTTTCGATCCTCGGCTTGACCACAGCATCGGGAACTGGGGCACAGAAGCAAACGGGCCACTAGTTGATTAGATCCTATACCTGGGCATCTCGTAGGAAATTTATTGTATTCCCAGTATGAGATGTAATTATAATATATTCAGTTTTCGCGCTATCTCGTATGCGTCACATAGTAGTCATAGTAGTGAGGCGCCGCAGCCAAGTGTCGCAACAGATATCAAAAAATACCCAAGGTACAAGACCAAAGGCATCACTGGTGGCGTAGTATTGCAACTTTGAGCCTTATACAAACAAGATTGATATCATATATACCTGAGGTGATTCTGCAATTCTGCGTTGCGCGGGCTTCGGTTACTTCCGTTTTGTGAAAACAGGATGAAGCTTCATCCAAATGTTATCAGACAAGGAGCCGATTTGCCTCTCATTAATAATTTGATTGTTCCCGAGGTATCTACCCCGACCACTTGACAACATGTACGCCAGGATGATTCCATTGTCAATCAATGATTAATCTCATCTTGAACTGCTTTTGCCATCTCTCCCAACGTCTCGAATCTCCAAGTCCACTTCTTCTCACTTGTCTCAATATCATCGGGACGCATTGCGGCACCCTGGCGATCAATCCATATACTCTGAATATTTAACTGACGCGCGGGTTCGTGATCGTGCACTAGGCTTTGGGCAACGACAAGAACGCGTGATTTAATCTCTTCAGTAGTGAGGATATTGGGACCTGAGCCAAGCAAGGACGGATCGGTTCGCAAAGCTTCTAAAGCGATGTTAAACCCTTCGAGCGAGGGTTTATATGCATGCGTGTCCTGTGCGGTCAGGATAAGCGAGAATGGGGATTTGGAATTCTCCGTTTCGTTGGGGAGCCAAAGATCACGAGGATGAGGGTTGTGCGAGGGTCGTGCATATGTAACGGGGAGGGTCGTTCCTTCAAATGGGCCGCTGCCTTCTGAAAGATAAGCATGAGTATAAGCAAATGAAGCATGATCGACGTTGGAGAGAACGATGAGTTTAAAATGTTTGGCAAGGTCATGAAGGGCCTTGGAGCTATCTGGAAATAAGGGCCAGCGCTTTACTGAGTTCCCGAATGTGGCATGCGGGTTTTCGGTGGAAGTGGAAGTGGAAGTGGAAGTGGAGGTGGAGGTGGAAGTAGATGCAGAAGAACGGGTGGTGCTTTCTGGCTTTCCTTCAAATGTTGTGACACCGGGGTCATCCGCGGATAGATTAGACGAAGCGATGAGTCGTGCTTCCAAGACTTCATGCACTTTTGCAAGGAGATCTGAATATAACAGGGTTGGTTCCTGAGCTTGGATGTTTGTTTCCACTGAAGTAAAAGCGAGAATAGCTTCCTTTCGTGACCATCTCGCGGAAGCCGGGAAGCGGGAGAGAAGGGGCTTGAGAGCAGCGTAAACGCCAGATTCCCAATCTACCAATGTTCCGTAGACATCGAAGATTAACGCTTTGTGATCGGTGAGTTTCGAGGGACCCAAATATGAAGACATGGTGGGAGGAAAGGGCGCTGGGGTAGGTGGCCCGATCCATACTTATAGAAAACCGAATGTATGACGTAATTCATGTAATATCGCTTGCCTGCTCAAAGGTGGCCAGGTAATTCGGAGACAAGGTGGAGCAATAGGGTTGCTTTGAGGGGCGGTGCCACTAGTTAGACCATATTGGTGCAGGGAGAAGCTTACGACAAGGTTAATTGATTGTATTGTTGGAATAAAAGTAATACCAAAAAAGTAATACTTTCATCCAAATTTTGGCTCCCAAATTCGTCTACCATGACCAAACCCAAAGGATATCACTGCTCATATTCGGTAGACCACGGAATGGATATGTACGCAAGTCGTCGCATCCCGGTAGCTCTACCAATCCCGACTAGAGAAACCCTGTCTCACGGTCGTGTTTTCTCCATCGCGTCATATCAAGCTGGATGTATCCAAGGACGAGCGGATTAAAGCGCGATTTGTCAATAATTCGCCTTGTCTTTTGTGCGCTCCATGGCTGCAACGGCGCGAAGATTAGATTTGCTTGAGGTTTCGGCTAAGCATAAAGGAGAACGAACGATTGTAGTGCAAGAGTTTTTCGATGAGATCGACATGTGTCAGCACCATGCGTCTGCAGCAGTAGCGTTTTAATTGAAGTTCGTCTAGCGCATCACTAGATCGCGCGCTATTTATTAGTAGTCCTCAAGTTAATCCTAATTTGTGACTCGCCCTTCACTTATGTCCTTCGCGAGCAACTCTAGATAGGCGTTCCACTTGTCACCAATGACTTTTCCGCAGGAGAAACACCGCACTGGAATGATCTGGATGAAGAGATGAAATTATTTTAGCAGCCCGAATGGATGAGCAATACAAAAGAAGTACTGGCCATAGTGGAACGGGAAGGAACGAATGTCCGTGGCTTAGAGGACCCGGAGAGAAAGTTATAAGATTGGTCAGCGACAATTGTATCTGTTGCCGTTTCTCACGATCTAATTTGCCCTCAAACCTAACAACAACCGGGTATCCCGATTCCCCCAACCCATCGCAGTATTGGTTAAACGGTTTGTTATATTCCGCGAAAAATGTTTACGGAACCTATATCTCATCTATTTTGGAAACCTTGAACATGTTGCAGTAACACGTCAAACTAACGTCGTATTGCGACATCGAAGCAGGCCGTTGTCCGTCTACCTCAGTCGCCGGTTCGGCCTTTATGAGTTGAACGTTGGGATAGGACCCGGAAGACATCTAGGCGTTACTTCTCTACCTGGCTTCAGGCTAGAAACGGGGTCACGTTTTCATAAAACCTCCAGTGTGGATGCGATATGCCAGGTGGAGTTTCATCTCGCGAGGTAGAAGCATAGATGAACATGGTTGGTCGTGATAAGAACAACCCTTCTATCGGCCTACATTCCCCGCGACGATTGACCAACAGCGGCAATACCACTTTGCACCAACCAGATTGTAATCACGCGAATGGTTGCCGACTCCAGAAAGTGATTGTATTGACCAGAGCATTATATATATCCTTTGATAGGATCATACAACGTCGAATTTGTCGATCATTCACATGATGTGCGCCATTGTTAATGATTAATATATAACTGAACGAATACCCCGAGATTACAACATTCTTTTCTATTAACAAATCCATGCGGGTGGCGTACAGGTGAAGAAGAGGGGTTCAAACGTTGTGTATTTGTTTAACGCCCGGATCTACAACACTTTACGCAAGCTATAAAATTCGACGACCATGTGTCCCTCGAGTAATTTTCCGATCAGCCGATGTCTCTATACTTCTACTTCTCTACCAGACTGAAACTCGACCGTGCTTCTATCTGCTGAGCGTATGTCGTCTGTTTTCTACTGGACGTTTGCTCCTAATCACCAGCCATCACCAGGTATACAACATTGATGCTGTCATCTTAGAACGACTTCTGAGCATATGGTTTGCGTAGTTGATTTCCTCAGTGGATGATACACATTCGCCGCTTATTCCGAGGGTACGCCGTTTATCTGGATGCGATGAAGCCTTCTTATAGCTGTCTTGATGGGGACTGTACGCACCCTATTTTTAGATTATAAGCACCTTCTAGCGTTGAATACACATGGGTGAGCGACGATTACCCATGTGTGTCGCTATCATATGGCAACGGTCCACTGTCAACACCGCCCCCTGTTCTCGGATTCGAGATGACCTGTGGCTACTGTAGCACCCGTTCACTCAGTCTACTCTTATCCCCCTAGGTGCAATGCCCGAGTTTCTGTTTGGTATAAAATGACCTAGTTAATGGGCCTTCTACTCTTCATTCTCCTCCTGATCTACTGACCAGCCGGCAATATGTTCTCCAACACTCTCCGTTCCACCTTGATCGCCCTCGTTGCCTCAGCCATCGCTGTTTCAGCAGCACCAGGTCTTTCTTTGAAAGTAACTGGCAAGTATAGCATGATATTTTCGTCATTAATCAAAAATTCATACGATCTACTTAAGGCCCCGACGCTGTGAATACCGTCGAAAACCTCAAAGTTGTTACCACAGTCACCAACACCGGCGACGAGACTCTGAAGATCCTCAATGACCCCCTCGGCCCCCTTTCAAAACTGCCCGCCAACACGTTCACCATCTCCGATGCTAAGGGTGCCTCCCCCAAATTCACAGGTATCAAAGCCAAGTACGTTCCTCAGGCCGCCGCTGCAGCAGGAAAAGATGCTGTTACAATTCTTGCACCTGGAGAGTCCGTCAGCGTAGAACACAACCGTAAGACCCTTTCATAAAGTATCATATCGAAGTCCTTTCTCAACGCGCCCCTCTTATAGTGTCCGATGCCTACAACTTCTCTTCGAGCGGAGAGGGATCGTACGCGGTGGAGGCCCGCAATCTTTTCCACATCGTCGATAGTGCCTCGAAGATTGTCCCTGTCTATGCTGACGCAGAGGCACATACCGCTAAGGTATCCGGAAAACTTGCATCTCCACGCCCGTCCGTCGACAAACGGGCAACTTACGTAGGCTGCTCGTCGTCTCAACAATCCCTTCTCGTATCCGCGGCTTCAGGTGCCCAGTCATACGCCGCTAATGCTCTATCGTATGCACAATATCTGTCTGCCATGATGGTTCACTAATGAACACTCTTCTCATCTCTGTGGAATAGGTACGCAAACGCACATACTTCGGCAACCTCACGCTATACCACGTGGTTCGGAACATATACCGCCGCACGACACTCGACTATTACCTCCCATTACTCTCTGATCAGTGGCAACACTTTCTCGTCGTACACGTTCGACTGCACTTGCACCGACGCCGGGACATACGCATACGTATACCCTGACACGTGAGTTATTCCGCCTCCGTGTATTTAAGGGTTGCTTTTAATATATTACCTCCAGATTTGGCAGAGTATACCTCTGTGGTATGGTTCAATCTTTTTTTCTGATATCTTCAAAGAATAATTGTTTATTTTAGGTGCCTTCTGGAATGCCCCGTTGACTGGAACTGACTCCAAGGTAATAATTTGGCCACCGAGGAATGCTTGTAACTGACAAACACCCATTACCTAGTCCGGCACTCTCATCCACGAATCGTCCCACTTTACCAATAACGGAGGAACTGACGACCATACATACGGACAATCCTCTTGCAAGTCCCTTGCAATTAGCGATCCCAACAGCGCTGTCGATAATGCTGACTCGCATGAATACTTTGCCGAGAACAACCCAGCACTTTCTTAAATTTGGTCTGGAAAATGGCTCAAGGGCTGGGGATTATCTACTAATCCCAATTGTTCACATCAGTGTATTATTTTTATCGGGTATATCAAATGTCACATCACTATCTCAGTCTGCGGTATGCATAAGACTCGCTGCGCATATACTTTATCGTCCAGTCTAGTGCTATTTCCTCGTCGAAAGTGGTGTCCTTCTTATGTATAATGAGGCATGTGCTGTTACTAATGCCAAGCTAAAAAGATCATCGAACTCCGCACTTCATGAAAAACCGCTCCCGCCCATAACACATATATCTCTCTCATATCCCCTATGTCTAATACCCCTCTCACATCCCCTATGTTTCCTAACTCAAGACCACCTTCACGTTCATCCAATGCCATTCGCTCAGGGACCGACTCAATACTTGCGCTTTTTGAAGAGAACATGAAAAAGTGCGAAGACACAAACCTCAGAAATTTAAGAGACCTAGAGGCGCGCTTCAAAGAATTTCGAGAACATGCGGCGATGAACCACGCGAGTATTGCCTTGAAAACTCAAGAAGTCGAGGCAGAGTTGCACCAGACAAAGGAGGATCTTTCGAGAACATATCTGGACAAGATTGAGGCATACGCGGTGTCGAAGAAGGCAGAGGCGGAAGCAGCACAAGTAAAAGGTCACTTGGACGCCCTCAACCATTCCTTGAATGCTTTTGGGATGACCTACTTTGATGATTTGATTCTTAAACATGACGACAAAACCGCTGAGGCCATCTCCCAACTTTTCGAATCTTTAGGGCTAAACGATAAGACATTCCCCAAAGATGTTGCGAGCAGTACTACGATGTGTTCCGTCGTTTCTACCTTCAGCCAATATGTTGAATTTCACGAACGCTCGATTAATGAATGGGAGGAAAAGTATCGCGCGTTGGAGCAAGAGCGGGATTTGGCAATGTGTGTCCTCAAATCTTTACCCAATTCTGTGGCTGCTGCTCCCTCCAAGCCTTTAGCTGCAGAAGCCCCCAAACCAGGTAAATGAATGCGGGACCTTCTTTCCACTCTCGTGATTCTCATATATAGCATTATAGAGAATTACGCTCCCGTGGTCGATCTACCTCAAAAACCCCATGTTCATGCAAATGTCGTTAGTGACTTTGATTTGCAATATAATTTAAATCAAAGCGATTGACCTTATCAGCAGGAAACTCAGAAAAGTTGAGACATTATGGATCGGCCGGGTGGTCACTAATGCCCGCCCAGGCAAGCCCAAGAAGCTCGACAAGCCGATACTTCTCTCCCGTCCATGCCTTGTTCCCCCTACTTATTTCAGCGATAGTCCTCTTCCATTTCATCTCACCTGGCAAGCAGAGGCCGAGTAAACCCTATCACATGGGACTTCGTAATAGGCACCGTTCATGCATACAGAAATAAGACCTTTGGCAGGGCTCCTCCCTAAACGGCACCCCCGACAGCTGCCCCAGTTTAATCCCACCAACGGTGTTACAATTTACGGAGGCTGCTTAGAACATGAAAGACCAGGAAAGCCAACAAGGGTGCCACGAACGACTGCCCGCTTCTTCACAATTGGACATGCCCTCCTGAACTACGAAATTTCCTCTTAGGTAGCTAGAGCCTCACTGTACCTGTTCCTGACTTACTCCCCAATTGAATTTAATTAGATTATTAATCTTAGATTGTTATATTAATCCAGCGCACTAAAGTTTAGCGACTAGCGCGTCGCCCTTGTCCCACATACTCCATACGAGACCATGCGCTGGACCAAGGCCATATTTAGCCACTTTTTCATATGCTTCTTTAACATCATTCGCCCCGTATATGCGATCTATCTTTACCCATCCAACGCAATCCACCATCAATTGCTTCCAGGCGAGGTTTTGGCGACTAAATATTTCAGCGATAGAAATTTGATGCTTCCGCACATCGAGCCATTCAACCATGAAGAAGTTTTCGAATTTTGGCCAGAATGATGATGTGGCGACCACGTCGTTAGTTGATGGTGGGGTTGGAGTCGTAAAGGTATTTGCATTCCAATCGAGGGAGTCGGCATTTGACGAAGGGGTGAGGTTTGTGAGGCCTAATGAAACACACGCAGCAAGGCTCCCTGTATAAGGAGATGATAAATGAGACGTGATCTGCTGATTGAGACCCTCGTTTCCTGCTACATCCACATAAATCCACCTTTTGTCCTGACCCTGAAGGAGTGGTGCCGAGCTGAAGGTATCGTACTCATACACTTCGTGATAGAGTCCAAGGCCCTTCGTGAAAGCGAGGTTCTTCGTCGATGTTAATCCAATGACCGTGGTGTGTGCGTTGACATCTCCTCGCGCGATCCGCTTCTGAATAAGATATGCGAGGCAAAATGCTGTCTTAGATGATGCAGACGATATTAAAAACGACGAAACTCCTCCCCTGTAGCCTGTAGAGAAAAGCCAGTCTTCACACCAGTATGAAGTCCAGAAAAGAGGGCGGTAAAGCATAGTGAGGTCCTCCGCGGTTGGGGTGGGCGTATAGTGTGGGTCTGTGGCACAGCGAAGAATTTGATTGTAAGGCCGACGATCTACCGAGCAAGATTCTATGTTAATCATAATGACAATCAAACAATACGGACACGCACCTGGGGGAAGGTGTGGCCGAGGCACATAAAATGCATGTTTGTTCACGTCAGACGGAGAGACTGGAACGAGAAGGTATCGGGTCGGAGCAAAATAGCCGTATACCCGTTCTCCTTCGTTTATTTTGGGGTGCGTAGAAGTCACGATAGTTCCAAATCCCCAAACGGGAATGAGTCCATGAGACTTTGGTGATACGGATCCATTTTCCGGTGCTGGGTTGAATTCAAAATACCTTTTCGATAAAATCGGTCGTGTGAGCAGCAGTGCGTCTAGAACTCATAAAAATACTTCATACCGAAAGTGGGGATGTTCTCCTAGTGCCTGATATGTAATGTTATTGGCTGAGAAACCGAAACGATCAACCTTTATCAACACATGGTTTGGAGGACAGTCCTTTGGCTTCGGTGAGGAGATGATCACGGGCTTATGTGGATCCTGGCCGGATGAGACACGGGGTAGACAAAGTGTAACATTTGCATCCATGATGGTCAAGGTGACTTGGATTTAACGCTGGGTGTTTGACAGAGAGGAGTAATATGTGTCTTGAAGGTGAAGATTGTGTATCATTTTTGCCAGAAACGACATCTCCTCTTGTAATAGCTTCCTGAAAGGCGGCTAGTGGCGGAGGGCAAACTTTTCCGGACTTGAAATCCCGGCAATCGGTGACCGTATTAACCGGTCAATAGGTTGAAAGGCAGGCTCAGCCAGAAAGGCGGGGCTTCACAACTTTTCATGACTTTGGTTACTGGTATAAAAGAGGGCGACGAGAGTTTGGGACTTGCGAAGACCAGATATGCTAAAATTGATTCTCACCAGAGAAGCATGGTACTCATCTGTAGAATTGAGAGACATGCCGCTACGGCGCTATTCATTTTACATAGTAGTTCCGGTGTCTGCTATCGTCATGGCATAGTGGCAATCCACGCGCTTCCGATATATCAAACAAAAGAATGTCGTTGGTTTCTAACCTATTCATGGGATTTGCCGACGGTAGCGTTATCAATTTACTCAGTTTGAATTAGACAGATGAGCAAGGCCGAGGCTTTGTGTTTTGCGTGTCATGCGCTATGTCTGAGGTCATATTCATTTCGACAATATAAGGGGAACGGCAGAGAAGTTGACGAAGATCTGTATATGGTTTTTGAGACGTATTCTTCGGATAAATGTTTTGTTTATGTGGCAGGATCCGCGAGTTTAGTAGGTGTCAGATGTACTGGTACCACGCAGAGCACATGGAGCATGAAGCAAGGCAGGTTTATCCAGGCCATGACTATCTGACAGCAATTATCAATATTGCGAGGAGCAACTTGAAGCTCGGCTCGATTCTCCGAAATTCGAGGAATACCGGATTTATTTTGTAATGTTTGAACTTAGCCCTAGTCTTTTTGACTCTCGTGTTGATTCTGACTCCCGAGTCTCTAACGGTGATAACGCAGGGAACGTCTTTAAGCTTTCTGTCGCTCTCATGTCAGAAACGACCGTTCCAACCTGTCTATCTCCTGGTTTTCTTTAGGAACTTTCCTTTCTTGGAGCCTTCGCGCTCCGAAACCACACCAAATTTGTAGATGAAGTGATCTTCAAACTGTAATGATGCAATCTCTCAAGTGACTGTGAAGGGCTGCCTAGCCTTCCCCAAACGAAATTGTCCGAGGCTTCTTTTCGGCTTCGAGTGCTGTGGTACGTTTGTTGTATTTTCGCCCCATGACATGCTAAATATCTTCGAAACCCTTGTAGCTGTCATCACGGTGACAACCCTTTGATAACGGTCAGGCTCCTCATTAACACGAACTCATTGCGAACGGTCCAACACCTGTTCCACCCTGTAGCTCACATTGGGTCAGATTATCCAATAATGCCAGCAGATCTGCAAAAATTCGCACGATAGTCCAGCTTCATGGTTTCCTTCACAGTTCTCGTCTGACAGAAAGGCATGCGTGTACTGATAACAATCAGTTTAACGCGCCTCCTACTACCAACGAATCAGCCGAGAAACCATCAATTGTTTGCATACCTTCTTCGACTTCTATGTCGCGGTACATGATGTGCTTCAAGATCCATACCTCAAGGGACCTGGGCTGAAAATAATTATGACATGCCACAGTTGAAACGACACACACCCTGTGGATAGACGAAGCATTGTGCTGCGCGCGCTTCGCCTGGTCATATGAGTGCAATTTCCCCTTCCAATTCACATGCCTATAACGGATCTCCCGTTTTTCGGACTGCATCGTTCATATAAAATGGCTTTCATCTTCCACTATTTTCCAGAGCTTCAGGATTCTCCATCATGAGGTTGCTTTCACTTGTATCCCTCGCACTCGCGGCTGTCGTTCACGCTACTCCTCTTGAGAGCCTGCAGAAACGCGCGGCTCCTCAGGGAATTGACGTTTCGGGTTATCAACCTGGTATTAACTGGGCTAGCGTTAAGGCCAACGGAGTTCAATTTGCATTCATCAAGGCTACCGAAGGCACTAGTAAGTCTAGCTACCTTCTTCAGGTGTACTTTTCCTACATGAATGTTACCAGGTTACAGAAACCCTGAGTTCTCCAACCAGTACACTGGTGCTACGAACAACAACATCATCCGAGGCGGTTATCACTTCGCGCGCCCTGATATCTCCTCTGGTGCTGTCCAAGCAAACTTCTTCCTTGCCCACGGCGGTAAGTAAATGATCGTTCGATACTCGGATATTTTGACCAAGGTACATAATCCAGGTGGATGGAGTGCTGATGGTAAAATGAACGTTTTGTGTCCCAGTTCAAAAATTAACTTTAGGATATAGGCAGGACACTTCCTGGAGCTCTTGATATTGAGTGTAAGCTGGCGACAGTATTTACTTCAGCCATTTAATACTAAACATCTTGTAGACAACCCTTACGGTTCCACTTGCTTCGGTTTGAGTGCTGCGTCTATGGTTGCATGGATTCGTGACTTCTCCAACACATACCATGCTGCAACTGGTCGGTATGTGGAGTTTCGTTCATATTTGGAATATCTGATTAATAAATTTATACCAGCTACCCCGGTAAGTCGGTGATGTGAATTGAAGGATCTCGGGGCTAATTCTATTGAAAGTTATTTACTCGACCACTGACTGGTGGACCACCTGCACGGGAAATAACGCTTCGTTTTCCTCGACGAACCCGTTGTGGATCGCTCGCTATGCATCCTCAATCGGCGCCCTTCCTGCTGGATGGGGGTACGTTGTTCCTTTTTTTTTTAGCAAGAAATGCCTGACCTGAAATGCCCCTAGCTTCACCACTTTCTGGCAGTACGCCGATTCTGGTCCTAACCCTGGTGATCAGGATATCTTTAACGGTGACGCCGCTGGCTTGGGACGGTAAGCTTTTGCCCTTTCGCCTGTAATGTTATCTCAAAACCTACTCCCACACAGCATCGCGCGCGGCTCGTAATTGGTGGAAAGCTTATGCTCTTTGCGTATTGCTATATACACCTGGCACTTGTTTACTGAGTACCTTAATGCGACGCAAAATGAATTTTGGTTTCGACATCACATGATGTGACCGCTCGTGTTGTTGTGACGAGTTTTCCTAGGCCTGAGCATAAGTTTTCTTCCGGATCCTGAAAGCAGCTTTTCGCCATGATAAATACTAATACAATTTCAATAATGCATCTTCACAATAGAAGGACTAACAACAAGGATCAAAATTTCAGGAATAAACCGCCGAATGAAAAATGTGCGTAGTAATATCAAAACTGAACGTCCTCGTTTTAGTCCCTGACACGACCGTAATCAGCAATACTAAGTTTTTGCAATCCTCTATCGGATCCGTTGCCACCCCTTTACCCTAATTAAAAGCTTATAACCATACCAGTAAAGTCGAAGATGCCTGTGTGCTTACTTGTCTTTTTCTGATCCTACTAACACTGCCCCCTTCCTGACGTTCTATGTTTGCAAGCGGGGACTTGGCGTGTATTCTACAAAGCGCACAACTTGACACCCTCGCCAACTGCACTCACCAAGAAATTCCATCTAAGTGACATGATCTCTTACTTCCAGAGTGTGAAAACACATCATCGAGCACAATTACTGTTAGTAAAATCCATGGGTAGCTGCTTGGGATAATTGGATGCACCCCTACTACGAAATTTAAATGTGCTCCTCGCCAGTAGTTTCTACTTTGTCCCTGAAATAGCTAGTATTTCCGTTACGAGGAATGCACCATAGCCCGTTTGAGATATAATTAGTGATGTCATAAGACCGGGTAGCTGCGCCAACTGTTGATTAGGTTGGCGCCAATCTTATTCCGGTCCACATAAGCATCCCCTCCACACATGAGGTTATGATCTCGTACTCTTCCCTACAACCTCTACACGGCCTTTATCGTGTTTATCAATTCCCAGATACAAGTTCACATAGATTTAAAAAAATTTCCTCACGAGTCACAAGTTTAACGACGGAACCGTAACTAGCGAAAAAATCTCTTTAAACACCTTGAAGATCCTCTAGCTCGTCATGTCGATGGATGAGGTGTCATCAGGGCTGTGGATTGGGGACCTTCCTAGTGCGTTGGACGTCGAGAATCTCAAGACGCACAGAATCTTTAGTATTTTATCGGCCATGCGTGGAAGAATCACAATCAATGAAGTATGCTACCATTCTGTTTCAGTTGAAAGAGCTTCATTCTAACCTATATAGACCTTCATCCGACATCAAATTCTCCTCGATGACACTGAAGATGCCGACATTTTACGACACCTCCTACCGTCAATACACTTCATTCAAGCAGAGCTGGACAAAGGAAGAGGCGTCTTGGTCCATTGTCATGCGGGTATTAGTATGTTTAACGCATGTGTATCTCGTCACTAGTTTCTTATCTGTATAAAATAGGTCGTAGCGCGACTATTGTAGCAGCGTACTTGATGTACAGTCGAAACATGGACACAGAGTCGGCCCTTGAAGAAATCAGGAATGTTCGCCCCAATGTAGAGTGCGTAACTCAAAAATAGTCGTTTCTTATCGCACTTACCACACCACTCAGGCCCAACGAGGGTTTTCTGCGACAACTCGAAATATTCCATCAAGCCCAGTTCAAAATCTCTCGGCGCGATAAGACAACCCGAATGTATTACATGGAAAGGGCCTTGGAAGAGGTAATGAGTAAGGGAGAAGTGAATCAATCCGAGTCGGCCCTAAACACTAATCGATCCTTTATCGTAGATGGCGACGGCTCTTTACCAGAGACAGACATGTTCGCTAAATTCCCTTATACGCCCTCCGATTCTGCTCCTACCACACCCGGAGGACCCCGCCGGAGGATCAGATGCAAAATGTGTAGGTCAGTAATCATACCGCTTCCTAATCTCCCTAGATCTCATTCGGTTCAGACATGAGCTCGCTACACGAGAACATATGTTAGATCACGGGCAGCTGGGTCCCGCCACACCTGCGTCCAGAACTCCAGCTAGTTCACGTCGACCGTCTACTCTTATTCCTCACCGTCCCTCGATGAATCAGCCACGGCCTGCTGTCGCCCCAATGACTGACTCGCGCCCCCGCCGTCCGTCTCTCCTATCGTTCAGCGATACTCTAACTATGTCTACAATGGAGAACGAAGGGCAAATCCTCAACGAAGCTGAAGTAGAAACAGAGAAACCTAAAACATCTTCATCCGGATCGACCCCTGCCCGTCGCATTTCGGGGGGTGCTGAACGGCCTGTATTGCGAAATCTGCCTCAGATCTCGCATGGCCTCGGTGATCCATTACTATCCATGTCGGCATTAGAGGATGATAGTGATGACGGCGAAGAAACACCTTCGCTGGCAGATACAGCGTTAAAAACAAGTTATATTCGCAGTCGCACTGCGAGTATGTCTGACGAGGCTGCCAAATTGCTTGGTCGTCGACTTTCAAATGCTGTCCTAGCATCCCCAGCTTCAGAGAGAAAAATATCTTCTGAAGAAATTGAGATTGAAAAGGGAGAGCTTCTAGGCCCCGAGAAAAAACTATCAGCGGAAGAGGTAGAGAATATTCTGTCTGCACCCCTATCCAGCCCCTCCGATCTGGCCGCCCAGCTCTACGCAAATCCAAAACTCGCAGGGTTGAGGTCACCCATTGGTGTATCACCACTACAGGCCGGATCGAAAGCCGGTTCTCCAATCAGCCCACCGATCCTTGCAAACCCAAAGTGTTCGGGTTACTTCGTGGAACCTGTGCGTTAATCCCTTTAGAATCTGAATGTATTCGGTGACTGATACTGACACCAGATGAAATGGATGGAGCATTTCCTAGAGTCAGGTCAACTTGCAGGGAAGATTATCTGTCCGAACCCAAAGTGCGGCGCTAAACTTGGAAATTATGATTGGGCTGGAGTTTGCTGTGGTTGCAAGGAATGGGTCACCCCGGTATGCACCTAGTTTGGCGATCAGGCTTTCCGACATGCTTCTGAATTTGCAATACCTATAGGGCTTTTGTATAAATCGCTCGAAGGTGGATGAGGTGGTGTGAAGTTAACATTTTTTTTTGAAATTTTAATTTGGGATAAAACATAGTCTTTAACGTTTCGATAGAACGTCTTTCCGGGCCGCTATATACACGCAGTCAACATTGTACATCAGGGTCATGCTTATTCGCTTATATCTCATTCCAGTTTGCTTACTGCGGTTGATGTCATGTCAACATATCCAATGGAATGAGTCGTATCTGTCATCCAGTGAATGGACAACTCTATCGGTAATAAATCCTTCCGGCCCGGTTCTTAGTGAACTTAGAAATGTGAGTTTTATCCACCATGCTTGGCATTGAGCGTAACTCTCTCACAACTTCGAAGCTATCTCCATGTCTGCAGGGGACTGGCCAGGAATCTCTCCTCGAGTTGTTTCTCGGAATCTAATCATCAATGATCTTGATGTCCACATCTTCGAAGCCAAACCTGCACTGACAACAGCCCGATCACCTCCGCTCATTATCCTCCTTCATGGGTTCCCCGAGCTCGCATACTCGTGGAGAAAAGTCCTTGTCCCACTTTCTGATGCTGGATATCACGTCGTTGCCCCTGATCAGAGAGGATATGGCCGAACCAAACGGCGCGTACAGAGCGAAAGCCATGATCGCCTTCATTTTGAAGATGATCTTTCACCATTTCGCATGCTAAGCTTAGCTACAGATGTCGTGGCCTTAGTCTATGCATTGGGATATCAATCAGCCGCGGCGGTTGTTGGACACGACTACGGCTCAATTGTAGCCGGGCATTGTGCGCTCATACGGCCGGACCTTTTCAAGTCAGTTGTAATGATGAGCGCTCCATACACTGGCGTGCCCGCGCTCCCCCTGAACAAAGACCCACCTGCTGAGTCATTAGTACAGTCGCTAAGTCAGCACCTCGCGAATCTAGATCCTCCTCGAAAACATTACACGGTGTATTACTCCACCGCTAATGCGAATGAAGATATGATGAAAGCGCCACAAGGCCTACATTCCTTCCTGCGGGCGTACTATCACGTTAAAAGTGCAGATTGGGCCCAAAATAAACCATACCCACTACCATCTCTCTCGGCTACTTCATTCGCTCAGCTCCCATACTACTATGTAATGCTTTCGCAAGAAACGATGGCTGAAACAGTCGAACGTGATGCACCGTCGACATCAGAGGCCAAAAATAATACCTGGCTCACGGAAGCTGAGCTGGCAGTGTATACATCTGAATACGCTGCCACGGGTTTTCAGGGCGGACTGAATCGATACCGGTGCATGACTGATGTTCAGTGGTCGAAGGAACTAATGGTATTTTCGGGCAAGCGTATCGAGGTGCCTGCGATGTTCATCGCGGGAAAACAAGATTGGGGCGTATACCAGCATCCTGGGGCGGCGGAGATAATGAGGCAGAAGATATGCATGAACATGGACGAGGCTGATTTTGTTCTTGTTGAGGGTGCAGGCCATTGGGTTCAGCAAGAGACACCAGAGGCCGTTGTCGAGCATCTCCTACGTTTCGTGGAGAAGCAACAAAGTGTGATTTTGGCGGCTTGACTATGAATACATCAATGTACATCTCTTGAGTCTTGAACCTTTTATACAGAGAAAGAGCCGTAATGTGCCAAACTATTTCCCCAAGAATCTAGAAACAGTCGTCGGAAAGAAAAGCGCAGGTCCACGTTCTGTCACCTGCGAACTTAATGATCAAATATACATACTTGATCCCAACTAGGGCTTTTTCACCCTTCATACTCCTTGAATGAATTTAAGTTATCCGTGATACCTTATCCATCCTTGATATTTTCCTGATGGTTGGCCGACATATATCCACAAGGTACGCGTGGATGCGTCTTTTCTGGTCGACACCACGCTTTGAGACTTCGATCTTTGGCATAACCCCAGCGGTATAAAGGTGATTATCCTTTTCAGCTTGATCCGTCTTTAAGCAATGTCATGCACAGCATGTGAAGGTTGGGGAGTGGGGAAAATAGAGTGTTCTCGCCCCGGGACAGCGCAAGGTGTAAAACTTGAGAAAAATACACGTGGTGGCAATCAAGTCATAACAACGCGAGCCTGTGATAGTTTTAGAGTCACGGCACGTGTCGTCCGAGTCTCAGGTTTGTTCAATGGAATTCAAACCTTACATCTTGAGTCCAACATGACTTCCAAGCTTACTGATTGATAGCAATATGGAATAATAGATTCTGAGGCACAAGTAGATGGTATCCGAAAAAATAGGATCGGGATATCATCTTCTGATCAAGACGATACAGTTCAAAGTTGTCTCCTTGATACCAAACGCACCAGGACTAAGAATAGGAAGTTAAACCATAAACCCCATAAACCTGCTGTGATTTTTTTTTTGCCCGCCGCAATAAATAAAAAGTGAGTCAATGGTTGTTCTAAACCTTCTTAACCCATCAAATAACTTGATAGAATGACGCAGGTTGTTATATTCCAAGCATATCTACATCACTCTACATTCCGTCGCGAAAAGAACTCGGATCTTCTTATACCATCATACCCATCGGTGTAGTCACATCAGACCTACCTGTGCACTGTTGATATGTGAAGTTGGGTAGAAAAGATATAGTCGGACAAATCTTAGAGGCGTGATATCTTACTAGGCCTCCTTCACAACGTGTCATTTGCTCATTACACCTTGAATTATTCAAAACCTCCCATGTTCGACCCTTCTTTTAAATTATTTGTGAGTATTCAAGCTTTTGGCCTGTAGCTTGAACATTATTTATTTTGGACAGAGTTTCGTTACGGTGTCATTCACGATCCTAGTCTTCGACCACCTCATGTCACTTGGAGATGAGGCGAGTGTATATGCAGGATAGGGCTGAATCTTGTTCTGACATGTGCATTAGATCGAGTACATCTGGAAGAAGCCAAAAATACCAGGTAGGTCTCGAATTATTCGCGTGTGAACCTTGTCCTAGTTTAACTGACTCGAAATATGACAAAAGTTGGTCTCCTCTTCTTATTCAACCGTTATTTTACCTTGAGCGTGATGGTAATTTATTTTGTCGCATGCTTTTTCACGCACAACCGTGACAATGTGAGTGGCTACACCACTTTTGTGAAATAGCCAACATGAAGTTTACGGCCCCTCAGGCTATTTTATCCGGCCCTAGTACCCAACCCCTGGCCACCTTTGTTATCATGTCTGCGATTACAACTCTAGTCGCCGAGGCAATATTATTGCTGAGGTAGTGATTATATCTCTGGCTTTTGGTGCAACCGACATGACATACACACAAGGGTTTATACCGTGTATCACAAAAACCAAGCTGTTTTGGGGATTTTGTCGTTGTTCTGGGTGACACATCTTGTATTGATGGCCGTAGTATTGAAGCGAGCAACTTTACTCTTCAGTAAGCCTAAGTCTTACTATGGTGTCCTTGTATAATCTTAGTGAATATGACTACCAGTTCTCACCATTAATTTCTTCACCTCTCGTGAAGCTAATCCTTTCATGGCGTTAAGGTGTGTTCAGTTCTGACCGATCCTTCTGCAGAGCTTTGAACTTTTTTAGGGGTCTTGATAGTATAATGATTATCCTTCCTGCCATCGTTTTTGATGCAGTCGTTGGGGCTTTCCTGACTTTTGGTCTTTATCAGAGGTCCGCATCGTATCGATCCAATATGCCATTGGTAAAGCTGATAATTCGAGATGGAATTCTCTATTTTTCCGCTCTATTTATCACGAACGTTATTTGGCTTGTTCTCTCTATATACTCTTCTCCGAAATCTAGTTTCGGGTTAGTGTTAAGTGATGATCTTAATTTTGTTCCCCTGGAGGCGTGAGTTTTGCGTTCTGTGTCGCAGATTCCTGACTTCTGGACTAACATGATATCATGCCGTTTAACAGATTATCCACTTGGTATATGAATATTTCGAGGTTAATCCCTTGTGCACAAGCTAATCAAATTTATTTATGTTTAGCATCACAACCACTATGCTCGCTCGCTTAACGCTCAACCTGAGGAAGTACGATCCTGCCGTTAACAATGAATTTCGATTCGGTGACATGACTGGGGCTATTACTCGGAGCCTGAGGTTCCGGGATCACACCACAGTGACTGAAGAGACAGTGGGAGCGGGGTGAACAAGATATGAGAGAAATTGGATACTCCAAATAATAGCATCATTATAATTTGGTGAAACTGATTACGACCCAATTTGTGTGATTAGAAATTTGAATTAAATTGGCGGTATACCAATTAGGTGAACAATTGACATCAAGATGGAAGGCAATTTATAATGAAATATGTGGTTGGTAGTAAAATATACAAATGTGGAATTACTATGTTATAGTATCTATAGTGAGTTGGCGGACAACTGTATGTCCTCCCCACACCGGCCCAGGTAATACAAATGTGGATCTAGCAATACAGTTATAATGCTTAAATGTCTTGATTTACATGTTAATTCATGAAAAGCCGGGATCACTCGTCAGACTGCATCGAGGATTCTGATAATCGTCGAGTGGTGTTCCCCCGCATCGCAAGCCTGTACGGGTGGATGCGTGCGCCTTTTGCAAGCTGGCGTCCCGGTCTGCGCAGCTCATCTAGTCTGGGTCCCGTGAGGAGCAGGCATTTATTTTGTTTTTGTTGGAAAGGGGAAGAAGTGCCGAGATCTGAGACCCGGGGGACGTAAGGGGCTGAGGGAGGAGGGATGAGAAGGGCAGCATCAGCTTCCTCGAGGGAACACGGGTAGAAGAGGACAGTTTGGCGGCGGTTGGATGGTAAGGATGGGAGTGCGTGAGCTCCGCTCATGGGCGAAATGGAGGGCGTAGGTGAGGACGTGCGCGACGTCGAAGATGAAGAGTCGGACACTTGGCGGATATTATAGCGTGGCTATAAGAACGAAGTTAGCTTGAAGTGGCTAAGTGGTCTAAATTTCTTCAACGTACGTATTGGTCGTAGAATTCGTGTCGAAGCTGAGCACCGTGCAAACGGGGTTTCATCGAAGTGGGGTTGGGGAGGTCGAGTGTGTGGAGAGGTGGGAGTGTGGGGCGTTCAGGTGCAAAAAGAGAAGGAACCATTGGATGTATGCGTGATAGTCGTTGAGTGGTGAATGAAATTGGAAGTCGTTTGTAAAGGAGAATTCAAGACCACCAGGGCGATAAAGACTTGCTTTATATGTCGTTGATGAAGAAATATGTGAAGGGTATAGAGAAGAAAGAGCGCAGTGAAGATGGGGAAGGCTGAGGAAAGTCCGGGGAAAGGCGAATTGCTTTATAGACCCAAAGAGGGGCGATTAAGCGATATGGCGGACCAGATGGTAATTTTTGCAGGGCTGACGTTAGACTTCCCCATAGTCCCATCCTGTGTTTCCTCCATTGTCGCCAGTTTTCGACTTTGTTCGACAAAGGAGAGACGCGTTTGTTGCTGTGTGTTTGGGCGTCAGGCGGACTTTCAAATCTTTATTGTCCCTTCGCTTGCTTCAGACAGTGATCACAGAAGGGTCAGCGAATCCATATGCTGGATTATAGCCCTATTAAGACTATTGGTTCGCCTCGAGTGAAGCCTTTTTTGTTTTTTGTTTTTTTGTTTTGATTGTGCACTCCAAGTTACCCGCTTAACGAGGTGTATGTTGTATGTTGTTTATCATCAGCTCCATCACGTGCTCCCACAGAAATTTCACTTGATCACCCCAGCGGGCAAACAGTACATTATCCTGTCCCCACTCGCTATTGGCGTATCTTGGACCGATGGCGGATTCAATACCCAAGATAAAAATTGTAGGCACACACAATACCAAAAATTACGCGATGAATAAGTTAATTACCGCTCTCGCCATCTCCATTGTAGATGAAAGGAGCCGAGGCGGATTTGTCGGCTGCAACTTTCCAAATTCATGACGAATCACATACCATTGGGAACGCTCTGCGATGGATGCTGATGAAAAAGTTCGCTTTCCGCGTATATCACCGCCCTCCTACTTGACTCACCCTTGCTTTCATAGCCCTAAAGTGGAATTCTGTGGTTACAGGTGAAAACTCGATCCGTTGCTTTGTTCCTTTGCATTCTCGTCGCCTGGTCATGAGTTCATGAAATATATGGACTGGTCAAGTCTTCCCCTGAAATGAGTCACATACTCCCCTTTGTTAGCGGGTGTTGACCGGGGATGACGAGTGAGGTTATCACAATCATGACAGAAGCAGGAACACCATCCTTTTGCTGAACCACATCGTATGTTCTGTGATGATTCATGTTGGTCTCCTTCAGTGCACCTCATCCTTCTGAAAATGTGATTCAAGTGCGAATACAAATGTATGGTGTGTCCTGAATTAGTCATTTTCATGGACCGAAGGATTTAAATTCTTAACGTCTAGATAATTTGTCTTCATTATCGGCACTCATAACAGCTTTGTCCGACCTCGAAACTCTCTGTGGGACTATTGAGGACTCATATATGACAAGCTTCAATAATGACGATTACGAGAAGTGGATAGAGGAAAGTTGATCTGCCGACATCCGCACGGTTGTATCTCCTTTATATCCCTATTTAGGTATCATCCAGATGTATACCACCCTCTTGATTCAAAATCCTGGTATGAGGTGGTAACAATGAATATCTCTTGGATATTTCCGTAGATAGGTCGAATAGCCTCCCAAAGCCCGATGTGTTCTATTGTGTCTAGATCAGACCATGACAGCAGGAAGGAGTAACGTATTATTCACTCACAGCTAGCTCTGTTTACTGGGTGTAGACATACATCATCGTATGCTTGTTGGACTAGGACTTAGTCCTCGCCCTCTTGCTCGCGGATCTCACGTTCCAACCGCTCCCTTTCTGCCTGCCTAAGGCGTAAGAGAGTTAATGATTCGTAATCTAATCCCAGTGGTGCCACTGCAGGGGTAGTAGACGGAGCAGGGATGTCAGGCTGTAATAAGTAGTTAGGTTCAGAAAGTTTGATTGAACAATGGACATACAAATGAGGTCGGAAACGATGAGAAGGTAGATGGGTTGCTCGCCGTCTGGGTCTGTGGCAATTGCCCAACCGCTTCGTTCTTCTCGCTACTTGTTGGTGGTGGTGCACCTATTTTACCCATCTTCTTCAACCAACCCAAGATCGCTGGCTCTTTCCCACCAACCCATCCAACGTCGATTTCATTTAATCCTCGTTCAGCTTTTCTGCTCGCACATACGGCAGCGAACGCATGTCCAATCTGCTTGAATGGTACAAGGGCAGTCCCATACTTCGGTGGCTTGTCCTGCGCCTTCTTGGCGGCCTTGAGCGAGATCACGATTGATTCTGTATCGATGGGGCCAAAAGGAGCCAGGAGAGTAGCTATTGACACAGCCGTTGTAAGATTTGGATGTACTTTTAGGGTATACTTAAGGCGAATTGTCGTGTCAAGGGAGCCTGGGGAGAGAAATGTACGAGGTCAGCAGAACCTCGCATTATATCAATGAGGACTGACCCAAAGCTGGAGGTTCTAATTCATCCTCTTTCACAACCGTTACCCTTTCCTGTTCTCGCTGCTTTAATTCCCGTTCCCTGTCCTCTCTGAGCTTCCGACCTTCCTCTTTGATCTTTTCTGTCTCTTGCCATCGCTCGACCTCTTCCTTTTGCTTGTCCACACGAGCTTTCTTGAACGCGCGTTCCCTCTCTTCCAGCTCCTCCAGCAAGTTCTTTCGCTTGTTGTCATATCCTTTATATCGTTCCGCACGTGCCTGCTTTAGCCGTAGTTTTGCATCAAGTGCTAGGCGGCGCAGGGGGTCAAGGAGCAACTCATATGCCTGGTTGAGCTCATGGAATTTTCGAGCTGGAGTGGAGGTTCTCAGAGCCAGAAGTAATGTTTAGCTTACGCGAAAGATACTCACCGGCATCTGGATTGTTGGGATTCTGCAAGTTAGCGTCAGATATACAGGCTGGGAGGTGTTGTGGTGTTACGTACCCTGTCGGGATGGACTTTCAGCGACCGCTGCCGATAAGCAGTTCTAATCTCTTGTTCCGTAGACTCTAGTTTGACTTCGAGAAGTTCATAAGGGTTCACATCTACCTCGGTGTTCATGCTGGCGTTGCGATGATGTTTGAACCGAGTTTGAAGTTGGGATGGCACATGTCGTTGTTCTGATCATGTGCCACTTTCAAAGCCCGTAGCTGCCGCGCACATTTTCCAACATAGTCGCCGTCCTCTTCGTCCTGACTCAGAGACTTGATGTATGATGCATATGATATCTCATACAGCTAATGTTTCAATAACTATACTATATACCGCTTTTCTATCTGTCTCACGACCTGTCCAATTAGACAAGATATACTCGTCATCAGCCGGCGACTGTTTGATGAAAAAATTGCGAAATGCTTCGAGATCAAACGGGCTTTCTCGGTCCAAGATCATTCCTACTTCTTGGCTCCATGAAATTCCCACTAACTTGAACTTTCATGGACATCATCCCCATTTATCTGGAACAATTCGGGTGGGCGTGATTGGGGTTTAATGGAGCCCACAAAACTCTTAGCGAGACTTGGATTTGAGCATAGAACCCTTCCCCTCACGGCTAGAGTTTGAACATGGGACTTACGGTCACCAATGTGGTTGGTGCCCTCTCAGCGGCGTGGTTAATCAAGTCCGTCTTAGAGAAAGCCATGGCAGTGAGGGCGAAGCGGCCGATGCTAGGGTGAGTGAGCTGTCCACTGAAAGGAGGCTTAATTTTTGAGAACATGCCGTAGAGACTGCCCGGGTGGATCGATTCTGTGGATACACCCCTTTCGGACTAGTGCCATAGCATTTGGCCCAATATTTCCCTTCGTGGGTCAAATGGGTTACTACTTTGCGAAGTTTTCTCGTATGTTTCTTGCATCCTCACAATGAGACTGGCCTAACGCCTCATGCTTCTTCGCAGTTTACGCGAAGTATGGGAGTACATGTCTATCCTCTATCACGTTCTGGAACGCGATTCCTATCTTTTGGCTTTCTGACGGGGATGCCATCAAGGCCCTCAGCGCCGACCGGAAGATGTTCCCAAAAGATGTGGAAGCTGTATGACCTTACCATATCCCATGTAATATGGCTGAACCACTGAATGCAGTACGAAACGCTAAATATATATGGACCAAATATCATTGGAACAGAGGGGGCCGACTGGAAACGCCATCGATCCGTTGCAAATTCAGCCTTCAATGAGGTGAGCAGATCTCGTAAAGTTTACACTCAAATCCTGAGCCTCATTTTGCTTAGGCAAATAATGCTCTCGTGTGGCGTGAAACAATCCGCCTTCTTGATGAATGGTTCGCAAAGCTCGACCTCATCCAAGAAAAATCCCATGTCCCAATCTCCGTGAACCTTTTGAAGGATCTTACACAAGTATCTCAAACTTGTTTTTACACTAAAAATTCGAACTGAAAACTGCCAGATTACTCTTCTTGTGGTATCGTCCGCAGGATTTGGGCGGTGCGCATCCCTCAGAGATGATTCTGATACGGAGCCTCCCCCAGGTCATAAATTGGCATTTAGACCTGCCGTTGCTTCAACTATGAGTCACCTCATACCAAAAGTTCTCACACCAGATTGGATATACGACTTATCAGATAAGATATATATTCCATTCCTTACCCCAATGTTAAGCGACACTCGGGAGGGCTTTGAAGCACTTCGACTGCATATGGTGGAGATTGTGTCTCAGGCACGCGCATGGATCGCTGGCGGGAAGACCGCAGTTATGGACGCTGCTCTTCTTCGCAACCTTGTAGAAGCCAGTATGGTGGAGGATGGGAACAGACATCTCACCGACGATGAACTGCTATCGGATACTTTCGTGCGTCGGGGTTACTACTTTGACACTGCATTAGTATATGTTTACTGCCATTTCAGAGCTTCCTACTCGCTGGACATGGTATGCTTGTGTTACACCCTCGTCGAATGAGACGCTGAAAGCAACGTCTAGAAACCTCGGCTCATTCTCTCTGCTTCGCTGTTATGATTTTGGCAGCTTATCCTGAAATACAACAACGCGTATATGAAGAATCTGTGCGGCTGTGGCCCCATGGTGTCCCTCCCCCTAGCGCTACCACGGTATGGGTGTTGATTTCTTCAAAATTTTAGTCACCTAATCTTAAATCATAGTCTTACAAAGAGTCTATGGCAAAGTTGGTGAGTAAACCTTCGAGAACTTAGGTGTGTTCAGGTAACGAATTCAAGTAGGAATATACCACCGCCGTCTTTCATGAAACTCTCCGTCTATACCCCGCCGTGGCTCGACTCGCCAAGGTGGCCGCTGCTGATAAAGAAATCAAGGCTCGGCAGTTTTCGTTGACAGCTGATGGAAAACCGAAAGATATCAAGGAAACGATTGTACCCATCAAGGCAGGAAGTGTTGTTATCATTGACGTCTTCGGTCTGCATGCGAATCGTGAATCCTTTACTCTATATTACTGATCTTATATACTAACTTATTTTGGCAATAGCCATTCATTGGGGTGAGGATAACGCTGAATTTAAGCCAGAAAGATTTCTCGATACTGAGGATTATCGTTGGCCACGTGAAGCATGTGAGATAATATCTCATCAATAAATTCTCTCCTCTCATAATTGCTTGCTAGTTCATGGTTTTTCTTCTGGCCCACGGAGTTGCATTGGTCAGCGCTTCGCACTTACGGAAAGTGTCTGCATTCTCGCACACATTGTTCGCCGGTACCGGATTCTGACTCCTGGTGATGTTGACCCAAAAATACCTGCCGATCAGCAACCATCTCTACCCCAGTGGACGCCTGGAGTAACTATTATACCTAAAAATGCTCGTATCCGACTTCAACTTCGGGAGAAAACAGGGTGAGCAACCCGTAGACGTGTTCCAGTGCCCGACAAACCGGACCATGCAACGATTATTCAATAGTTTACAATGCTGTTGGCACCTTGTACCACCCTACAAATCGTGATAAATTTCAGACACCTAGTGCAACGACACAAGTGAAGGCCCATTGGAGATACCTGGTGTACGTTAGTCGAATCAAGCCGTTCAGGGTCACACCCTTCCTTCCATTGGATCTGCTCCGATCTGATATTTTTATCAATTTCTCCTTTACCTGCTCGTTCCAACTTCCTACACTACATGGTGTCTCGGAAATCTCATCCGAGGTGCGCACCTTCTTTTCTCCGTGTTAAAAAAGCCTGGAATATTCTACGAATGTATCGATAATATCCCAAACGGCTCGCTCAAGGCTTTACTTCATTGCACTTACCACACTCTGAACTCTCCTGCCACAGTCCCAGCCAGTTGTACACCGTTATATGTACATCCGACAACAGTTTTGGCAAGTTGCACTTGACCTTTACCACGAACCGAAGTATACCGAATGGCAACTCAAAAGGCAGAAGTAACAGCTTAAGTTGATGAGCGTTACTAAATCTTCGTGAGTCTGACAATGACATGCACCCGGTCTTCATAAGGCGACTCCCGGATTGGTCCCGGTAAGCAAATAACGTACCGCCTCCTACAACATCGAAAATCCCATTGGGCCAGTTTTTGACAGCTCCTCTTGCTCAGTATCTACAAATCCTGCATGACGAACATCTCTCGAATATCACCACGTCGAGCCTTCTCCGGCTACACTCGCAATTGAAGTTAATATTTTTGGTTGAAACTTGTACCCCCCTGGATACTTGAAATCGCGAGTATCCGCAAGTCAGGAACGCTCATAACTAGCCTTGACTCGACGGGAAGTGTTAAAATAAACCTCCCACATGGCACGGCGCCCCATGTGTAACGATGTCATGTCATTTTTGATATGGATTGGTCGCATGAAGCTAAATATGTTTTTTGAGCCCCGTTAATGGGAAGTGGAAACAAGATACCCAAAGATGTCTGCCGAACTCTGATATCCGCCCACTGGATTTTCCAAAAATACCCTAGGCACAGCTCAGCTGACCTAGAAATCTTCTGACAATTATCTGTCCAGCCAATGTCAGGTATCATTGTAGGAGGCATAGTTTCACTCCATCATGGATGAGTGCCAAATGGTTGATGCATTATCAGTCATGGTCTAAACCTTCTTGCCTGATGCATGGGCTCTACGATCGATTCCACATGACACTCTGAATTTACTTGGCTCCCAACAGCAGAAATTTACCTATGTGCTCATGAGAGAAATGCTCTGGTCGTAAAAAGGTATGTTGCGTTTCCCCTAAACACTAAGGTTACATCTTAGAATTCGTACGTTCCAGCGGAGGCTGTGGTATATGTCATTCTGATTATGATCATGTACCGCGTCTCCAAGCTCTGATTTCATCAACCTGCTGATTCGATGGGGTTTGGGAAAATGGCAATAAGTAGGCTTTGCAGGTATAGAAAACCCTCTTCTACTCCTACACCAAAACTTACTCTCACAAGGATCAACATGCCGGACTTGAAGACCAATGGTTTCATAACGGCCATCTCATGCGCTCTTTATAGATCTCTCCCTTCCGTCTTAATGGGTGTCTTGCTCAACTGCCTGGATGCTGGTAAGGTTTTTGTTATTTATGTACCGTATTCCAGTTAAACCGAATAAACGGATTGATCATATCAATTTAGTATCAACAGGCCTTCTGGTATTTCCTTCGGCCCATAGGAGCAAAGGTTTCGATGGTCTTCAGGTCCAAGCCATGTCTATGTACCTCTTAAGGTCCGTTATTTTATAGAGGGGTCGGATGGTATTAATAACCTTATTATTTACACTAGTACTTTCATATCACAACTCGTGGTTTCTCTTGGGGGGTCTCGCTTTTCAGGAGCATTAGGCTCCATGTTTATCGAAGCCTTGCCATTTCTTCGGGAAATCGCAAGCACAATTCGTGATGTACTTGGAGATAATAATCCAGCTTTGATCCCGACTGTTATGGCGGCATACGCGATGACAAGTATTTTAATAGGAGTCACGTTCCTTGCACTTGGCGCACTCGGTTGTGGCAGGCTGGTATGACATCCACAGTTTTAACCTCTTCCCGTGTCGTTATCATTGATTCTCGCAACTAGGTCGGATATTTTCCCAAAACGCTTCTATCCGGCATAGTAGGTAAAAAAAGAATCATCTCGTGGGGATTAACTGTCTCGGAGCTCATTTTATTCCAGGTGCTATAGGCGTTTCGCTCTTCTCGCTCGGGCTTTCTTTGACTCTACCTTCCGATACTGAACCTCTCACGCTCTCTTCTACGCCTGCTGTTTTGTTCGCTGCTTCCCATATTCCGCTATTTCTTTCGTCTTCCCTTCCGGCGCTCTTCCTTTCGTTCTCTCTGCGGTCAAATTTCTTTCGAACTATTACAAGGGGCGCGACTCAACACGCTTTATATGTACCCACATTTATACTTGCGATCGCGATCATCTTCTGGTCCACTGAAGCGATCAAAGGAAATGTCACGGCCGGGGGGATCACAAAACTTGCTGAACAAGGGTGGCTTTTCACAATCGAATCACAAAGCGGAAATAACGAATTGCAAGGGTATAAATGGAATTACTGGCACTTATTTGACTTCACAAAAATCGAATGGTGGGCGATGAGAGGCTCAGCCGTTGATATGGTTTTACTTGTCGCAATTGGTGTCTTAAACCTCCCAATTTTCGTGTCAGCGTTAGCTCTGTCACTCGGTAACTCATTTTTCAGCATGGACCGTGAACTTCTCGGCCATGCCGCATCTAACTTGTTTGCTGGAGCTGTCGGAACAGTACCAAACATGATTGTCTGTAACTTCACCGCTCTGCCTGTTCCGTTAGTTTATCGATAACCTTATCTTCAGGTCTTCTCGAATTCTCTTTTTTTCATTCGTGCAGGAGGTTCACGAAAGGAAGCCATCTCGGTCGCGATATTAACCCTAGTTATTTTCTTTATATCTTCATACCTGCTGCCTTATATCCCCACCCTGTTAGCCGGTGCATTTGTTTTGTTCATCAGTCTAGAGCTGATGATTGAATCACTTTGGGATTCCACGAAAACCTTGCAATTAGGCGAGTGGACTATCGTAATGGGTACGGTCGTGGCCTGTACCTTCCTGGGGTTTGCTCCCGGAGTAGGGGTTGGTTTTGGAGTAACCTTGGTCATGCATTTCTGGTGGACCTCCATCGACTCCGTAATTCCACTTTATCTTCTCTCCAGTTAAACTGTTGATTTCCTAACTCAGCGCGCACGATCCATTGTCACCGGCGACCAATCCGCCTCTCAAAACAGCGATTCGCGTGTACATTTATTGCGCCTAGTCCACGATAACGGTAGCCACGACACCGACGTCGAAAAAAACGCTGAGGTTCAGTACAAATTCCGGGATGTAAAATTATTACCAAAGATTAGAGTCATAAAGTTGGCAGGCTATATCTGTTAGTGTATTCTAGCTCTAGCAGGTGCGGTCATTCCACTTAACGCTCCCTATTAGTTTTTGCGACAATCCCCTCCCTGGAAAAGGAGGTAAACATGCCGTGTAGTGGCTTCATTCTCCTCGACCTAACACGAGTCCACCGTATTGAAACCAGTGCCACAATCTTCATCAAAAATAAAGTTCAAGAGCTTGCTGCCAAGCCCCAAGCCGTAAAAGTGGTCATGTGTGGACTTGTCCGTGATTCAGGCGCACATCTTGATTTGAAGCGGGGTCACATCAATTGCACATGGGACGGAGATACCAATCGTCTTTCAGATGCCGAAGAAGAAATAATGATATGCTTCGAAGGGATGCGAGAGGCGATACAATGGTGTGAGGACAATATGAATCGAAGGCACGGAAACGTGCGCGCAGCCCAGACGACAGACCAAACAATTAGAAGCAAAATACCTTTCAGTGAAAATAGAAGTGAGTGTTAACAGTTCAATCCCGTGCACGTCACTATAAATTTACGGTATGTTCCGATTTAGGAATAGAAATTTTAGAGGATTTCATGAACCTCTTGAATGGCCCTAGGCAAACCCCACGTGCACCAGATCTTACAGCTAAAATCTACCCAGCGTTGGTTCACCCTTGGGTCCTTAATGGCATGTACCCAGAAGTATTTAGAGTACGCAGATACGGCCCTGAGCATATATTACTTACACGGGGTGAGGGGTCTCAGCTATTCATCATTACTAGTATCTCTTCACTCAGTCATTCGCAGGACAATTCTTAGACCGCGTCATTTTCATTATCCGAGGACGACTCCTGTGTAAGGACAACATGTTGAACTCCAGTCCGCCTATCAAGCGGACATCACTCAGGGAAACAATCACAAGCTTCATCAGGAAAATCCTCTGCTTCAGTGTTGTATTTCCCGCACAAGGCGACCCCGGAATTGGCATCGTTCACAGTAAGACACTGCAAACACTTGGGAGAGGCGATGTTCTGGGGCTGTCATGTTTTCTCACTGGTGAGAGAGAATGGGATTTGTGTGATAAGCTTGTGGTTGGGCCATCACCAGATCCTTGCTACACCGTCGAAATTGATCGGGCAGCTGCATTGGAAAGAGGTGACTGGGAGAAGATTCTTATCTGGGTCGCCAAGGCTGCTGCGGTTTTGCACGAGAAAGCAGTACACCAGCTCCTACACGTCAAGAGTATCTAACGATCCCCTTTCCCTCAGGCACAATGGACCCCATTCGCATTGTCTATTTATGTTTCTTCTACTTGGATAAGTCCGGTCCAAAATCTGTGCTTTTGCGACACAAGGGGACTTTATTTATGTGGCGGTTGTGGTATTGTGCATAATTCAATTGGATCCGCCTGCTAGGGAAACTGTTTCGATAACACCAGCTCTCCTGATTCGGATTAACATAATCAGAACTTTTGTCAGAAATCAGAAAGAAAGGACTCTGACACTTTCGTTGCACACACCCAACCAGACTTCAGTGCTGGAGGGATCCCGCCTTTGGTTATATGGGTTGGAGTATGTGATAGGTATGGACTGCGCTTCATCCCCAGGGCAGTATGGAAGTACGTGGTTGTTGTTACCAGCTCTGGCGTAGTCGGATGTGAGTAATTGCAAATGTCGAAATCCAGCTTGTTTTCCACACCCGTCACTATTGAAATGTGTGAGCTCATATACATGGCCGCGGATGTAAAGAGTTTCTGACCCAGTCGAAAATATCGCCTCTCCAGATTAAAATCTTTTACTATTCCTTTACCAGATTCCAATAAAAATCTGTAAGCTTCGTCACGAGATAGTGTGGTTTTGTGAACAACTTGTCCAGTCATCCGAACATTGTTGTTGATAACAAGTGGCCAACTTGGGAGTAGTGAGATTTTCGGTGCATTCAGAAGAGATCGTGGCTAACCAAGCTAACCCATCTATGAAACTTGAATGTGAGAATGAGGAGGGCCGACTTGGATATCCATAATACTGAACCCCAAACACGCTTTCTGTTGCGGAACATGTTGCCAACTTGTCCGTAAAGATATTTCCCAACTTAATGAATGACTCTATTCCAGTTCCTCTGGACACATATCCGAAATCCCCTAGCATGAAGTGATGAGACGTGCAGGGGTCATATTTTCTCCACCCCCAACTAGGAATCAACTTCTCGCCGAAGGCGGTTACTACATCAATACTTTCTTCATCGTCATCAAGGAAGGCGTGGGGTTCACTAATCACTGCATGTTGTGCAAAAAAATGGCGAATCATTTCTGAAAACAGCCTATCTGTCCGAAGTTTGTCTTTGTTATCAACATCATATGTGAGGTGGGCAGATATAATCGAGGGCATGTTATAATCACCAGATTGACACATCTGACCTGTAACTTGAGGCAAGAACTATGGTTTGGTGAAACCAAGTTTAGTCATTTTCATACCTGAGTACTAACTTTTGATCTCACCCTCATGCAAACGTGCTTAAGACTTTCAACAATCCCATGGTTTCGGTATGTTAAATAATGCCCCTTTGAGTATGTTGGTAAACCAACAATGATTGACTCGAATCTATCAGTCCCGAACGAAGCGTCCTGCATTTTTGGTCAGTGAACAGGCTTATGAACGATGACCAACTGCATACGTCGAGGTAAGATTGAATCTGGACACTTTCTAAATGGAGTGATTGTCGAAGAAATAGCGCTGCATCCTTCCAAATTGAATAGATCGTCAGTAAAATGTATTATCGGTTACTGCACAAAATCAGTACCTGAATCTCGCTGTGCTATGTCGCCAAGTTTTGAGCCAACGAAATATAAGAGACTCTCCACTACATACAAATCGTAGGATCATCTCAGTACAAGATTCCACAGTTGTGGAGCGAATGTTTTGGATAATAATTTCTTGCGGGGTATTAGTCAAAACTAGTGCAAAAATTTTATGAATAAGGAGGCTTCTTCGCAAAATCGAATACCAACCGTCGACCAAAAGTACAAAAGGTACCGGTGCGTTCCTTGCAGACAGCCCTAGCATTTGTGGCAAGTGCGGATGACTAGCAAAATAATTCAAATTTGACCTGAAAAAGAGGTTGAAATAGCAAAATCATACAACAGATTTTGAAGGAGTTTGACATCTTGAAGCCAATCCTGATATACGTGGTAAGCACTATCTACGGAAATATGAGCTGATTTCTTACTTTGATCGTGTTTCCTGATTCCTGGCCATATAATTTGATAAACACTTTCCGCCCACCGACCTCGGCTTCAGCAGCAGACGACCACCATCCTTCTGTTTTCCGCGTTGGTGTGCAGAGACGAATTTCGGATCGCTTATACTTCTGAAACTGTTGAGTACTCGTGTTCAGTGTTCAGCACCGCGACGCAAAACGTCGATCTGGAAACTCACGCACATGATGACCGGACGCTTTGTCAGATGATATATACGTATGGAATTGGTATTCAGGCCATTCCTGTAAATGGATAAAATCTTCGGAATTGGTGAGGGCCAACAAAGGCCGTGGTACGTTCTGATTGTCTCTTTCTTCTGCCGTTGGGGACCCAACCTCATCTGAGCAAATTTGGGATGTGGGAATGTCTGGATCTGTGCCGTTGGATAATTCGGGATGAGCTGAGCTGACAGCATGATGAATACTGATGAGAGTTGCTATCTAAATCGCATGTCTTGTTAATTTAAAAAACTGAAAAAATGGAACTAGATGGACAACTTACTTGAAATCCTTGTGTCGCATCGGTCAACAGCTCATCCAAGTCGGACAGTGACTCCGTGATGGAGCCTTTTGTTGCAAAACGCTTTGCCCATTTGACCTCCGCTTGCAAAGCCATGTAACGTTGAATTGAGGCCAAGGTACTTCAACTGGGTCATGAGAAAAGATCTACCAAAAGAGAATATTGGACTTACTTACTCTCGATACTTCTCCAGGCTTTTTATTAATGTTTTGGGTGCTGTCTCCCATCTACCATCCATTTGGTTGTTGACATCTATGAGAATTTTGACTGCCCTCTGAGCAAGTCTCAAACAAGCCTCTTGATTTGTCTGGGCCAAGTTGATGAATAAAGAGATCGAACAAGATCAGCCAAACTCTACCTTAACCTCCTAAAGGCAAACGACCCCCAACATCGTATTTTAGCATCAGCACAGCCGTAATACACACTCACCCGAATGGTTTCCAGAATAAGCAACAAAGTAGAGACAGCGGCCACTGCGGGTGGAAATGAAGAGATAGTAGCTAGTTCTTTTCCCAGTGACGTCACGGTCATTGCGAACTGCAGAATATCGTCTGAGCATGTTTTAGTCCTCAACAATGTTGCTTTACGACTCATAATGTAGGATATGGGGTGGGTGGCCGAGAAATCACGCCGATATCGGTACTGTGAAGTGTCGATCGAAGACTGGAGGGGTCCTTCTCGATTCTCGAACTCGAGTATATGAGACCCTGTCAACTCATGTCAATCAATGATCTCCAGTCAAGCCTCTTTCATCATGGTAGGGAATGTGACATCGGTTAACGAATCACTCGAAGCTGGTATTGTGTGGGCAGCTTTTGGATTGATGTGACGATATGCGGCCGAATCAAAAAATCTGATTCAGTGGCTTGGACTGGCTGACAAAGGGAATGCCACGCATTGAAGGTTATCTGATCAGAACCAGGAAAATTAGCTAAAATAAGGTACAGTATTTCAACACCCAAACTTGAGGAGTAAGGCTACACTGGTCGACCTGCTGTGTTTTGATAGTGTTGCTACCCGTTTCAAGATGATGTATACCCTCTCACGTCAATATTTACAAATCGAGGGTGAGAAGCTTAAATTTTTTGAAAGTTGACGTCTGTTTTAGCTTTGAAAGCTACTCTTCGATGTAACAACGATACCGTGACAGATTCGGGGATAATCGCACCACAGACCAAGCTCTCCCTACTCCCCGATTGATGTCAGAAAGTCCCAGCTTGAAAATGAGTCCGGAAAGCGTGTGAGTGTGTACAGTGTTCATGCCATGAGTACAAGGGGCATAACTTGGTAAGCGGCATGTTCAACTGTTATTTTCATTCCCAGACTCGGCTGTTGCCACGATGAAATGTCTATTTTTAGATGTTTTGATATGCGGGCTGCCGATTGGGCGTCTGATAACTTAATTAACGTCGTTCCACCAAGGGTCGATTTCCAATACTCCTCAACAAAGTCCACTCATGCCAACCCACAGGCCTGATTATCAACTATGCGACAAAAAATCTACTTTGAAGAGGGCAGTTGCGTCACTTATCTCAGCCCCAGCCATAATTATCGACTGTGAAGGAGATACTCTAGGCAAACAAGGAGGTTCTCTATCCGTAATCTCCTTGTGCTCAGCGATAACCACAAATATATTCCTCATCGACGTAATCAAGCTTCGCAGCAGTCTTTCTCCTTTGTTTAATTTGCTCCAGTCAACAAAGGTTGTCAAAATAATGTTTGACGGTCGAATGGATTTTAGCGCGCTCTATCATGAGTTTGGCGTTCACCTTAGGAATGTCATCGATCTTCAATTGGTGGACATTCACTCGCGCCAGTCTCGCGGTGAAACTGATGTGACACGCATCAGCCGACTGAGCCCTTTTCTTAACCCTCGCCACATTGCTTTGATGCCAGATTTTTATGCCGGAGCCATAAAGCTTAACGGACTCTCGCAATGTATTGAGGAGCACTTGGGCCTATCAGGTTTTAAGAAGTCAACAGGTACTGTGTCGTAGCGCCCGTCTCCGTGTTGCGATCTGACAATGATACAACTTTATAGTCAATCATGACAATTGGCTGGACCGACCATTATCGAATGACTATCTCTCTTACGCAGCCGCTGACATCCGGTTGATGGGTTTACTCTATGATGAATTTTCGGTGAAAGGGTATACCAATTATCCCGGGTTGTGTGGCGAGTCTGTGCGTTATGTTGAGTTGTGGAAGAATGATCAACCGGTTCCTGGAGATCTGTACAAAAGTCACCCATTACTCCCCCTTGAGATACTATATTCCTATCCCAATAGTATCAGAAGGGGGTGCAGTGGGTGCAAGCGGTTCCTTTCTCAGGCATCTTTCCGCGGAAATGGGATCAGGTGTTTGGTATGTAAGGTCGTTAAGAAGAAGGGCCTCCATAAAAACCAGAAGAAAAAGCTTACGAGGTGAAATAAAGGTAAAATTTCCCGCTTGGATGACCGGCTAGTATTGGCAGTTTTTTTGGGTAATGAGGGGATGTGATAAGGAATGCTGTACTACTGTTGTGTGAGGCCTCGGTCCGGAGACAAATATAGAAACGGAGATATATATTTTTCCATGGGTGGGTGAGGTAATGTATTTCTCAAACCGATGTACAAATTACGAATGCACCGATGCACAAAAGTTATTCTATTACCTTTCGATCAAGGCAGTTCGAGAAGAAATGTACGTATAATTCAGTCATTGCAGGTCTTTCCAGGTCGATTGGATTTCCAAAACATACTGCCAGACCCATGAGGCTCTGCCCTGTATATAACCCGAAATGATCGAGGGTCGGGAATTTATAATTAAGCTCGTAACGCAGCCATTGGATGTTCGATAGCAAAAACCCTATATCAGCTCTCTGTCAGGTTCTGCAGCCATACTTACACTTGAACTGCAATCATGTTCCCCATTAACTGGAATTTCGACACGGAATTCGACGAGTTCTCATCTAAAACTTCAGCCACTAGGCTTGTTTACCAATTGTGCGACAACCAGTCTACATTGCAAACGGCACTCACGTCGCTGCGTTCAGCGTCGTCCTTGATTATGGATTGTGAAGCGAGGAACCTGGGCAACCAGGGGGGTGTTCTTTCAATCATCTCTCTTCGCTCTACAACATCCACAGATATATTTCTCATTGACGTCGTCAGGCTGAACGGCAGCCTCTCCCCTCTTTTTCACTTGCTCGAGTCCACAGAGGTAGTCAAAATCATGTTTGACGGCCGAATGGACTTCAGCGCGTTATATCACGAGTTTGGCATCCACCTTAAGAATGTTCTTGATCTTCAATTGGCGGACATTTATTCACGCCGAGTTCGCCGCGAGACAGATGCAAGGCGTATCAGTCGCCTTCAGCCTTACCTTCCCGCTTGCAAAATTGCATCAGCGCCAGGTTTATATACCAGAGCAATAAAGCTAGGCGGACTTTCCCAGTGTGTCCGAGAACACTTGGGACGATCGGAATCCAAACAACCAGGTAATTTTGTGTATTGATGTTACTCTCAGCCCCGAAACTAATATTACATTTTAAGTGAACCATGACAATTGGCTGAAGCGGCCACTATCGCAGGCGTACCTCTCATATGCAGCCACTGATATACACTTGATGGCTTTGCTTTATGACAAATTTGTAGCCAAGGGGTACATCAACACGATGGAGTTGGGCGAGCAGAGCACAAGATATGTCGAACTTTGGAAGAAAAGTCAGCCAGTATGTGAAGATTATTACAAAAGACACCCTCTCCTTCCCGTCGAGATATTAGTTCCACCTAGTGATGGTATAAAGAAAACGTGCAGAGGGTGTGAACGGGAGGTAATACAGGCATCTATGTCAGCAGATGGCAGTCTATGTCATATTTGTAAAATCGTTGCAGGGAAGAATTCCCATATGGTATCACCTCGAAGAAGGTACTAGGGTGAGTGGGGCAATTTTTTGGAGATGTGTCATATTGGTTAGGTCACCTACCGACTTGGACTAGATAAATTTGTTAAATAGGGAGAAATATTGGAAATATAGGATATTAGGTTTGGATTGAGTTTGGAAACGATATCATGGTTATGGCTATGCATCCGAGTTGCGATGAGGTGAAGTATTACAAGCAGGAAAAATGAGGCTAATTAGATAGCATCACATCAGGCCTACCAAAACTTCCCAAATACACTTCCTCGAGAGGAAGGCCCGAGAAATAACCCAACTCCTTCTTGAATTGCGACGCTCACGGGCCTCATTGGTGCAGAGTCAAATACATGAGGGCAAGGCTGCGGGAGTGGTTTTGTGCTTAGTCGTGGAGCCTCCAACTCGCGTTCGTACATCGATGGCTGACGAGGCGAATTCCCCAGTTCATCAAACCGGGCAGCTTCAAAGTTTCGACGAGTGGATTTAAGCCGACTGAGAACCTATAGAAAAGCATCAAAACGCGGAAATTTAAGATCTTAAAAGGTCACTGAACTTGTTCATAGAAAGCTATTTCCCCATCTAGATGCTCTTTCGTCAACGTATTAAAGTCTTCCACTTTCTGGATGTGGTATGTCTCCATTTCGGCCATCGTCGTATTCAGGACTGTTTCGCAACGAGCAGCCATGTCTTCGTCCGCCTATGCGCCGTGAGTAAACTAAACAAAAGAAACGAGGCGTAATCTTACACGGCCTTCCCGAGTAGCTTCATGATATCGTGAAAGGGTAGACTTATGTGTTGTCACCACTCCCTATGTGTGGCGTCAGCAGTAAGCATATCAGCAAAGTCTGAAACTACCTCATATAACGACGAGGGGTGTGCCATCCCCTTAAGGGACTCATGAATTACAAGCTGAGTGCGTCTGGCCTGGAAATGAATTATGAATATTTGAACACTTGTTACGATCAGAATCCTACGTGATCGTCATACAGATCTGCAACATTTTGCAGTGTTTCGGAGGTTTTCTGCATAGCCTTGGTAAGTTTTAAACAGTCTGATCACACACAAATTGTCAGTGTTAGAAAAGAGAACCAAGCTATCGCGAATATTATACCTCGACATCCTTCACGCCAGCACCAGGCCCCATCTTCATTCAATAGTCCCTTTCCTTTGGTGTTGTATTGCTCGTCCTCTTCAGTAATACCCGTCATGGGAGCGGAGGCCAGAGGTTTCGAAGTTATTAACGACAATAATGAGTACGCTAGTAAACGCTCTGCTTTAGACATCTCTACCAGAATTTCTATGAGTGGGATCAATAATGAAAGAGCTTGTGGTTACCTGTTCGTGCCTCCCTAACACGTCCAAAGATATTCCGCAGACCTTGGACACCTTTTCCAACAGCTTTAGTATGTGTGGCAAAACGATCTACCACATCTTCCGCGTCTTCAGCATCAACATTGAATGCTGGATGGAAGACACGTGCATAAAAAGCTGGTCCTGCAGCTGGCATCGCGAGGTGCTGAGGAACCAGGCGTTTCCACTCCTATACACAATCGTTATCTAGGATGATGGATATTTGAAGTAGAGAGACTTACCGTGTCATTCTCGCAGCCTAAAAAGAAGGTCACAACTTCAGCATACCTGGCTACGGGATGACGAACAATACGACTGATGTATCGCTCCAGGTCGCCCCTTCTAGCCTCTACAAAGTCTTCACTAAATCGACCCGCGTACTGTTTTTCTGGGAGAGGTGGAAGTGCGATCCCAGGAAGTCTCCGCGTCAAAGCTGTATGGAGGATCACGAAGTGTGAGAATCGTCGATGGACAGTTATTCGTGTTGGTGAAAAGGGTGCAGCGCCCTGATACCCTGACTCATCCTCCTCATCCTCCTCGGCCTCTACGATAGGGGTAGGGTGGAAGAGAGAAGTTACACTATACACGGTGAACGCGCCAGAGAGAACGGATGTTCGCTTTGAGGGAGAGTGTACAAGAACGCGGAACGGAGGAATCTTCTCTTTCCACGCTGGACCCGTGTCAACGAAATGGCGGTCAGCTTCACCGAGTCCCAGCCGACTTAGTCTGTTGCTTTCTTCTTCGTCGATAGAGGAGTCACTCGTGTCCTTCTCATGACGGACTCCTGGAGTAAGATCAGATGAGAGAGTGATATCGGCGGGTGTTCCCTTCAGAAGAAACTCCTCAGCACCGCTAGTGACGAAACTCGAGAATCGATTCAGGCTTTTTCCCCCGAGTAAGCTTCGCCTAAAACTTGGAAAAGCATTGCGCCATTCCCCTGTATTCTGTGGTATGATGGGAAGAGTGGCAGGTGGACCTTTGGGCGAACCTCGAGGGGTTATGGATTCTGTCGTTGATGCTTCCTTCTTTCGATTGAATAGTCCCGTCACATCCAAGTCTGGTGCAGGTGTAAACTCTAGAGTGAACTGTGGGGTGAAATATAAAGAGTTTAGTCTACAGTATACGTCCCGTATGAGATAGAAAACGCACAGTGTAGTAAGTTCTAGGCAATAAGCCTATCTCTCCCCCGACTTTCTTCACCAAACTCCATCCATCAGACAGATCCTCCTTGACGATTTCTAGATCATCCCCGGCCTGTACACTCAATTCCCTAAATTCTGCCTTGCCTTCGAACTCGTACAATGCCCTTGCAGGACGAAGGCTCTCCTGTTCCCCATCGTCAGGCTCCTCGTCGGACAACGATCCAGATCCAGACGCAGAACCAGTTTCAAGATGCTCAGTCCATGCTGCTGATGCGTTTATTCCAGCATCAAATTCAGATTGTGGTCGTTGAAATATAGAGTTGGAAGATCCTGGGGTGAGTTTCGATGCGCGTGGGAGGGTTGCCATCGCTTGCAGGTTGAGCGGTGCTCTCAGGATGCCGCAATATAATTTGTTGTATTCAAGTTAAACAGCAAGCCAACGGAGAGTGACATATATAGAGGCTCTGCCACGCCATGCCTTACTACAATCTTTCGAAGATGTTACTGGCTTCTGGAGCTTCTGATTGGTTCCGATTCGTGCATCATGGCCAGGGGCTGGCCGACTAAACATTCATTGTATAATTTTATCATATAATTATCTCCTAGGACCTAATTTGTGGCCCTCTCATTTATAACTCTAGGTCAGGCATCGGCGTCTTTGCAGTCAGGGAAACCAAGGGATCCCCAACCGGTCCAGCTTGGGTGGCATGCACGGAAGTGGAGAGTCTTATCGATGTCATTTAATTCCTTGATCTCTTCCTCTTTCAGGTCGATAACCTTGCGGTTGCCTATCAAGAAAGACAAACATCAGCATTAAATCAGAACATATAAAAAGAGTGTATAGACATACTCTCAATTCGTGTGTTGGTAACAGATTTAGTCAAAACTACAGTGGACGAAATTTTGAGAAATTTTGAAAAATAACTCATGAGAGTGTACGAACCATTAACACCCGGTCGGTTGGCCTGGAGTGAGATCAAAATGTTCGCGGGTTGAACCTTGTAATTGTCGGCGATCTTTTTTACAACTTCGTTCGTGAGGAGAGGGGAATTATCAGATCCAAGGGGGGAGTATGCGGTGATGGCAATTCCTTTGCTGTTGCAGAAGTCGACTATATCCTGCTGGGGGCATGACCTGAATATTTCCAGAATAAGTATTACACTAGGAACTGGGTTTATGAAGGCGCACGGATGAAGTTCAATTTGATTGACAGCAGGAACAACTTCTGCGTTTGCGAGTAGGCGCTCAAGATATTCGACAGAGAAGTTCGAAACACCTGAAAGTAATTTACACAGTTAGCCGGAACAACCATAAGTCAACTCTATTTTTACCGATAGCCTTGAGCTTCTCTGGGTGAGCCTTGTACAGTTTCTCCATAGATTTCCATGTGTTTAGCCAATCGATCTAGAGCCAAACCAAAAGTCAGCTCAAAAGAATATACGCGACGGCGAATAAATCTACAGTCTTGACAGCAGCCTTAGACCCAGGCGTCATCGGGGCGGGCCAGTGCATGAGCCCTATATGGTAAACAATGTTTGATCAGTTTCGGCCTATTTTTTGCGAAGCCATATAAGACTAACATAGATCGAGGTAATCCGTTCCCAGGTTTTGGAGAGACTTCTCGAGGGCTTCGGCGGCATTCTCGTGATCCGGATTGTCGAGTTTGGTGGTCAAGAAAAAGCTGCCGCGCGGAACGCCAGATGCCTTGATGCCAACACCGACTTCGGTCTCATTGCCGTATGCAGCAGCAGTATCAATGTGGGTGTATCCGTTCTGAAGAGCAAACGAGACGGCGTGCTCTACAGCTCCTGGCGCCGATTTCCACGTACCTTAAGGATTTGGTATTTCAGATCAGGTGGGTTCCTAGCATTAATTGAACTGAGCTCACCAAGGCCGACAGTGGGGATCTCAGCACCAGTATTGAGTTTGACGCTTTTGGTAGCAGGCATTGAATAACGTAGTCGTGTGAAGTGATTGTGATCAAAAAGAAGAGGTAAGACCCCATCTCAGACCACAAACCAGTTAAATAGGCGCCACCATTCAAGATCGATAAGAAAGCGTCATCGGTTTATCCAGATTGGTGGGGTGATAAGAACGATGGCCGAGAAATAACGCCCAGCATAAGAAGGCTTGCAGCGAATTTGATCTCGTGGTATAATATTGGGGTTTTTGCGCGAGGAATGCCCCGGAAAGAGGCTGAGTAGGGCTGAGTCTGGATGACTTGGAGAGCCACGGATCATTTAGCGGTGTACGGGATATCTTCGGGGTTCGGGAATATCCGGTCCGTTTATTTCCAACTAAACACTCTCCACCTCAGCCTCTCCCACGAACGTTCACCACGGCAGACTCAAGGTTGCGATGTTCGCCACGCACAGGACTTCGTAGTCCTTTACTCGCGAACGGGCCAAGGTCTGAGAGCTTGTCCTCCTCGATCGGTTCTAGACGAATCAGGTGGTAACCCACCGAGTGACGAACCAGAAATTCACCAACTGCATAGCGTATCCCAAGATCTTTTACCTTCGGGGAGAGGGAGGATTCTATGTAGCTTGAGCTTGAAAGTCGTTATGAGGATTGGGCGGTATGTAACCTCTTACACATCGGTGTTGCTGTTGGATGTCTCTATCGGCATGGGATAGCGTGCTTCGCTCGCAAAAAAACCCTTCTGTAAAGATACGTCTTCAGAGGTTTGGTAGGGTCCTGCTCCTTGTGAGCTTTTCCCTGCAATGTAGGTTCTTAAGATTCCTATATGCTTCTGCACATTACTCGGGTGATGCGACCGGCGTGGGTATATCCACCCGATTCCCCCGTCGTGCTTGCGCTCAAGTCATCTTCGATAAGCAAGTACAATCCGCGTCCGAAAGGTCGTTGTGTTTGTCGGCTTGAAGTCGTTCACTACGGGACTTAGGAAACGCAAGTTGTTAACTAAGATTCTGAAGATGTTCGGCCGTGGTCAATGTCAAGGCACCATGTACGAGGGGACCGCAACACAGATTCACATGAGTGTGTATCGTCCTTTAGTCCACTTCGCAACACGTTATCCCGAGGGATAACGAAACTCGATTCAGACTACTCTATGTCTGCCGTATAATTTTTTCCCCTCTGGGCTCACTTGTTTGAGCTGTTGTCGGCATGGAACGTTTCCTGTAAAAACATGTACGTTCTTGATGTTGTATTTAAAGCTGCCACAGTTGATGATTCTCTATAGATCGCAATAACGTATGCATACAGTAGGCACCATACCCAACAGCAATTTATCAACCACATGACCTGTACTAGTATTTCTATGACATTGTAGTTGAGCTCACTGTCAGTCCTAGGTTCGTTTATAATAAATGCTTGATGAAAGGTGACAGATTTTCATCGTACGTCATCACAAAGCATGTGACCCCTCCAGTTCTTACAAGAGCCATAAGTTTGCGAGCTCATCTTCGTTTAGAGAGCATAAATCACTTATGTAAATGTCTTATTACCTTCCTTTGAATAAGGCCACTCTTTTGTTTTTTCCCCCTCAAAGTGACAAAATGATTAACACGGGACCGTTGTCTATGCCGTGGGTCGTTCAAGTTATGATCAAGCAAGCGAGGTACAGATTGTCATAACAAAATTTACACAAGTTGATTGCACATTAGAACAGAACCTATAGATGAAATTGCAGTATTCTTTCGAGCACAAAACGAAATAACAGTTTGTCATATTGGGTCTTCTCTAACTAGTGATGCTTAAGTCTCTTCCTTTGCTGCATATAGTCAGCCATTGAAAGTGTACTTGTGACCGATATTCTGGCACCACTGCCCAGCAATGAGGTCAAACTTGCGGGTAGGGGATATTCTCTTCATGGAGGTGATCCATCCCAGTGATCTAGCTCCTATAATCCAACTGACCTTTATCATTTTTTAAGTGCGCAAATGCTGGAAGTACGGCAAGGGGATCGAGCTCGCCTGGGGGGAAACCCCTATACGCACTTGTGATGATAAATGGGTTTTCAATTTTGCACTTAACGACGATAACTCATCCTCAAGGCTTGAAGTACATTAACACCTTATAATCCAAGCCGTATTCACTTCCAATCCCACTCATATAGTTGCAATCAAACTATCCAACATCAGAGCCGCGGCGTTTCGATCGGGGCGAGGTCGGGTATATCCAACTCCATTAATACACCTTACACAATACTCCTTTGTCTTATGACCGGAGACATCTTTCTTCAGGAAAAATTATCTTCAGCCACGACCTTGATGGACTTGGCTAGCCATGTGGAGCGAATGATACCCGGGATGTGTATCCATTAGTGCACTCCTGTCCCATCCAAATGTGACATTCAGTTCCTTGTCCTTTACCCTAGGCTATCTTACTTCACCTTATCCGAGGATTCCAGAACGCTCCCCGATATTCTGGTGGAGAAATCTACTGGGTGTGTGCGACGCCATGCGTTTTTTCGCTGCATTTGTCGCTTTATTCGCTCTCGCCGTGGTGGCTAACGCCGCTATACTTCCTGATGTTTCGTTGGTACCAAGATGCCTCCACAGCTATACAATCTGTATCCCCGTAAATACGAAAGATTGCTGCTCCGGTATTTGTGGCTAGTTCGCACCGCTATCCAACCGCGATATGGGTAAAATTCTAGTTCTTCTAGGCCAAGGCACTGACCTTTTTATCCTTCACTTCATACATCGGTCTGTCGTTGAGCCGTCCAATACCATCGAGAGAATAATGTGGGTTATTGACAATTACTCGGTAAACTATATGAAATTAGGCAAGTGGAAGTGGACATCGCTTACTATGGGATGTTTTTAAATAAAACAAGTAATGAGATCCCACGAGCGCTATTCATAATGTATTATGCAGTGTAAAATATACACCCGTAGGTGCGCTGCAGAACTCTTGATATCATTCAAATAATATTTACATAAGGCAAGGCGATTTTCGAAGGTACTGCCCCTTCCAGAATCAACTTAATTTCATTCTACTGTTCGAATTTTGCTGAGAGCAGGATGTTTTATGCCTCGCTCGAGCACTGTTCGATCTAACCAATCACCTCTATAGGAAGAGCGTCTCAGCGCTCCGCGCACACCACTCAACCATTATTCGGTCGCCACGCAGAGGCGGGTGCCGTGATGTGTATATTTGGTCCTAAAGCTTCCTCCAACTCTTAGCGGTCCTTAAGATTCGTCACTTGTTGACCTAAATAATAATTGTGAAGAAGTATTAGATGAGTAGTACTATGCTGCGGTATCATATATGTTCCTCGTCCAGGCATTGGTGAGCGGTTGTCCGAACTCTAGGCTTAGCGCCTGGAACGTGAGTTCATCATTGGCAGCAGGATCGTACATCCTGAGGTTGAGCGTCAGGCGTCCAATCATAGTAGTCGTGATACTGGATAATTATAACGAAAGATCGAGCGATCAGTCACGAAATTTTAAATACAAAGGGGAGTGACTGAACCATGCTGACCAGCTGTAGTGATGAAAATATATCAGGTAAAACAGTGACATGATTCATAAAAAATGATCACTTGCGTTTCTAATGGTATGAATCGGAGGCTTCCTCCAACCAAGCCTAGGTCCTGCAACATGCCATCAACCTATGCAAAACATCCTGACTAATTTGTAGCACTTGCCCCTTCTAAACGTTCACTCAGGTTGATAGCTCTGAAATGGACGAGAGTCCAAGTGATGTTGGTAGCAAACACCGCAGCAAAATAGAGCAATCCATCTTGGGCAATTAACCGCGTCAGTGGCATACGCATTCTAAAAAACTTATATTTCCAGTAAACGCCCAAGGTCAAAAGTCCTCCTACAATGGTGTCAAAAACAATGGCAGGGGCCATAAATAATATACCACCATCCTTGCTAATATGGAGCCTGAGCGTCGTAAAAAAAGGATGACCATTACGTGGAAACATACCTGTATGACATATCCAATAGAAGTGACGTATTCGCTTAGGAAGAGCGTCAGTATTTAATCACAAAACCATCCAGGTTTACACACCATCTGTCACAGTCATCCAAACCATCAACGCTATATGTACTATCCAAACGGACAATAGTAGGCCTGCAATAAATTTGTTCTGATATACAGCATAAACCCTGTTAATTGAATATGATCAACGGTAGTTCCCCGTATAAATGTGGGAGTCACCTCAAGATTAAGATGACTTCAGCCACCGGCACTGTAACCGTCGAGAAAACAATAAGTGCATATCTTCTGTTACTGGATGGGCTGTTTGGCGGAAGGGTGAGTACGTTTTGGACTATGAGGCGGGTTTATAATTATGTACTGCTGCAAAAAAAGTGAGCGACCGTGCATGTACGCCGTGGGAGAGTTTGTACTTACTATCATGTGTACGGATTCATCAAAAAAAGTGATACCGACATATGCGGCCATTGTGGATAGAGAAATATATCTATTGCAGAGAAATAGGATACTGACTGCTTTGTTACTTAATCCCAGGGATATATTATTGTAGTAAATAGCAAACTCACAAGGTGTCATCCTTCTTTTCCAGATGTAGTCTATCTAAGTCATGTGTATGTATTAAACATAAAACGAGCTTGCGCACATGAGATACCCCTACCTCACTGGAACAAGTTAGGAGGTAGTCGAAAGACAATATGGTGAAAGATATGATGGTTGAAACCTGTATACTGATGTACTCAACACCAAGACTCGAATACATGGATAAACTTACATTGTCCAGAAACCTAAATACTGGTCAGTAATATACAAGGGGGCCCGAAAATGAAAACATACGAGCTCCAAAAAAGCGACGAGGGGGCATTGGTCATGCTGGTAAAGAATCTAGACTAGGGCTTTGTAGGAATTTTTTTTTTCCACCTTACCTACGATACGGTGGAGGGGCTTGGATTGAGGGGCAAGGTGCAGGTACCCGGAAGAGACCTATGGTCTATTATAAATGCCCATTCCCCCCCAAAAATGCCGACCAGAGGCAAATAATGGGAAGCTTCGGCAGCTAAGCTAGTTAAGGGTAGAGAGGACCCTACCCTAAACTAAAAACGTCTAAAAGTGAATCCGAAAGAGCGGTTGGTTTGGTATGTGTCTGTTTTTTTTAAAAAAAAATCTGGAATCTAGGCTAGACCCACGGAGTGAAATTTTAGTAGCTGTTGCATATATGGGGTGGAAATATCCATACATTGACATATATCCGAGGCGATGGAAGACAAGACATGGGCGAGAAACCATCCGAATCGAGAAAAGACCTATCGTTTAATTCCCCCGCTTGCGTGGCGATACATTGTGGGACAAATGTTATAAAAATAAGATCAAGAGGTCTATGGATGGACACAATAAGGAATCCAGTTCACCGGTAGATAAATGTGAAATGACAGCAACTGATCATAGCAACAGGTAACACGTCAAGAGAGGGAGGAAGATGGGATTCTTTAAACCTCGTTCCTTATTATGATACTAAAGCATGACTCGCAATATGGCTTGTCTCCTCGTTGGAAGAACGACGGATCATCAAACGGTTTCTGACAGCCCTGGAGCCACCGAATATCAGCTTTGTGTTCTCTTCCATACGAGATAAAAATTTTGAAAGTAACTCACGTCACAGACGAAACACGCCCAACACCACTTCCCACCCAATGCCTCCACGGCTTCATCACTATCACGAATGCTTCTTTTGCATCGTTTGCATTTGGGTAGCCGCAAGCGCACGTGACACGCCTCACAGTAAGGGTGGCCGCGGTACACCGTGAAACCTACATCGTCTGACTCAAACTCGCCATCGCCGCTAACGTTTAGTTCGCCTATGACATATTTATGGTTAGTGATCTGTTCGAAATAGAACAGGAAACAAGGTAGATATTTACCAGTGCGAGAGGACGATGCTGATGACGGTGCCAAAAATGGGTCCCCGCATTCAGCGCAAAAGAAGTGCTGCTCGTGATACGTCCGCTTCCCCAATCCAGGGTCATCGAGACTAATGAATCGCTCCTCAATAATCGCCGTCTTGCACGAGTAACATCGTGGTGCAAAATTCTAGAGCGATATCAAATCTGTGTCAGTTTCCTGTGGCGTCGCAAAAATTTATAGACTTACCTCATGGTAGTCCAAGTGACAGTACGCCTTACCGTCGTGCTCATAGGAGCTCACGTGCTCCAGCAAGGTGTGGCATACCGTACAGGTGAAACAAGAGGGATGCCAACGCTGCCCCATCGCGTTCACAATACGGCCTACGATGGGCCCGTCGCAACCACCGCAGATCAATCCGCCTCTACGCCGAGCCTGCTGTGGTTTCGGCCGCTGATGCAAGTGGGGGCGCGACTCGATAAGTTGATCACCTCCTGATCTGGACACATTTATCTCAGGGATGCCAGATGACGGGCCAGCTACGCTGATCCCTGGAACTTCGAAGACATTGATTTGCACCCCACCGTTGTCCATTCTTCCACCACGGTCACCACCACCACCATCGTCACTTTGCACGTTGATCGTCGGGACATCGAACTCCTGTACGTTGATCATTGGGCCCTGCCCTTGACCTTCATATTCCCGCCTCACACTCTCACCCCGCCAGCCTTTTTCCGGAGAGTGAGGTGGGGTATATTGTGCATTCCCCCCTTGTCGGCCATGATGGTTGGTCTGGTTGCGATCGTCTCGTTTGCGTTGGGAATAATCCCCAAACTCATCTCCACTCTCCATCTCCATTTCTATCCTTGGGATATCTGGCATCTTGTCGCGCCCACCAACAGGGGAAGGCGACTCGATAGGTATACTAGGGCGCCTGTCGGCGAACTCGGTCTGGCCACCCCGATGTTGTGGCGAGGGTGGTGCGTCTGCGTACTGCTCACGCAACGACTCTGCCATCGCCCTCATCGTTGCTAGTCCACCTGCATCCCACTCCAACGTGTCTGATTCATCACCTCCGCGGTCGCTTCTTCCTCTAGATCCCGGCCCAGACCCATATATCTGCGATTGGGGTCTCGGCTTTGCACCTCCGCCAGGCGGGGCAGTTTGTGATGTGTATATCTGACTCTGGGGCCTCCCTTTCTGGGGCTGTGGTAATTGCCGCCTCTGCTGCTGCATCTCTGGCTCAGGCGTGCGTCGCAATACAGTCGGTGGAGGGGCATCATCTAGGCTTATTTGTCTCCGCTCCCCTTGCCCTTGCCCGCCATCTCTACCCTGGCTTTGCCATCCACCAATCGAGCTCCCACTCGTATTCGAGGCTCCAGGGGTCCTAGGTAATCTTGGCAAATCTGCCGGCCAGCCTTGACTGGCATTACTCTGATTCACATTCCTACTCATGGGAACTCCACTCCCTATATTTACCCCGGCAGCAATAGCCATCGTCATCGAGCTCGTTGGCCGATCCCATACCTGCGTGTTCCAGCCTCCCGAGCCCGCTTTCGTGCCTGCGTTCCTGCCTCCTCCAGCGTTCGTAGGCGCGCCCATACTTGCGTTCTCACGTGTTGGTGAAATGTTCCAGGCCGGAGAAATAGGAGAGGGGTTCCAGCTTCCAGGGCCCGTACTGGAATTCGAGGTCCACGTGCTGGCATTTGTATTCAATGAGGGAGGGGCGCGTCCCTGCCCGTGGCGAACCATAGCAGGTGGCTGGGGGAGAGCGCCAATCCCTCCGCCTCTTGAGGACTCTCCAAATGTGTCACCATTTACTCGCTTCGGAAGATCGCGGATGCCATATTGTGGGCTCGGGGGCTCCTGCTGTGTAGGGAGGCCATGATGAGGACCATATTCATACTCATCAGAATCGTGGGATTCCTCCTCTCCTTCCTCATCATCGTCCTCATCATCATCTTCTTCCTCATCTTCTTCCTCTTCCTCGTCATCGTCTTCATGTTGTTGCATTTGGTCTCTGTTTCCATGCAAGTTGCCCTGGGGAGTTCGGTTAAATTGTGCGGAGGGAGGATGCTGAGGAGCTCGCGTGGGTTGCTGAGGCTGTGCGGAAAATTGTAAAGGAGGCTGACGCGAGAAATGGGAGGGGGGTGGTGATGGGGTAAATTGTGAGGGTGGAGGTGGCTGAGGGGGAAATCTAGAGTTGGAAGCAAACGAGGGTCGAGTAGACGATTGTGGTTGACGTCGGGCCGGATGTCGTGGAGGTTGCTTGACTATAGGCTGCAGGGGTTGAGCCGCTCGTTTGGGGGATATTTGACGAGTCGTTTGTTGAGGGTTTTGACGAGCAACTTGCTGGGGCACGGCTTGACGAGAGAGTGAATGAGGTTGAGGCTGAGGTGCGCGCGCAGGCTGTTTCGCAGTCTGTGTTGGTGGGGGAGAGTTCTTAAATAATTGGGAGGGTACATTGGCAAGACCCGTCGCAGCTGCAGCTGCCTCTGGGGTAGGATAGAGGGGTGGGAGAACATCGGGGATGGAACGTTTCCACATAGGCACAAACTTTGTCGGTGACGAAGGAGCAGATGGCAAAATATTAGTAGTAGCTTTAGTTGGAGTAACATCGGTAGTTGCGATCCGTGTTGGTGTAGGCGTGTTCTGTGTTGAAGGCCCTGCCTTCGAAGCAGCATGTTTAATTGGTAGTTTCGATGTAGCTGTTCCGTTTGTTTCCGCCGAAACGGAGTCTTGGGAGAGCGATGACGCGGATGAAGGTGGGGATGGTGAAGGTGTATATGCGCTCTTTGCTGGGAGGGCACCTGTGGAAAATCGCGGTGGGCTGGCGCGACCGCGTTTGGAAATTTCCGATGTGTTAATTTTGACCGGATCACTCTCTTGAGCGGATTTGACAGGGCTTGGAGTGCGACTCGACTTCGAAGGTCCCGGAGTCGGTGTCGGCAGTGGCCGTGAGCGGGTGGCAGTCACGGGAGCAGGAGCTGGAGTAGAGGGGAAAGACTTAGGTGTGGAGTCTGGCTGTGGAAGAGGTCGACGCTGAGTAGGTGCTCGGGACAAGGGCTGGGTAGGAGGGTGAATCGGAGGTTGATGAGTATGCACAGGAGCCTGTGCCTGGATCGGTTGAATATAGCCCGGTGTATGAGGAGGGAGTTGTGGTTGGTTTTGAGGCTGGGACCATTGGGGGAATATCGATGACGGTCGTTGCTGTTGTGGTTGTTGAGCGTAGGAATAGTATCCTGTTTGCACTGGGGAATATTGTTGTTGTGGAGGTTGCTGCTGCTGGGGCTGGTAAACTGCAACTGACTGGGCTTGGACTGGCTGGGCTGGCTGAACCTGCGAAACCGGCGCCGGTTGGATCTGCAGTACTGGAGCTGGCTGGACTTGTGGTGGTTGCGGTTGGTATTGGCCTAAAAGTAGCTGCTGCTGCGGCCTCTGACCGGGCTGAGGCTGTTGCTTCCCGAGTTGCTGGTATATATTCTGTGGTTGGTAATATTGAATATAAGGAGTTTGCTGCTGGGGAGGCTGCTGGCCATAATAATTGTGAGCCATGGGCGCTGAGAGATTCAACCACAAAACCCTAATCAAGATACGACGCGTGTTATCATACCACGTGATGTTTTCTCTTCACCCAAAATTCAGGAACGCCGCTCCTCCCACCACTGCCATCACCTCCGAGTCTTCAATACAAAGTTCCATTATTTGTGGCAAAGAGACGTATATAACTCATGATAACAAACCCCTTTCTCCTTTCATGTTGGAAACCTGCGGAACCGACTACCTGGGTTCATCGCCTGTCGAGCCACCTTGTCACACCCAGACTCGGAAAAGCCAATTTTTGCTTGCACGTTTCAGATTACCTTCAGACCCTCTTTGAATTTTGATCACCCTGATAGTTTCTAGCATAGAGTGCCCCCGCCCATACCCATATACTATGCACCAATCTGTGATCATGTTTCAATTCAATCTTACATCTCGTAGGCAATGTTTGAACTACAAATTATCAACGTAACCGGAAGAACTAACATATTTCGTCCCATGAAGTTGAACCTACGATAGCAACGCGCATTACCCATCCCAGGCTTTACTATATGGAATTACATAACATTTACATCCGCCATCTTTTGCAGAAGCAAATATGGTCTAGTGTATCGGCGCACAATGTTCTAGCACAGGGATTAAGGGCACTATGTACTAGCAGGGATTTTCGCCAAGCAGATGAATCCACGTGGTCTTTTTCTAGTTACAATATTAACGAAGGCTGGGTCACAAAAGGTCACAAACCACTCCACCCCCTTGGATTTGGACGTGAACACCAGGTGGCGCTTGTAGAAAACGCAGGAAACTAAGAGGTAGCTTGTAGGAGAACTGGATTTATGGAAGAGTATGTGCCGCATCGATCACCCTTTGCATTAATATCATCTCAGGCTGAACATCTACCAGATTTATACGGCATGTAAGAACGGGTCTTTATGGCAAAAATAGTTTGCTGACGTTGAACAGGCCCTGATTTTCATATCACTGGTGGTTTTGCTCTTTGACCACTGCCTGACCTTTTCAAGTGAAGTAGGCCATTACGTGAGCTCCTTCCTCATACAGTTGTAACTAGGGTGTCCGATTCAGATAGAACATATATGGCAGAAAAGAACGACACCATGTGAGTTTTCTATGCCATTCATGATCTTAACCTCACAATACAACAAGTCAGCTGTCTCTTTTTGCTCAATCGCTACTTTGCTCCAGCAGCATTATTGGCGTATGTCGGTTTATATGCAAGACCCCACTTGAATTGTAGGAGTATGTACTTCAACGGTGTCAATTTCAATGATGTAAGTTTGAACCTAGTATTTCAACACGTGCAATTAAACATTTTATCTAGTGGTAAAAAAAATCGTAACTATTTAAATCGCAAGGAATTAAGCCTAATTTATTTCTGTTGAAAATCAGTGGAATTTCTGGCACACCTCTGGCCTTTTCTATCTACCTGGTCACTACATTAGTTGCTGAAATAATGCTAACCCTCAGGTGGGCCACTACCAAAATATTTAGGTATTTCATCACCAGTAAATGACTTAAGATACTTAACAGAGTTTACGCAGTCTATCAGCACAAGAAAGTCATCCTTTTTGCACTGATATCGGTTTGGATACTTCACCTAGTCATCCTTATTTGGCTCTACAAGAATGCGCGTAAGTGTATCACTTCCTGCAAGCAATTTTTGGTCCCATGATATTATGCAGACTGGTATATGCCTTTTGACAAGCTGCACAAACGAGCACTGGGTTTGTCGTACAAGTAAGTTTAGTGCTTGATCCGAGATGTAGGCGTGGGCCTAACTGATAATTATGCAGAAAAACAAAAGGAATACTATTCGTAATGCCCGCAATGCTGTTTGACACCATCGTAGGAAGTTTTCTGACCCTGGGCCTTTACCGAAGATCTGGAAAATGTGTCCACATGCCGTTAACGAGGCTAGTCATCCGCGATGGTCTACTCTATTTCGCTGTTGTTTTTGCGAGTAACATATTATGGGTTTTGGTATATACTTTTGCCAGTGGGCACCGTACTGTAGTGGGTACTTTCTTTCTCCGTGCCGTTGTATCCGTCGCAATCATGAATTCTTTCCAGCCCGCCCTCGATTTCATTCCAATGGCGATGTAAGTATTTATTTCATGTTCGTTGTCAAGTATTAACGTCCTGAAATTTGACAGCTGGTCTGGCTGGTATGGCGACATAACCAACAACATACATCTTTTGACTTGACTTTTCGCATAGTATCACCACCACCATGATCAGTCGCCTGACGCTCAACCTCAGAATGCACGACCCTTCCAACGAACTTACGTTTCAGACCATGAGCCTGAAATTCCGATCTACTCACCAACACGCAATGTCGAGTAGTCATACGAATGACGAAGATTTCATCTAATATTCAAAAGGTGATCTATTTCGGTTGCGTGCGCCGCTCGCAGAGAGCTCATTCGGCACGTCGAATTAGGCGCGGCACAACGGTTATGGGCACCCTTGACGCAATTACAACGTCAAAGCAAAAATATATAGGTAATACCCCGCTTGCCATGATCCGGAGGCAGTAATGTGGACTCGAAACCACATGTACTTTTCTTTTGGTAGAATGCGATCGTCTACCCTGGTTTTTTTTTTATCCCTGGTGGCGGGTTATTGGAAACGAAACCACCGCTCCCAGTAATCAAAATCATTATTCCTAAACAGATCTTTCGGTGAAAGCTATTGTGATTTGCATCGCATAGTATAAATATTCAGCCTACGTCGGGCGTAAGGGTGTCCACGATTTCGATGATGAGAGGAACGTTCTACTTTCCTACGGTCCGAGTCCAATTGAACGGCGGGCCGATCCAGATCCACTATGACAGACAGGTTACCTTTCTATATTCCACCCATTCTAGCACCCATCATTCTGGTCTGGAAACTGATTTACATTCCGTGTATACTCTGCACTAAAAATTCTGGTCTATTAACGGCATATTCGGATGATCCTTCGAACTTCACACACTCGCACATTAGGTATTCGGGCACCACCCCTTCTCACAGACGTAGTTCCCATACAGGGATCCTAGATTCGCATGATCGTCTAACCCCAAACCACGAGCCAGCAGAGCAAGTACACCTTTGTACAGTACGTGAAACCCCACCTAATTATTTCCCCCTCCCAGCCTGTTATCTCATTGTCAAGAGTCAGCACCGCATACAGGTACCAGATTGGCATTTCAAAGCCTTCCGCCTACACAACTCCGCGGCCAGCTATGCGATTAGAACTCTATTTTAATACCCTGGTTGCGAACAACATCCTGTCATCAGAGTATTGATTGCTCCCATGTAGGCTACATTAGACGTGAAGGCTGGGCTTTCAAAGTACTAATTCTCTTCAACCCACTGACAGACGCAAGCTCAAACACTTACAAGTTGTACGCCATGGAGTCATCGGCGGATGAAAAATATGTGGAAGCGGTAATTCGCACTAGGTAGAACATTATGTTCGACTTCTTCCTTCTATATAGCTACTAACCTATTTGCAGCTTTTTTGCCAATGTGAGGCAGAATTACGGTGCTTGGTATATATGCTCATGTTTGATAGGCTGCTCTCTTCATATCATCTACGGTGCTGGTGTTTGACCACCTCCTGACGTTCTCAAGTGAGGTAAGTCACCAGCTGGGCGCCACAATTTTTGTTTGACTATTCTGCGGTCGGTTCAGGTAGAACATATTTGGAAAAGGAGACTGACACCCTGTGAATACTAGACGTAACGTGTTTAATATCATATCTTAACAAGAATTATAGTCAGTGTCCTCTTCCTCCTCAATCGATATTTTGCCCTATTGGTAATATCAAAGCTTATTGCTGCGAATATCACAGATGCCAATCGATTTGCAGTGAGTATTGGGAATTAATGCATTGGTGGTTCGATTGTTTAACCCATGATCTTCCTGGGCAGTGTTCAGACTTGTAAGTCCTTCGTATCGTTGCCAGGTTTTTGCATTCCCATACCCATCAATAGTAATTCCAAGATTCCACTTGTCCTTCTATCCACCGTCACAGTGCTTATCGCTGAAGCGATGTTAACTTTGAGGTACCTGCCATGTAATCTGAACTGATTTCAATTAACACCCGATGATAGAGCCTATGCGGTGTACCACAATAACAAACTCGTCATCGGCCTACTATCGACTATCTGGATAGCCCATCTAGCCTTGATGATATATGCTCTCGCAAAAGGTATCAACGGCGGTGAGATAGAGATTCCACACAAAACTGTGGCTATATTTGCGCCTTTGTCGTTCAGGTATGCTCAAGCAGGCTCCCTTTGTTTTCCCAGCTCACCTGGTATCAGGAAAAACTCAGGCATTATATACATCCTGCCTGCCATAGCCTTCGACATTATTGCTGGAGCCTTCTTGACTTTTGGTCTGTACCAAAGATCAGGGTCATACAGAGCTAAAACACCTTTAGTCAAGTTGATTATTCAGGATGGTCTCCTCTATTTTATGGTCGTGTTTATGTCCAATCTGGCTTGGGTCCTTCTCCATATCTTCAAGTCGAACGATTGGGTAAGTTTGCTCGATTTCCACTTGATTTTCACTTGATTTTGCATCACTGATTGTGAGCATTGCTACATTATACAGACATTTTCGGCTCGGGTGGTTGAATTTGTGCCGTTAGAGATGTGAGCCGCTATATTATAATTTAGGTTTACATTAATAAACTGGGACGCCAGCTGGTCCGCCTGGTCTGTCTCTCTCAATATCGTTCAACCCTTGTGGCCTAACGACTAAAAAAAATTTCATAGCATCACGACCGTCATGATTGGACGTTTGACACTCAACCTCAGAATGTGCGACCCGACAGGCACCGAACTTACATTTCAAACTATGACTCTAAGGTTCCGACAGCGTGCTTCAACAGTAACACTGTAACGATGCTCATACATGACATTAAATATACTTTGATTGTTATATTAGTTAGGGCTTGCTTTTATTGAACAAGACCCAATATTTATGTATTATTGCTGGGCTAGATAACACCCATTGTAGGTAAGGGGACGTATCGTCAATACCTTCCTTGATATACACTATGTAAAGACTAGAAAAAAAAGAGAACGGACACTTATCTGGTGCTCGAGCCTCGATCCCAATGTAAATCTTTGAATTGGACAATCCGACCGCCAATTTAACTATAACATTACAGCTGACTTGCACTAGCATTGAGCAAAACGCTTGATGTATCCAATGAAGTGAGAAAGTTTTTTGCTATTTTGTCAGAAAATTGCAGATTTTTGATGGACCATGCTACCGGATACATCAGTCTGGTTCAAAGAATTGGGGGTTCTAGGAAGGGAGATGTTAATGAATATATTAGCCTTTCCGACTAATGCTGGTGTCCACTACACTGCCTGTGAATATATCTTATTCATCAGAGTGTGACAATCAAGTAATTTAACAATACCACTGGAATTGGGCTGTGGTGAAGAATGATGTGTTTCTTTGCTTGTGAACTTGCAGAGCATACTCATCCATAAGCGAGGTGCTGACTCATTAATGTGATGCTTGGGTACATAATCCCCTTCTCAAATGATTGGATCCCACCCAACCTCTCACTCTGGCCCTTACAATTGCCAGGTCATACAGTTGGGAAGTGCAGTAGAGGATAATTCTGAGACAATGTACCAAAACATGTAAGTGTGTCACATCATACTCTTTGTGTGGATCTCAAAAATTCCTCCCAAATCTAGTGAACTATCCTATGTGAGAGTCCAATGTAATAACATAAGCCAATATTAATTATGTTCAGATTGCTCTCTTTGGATCATGCACAATCTTAGTATATGACCACCTTCTGACATTATCCAATGAGGTAAGTCCCACAGAATCCTTATATTCTCCTAAAGGATAAATCTTGTGTTGATCCAGGTAGAGTATATCTGGAGAAAAAAGGTGACACCTTGTGAGCACCAGACATGGCGTGTCAGGGCTATGGTGTTGAATATTCACCTAGTTAGCATTCTCTTCCTTGTCAACCGATATTTTGCTGTGTCAACAATGTTTAGCATTATATTGTTGAATGTCACAGATGTTGAGGATGCATGTCAACTAGTAAGTCTTCAGTACTTCTATAGTATATATGGATTTATGGGATAGCATTTTTGGGGATAGTGGTAAGAACATTTTATGAGTTATGTAGAATTGAATATACCTACAACATTGGCCAATAGCGAGCCTGGACTTGCCATTTCCATTCTGTCTAGTGTCACTGTATTAGTTGCTGAAGCCATTCTTATTCTCAGGTGAGTGAGAGCTACTGTCAGCCAACAGTAATTATATTACTGACATGGCTTGTGATTCATTAGGACTTATGCTGTTTATCACAAGAGCAAAGCTATTCTTGGATTGCTTTTGACAATATGGTTAACACATCTGTCCTTGATGATCTCTATTATAGCAGATCACAGTAAGCTATAGATCTTAGTGGTTCAGCTGAATATATACTAATCTTTTACACCATTTATAGTTTCCACAAAATTGTTTGGAGTAGCTCTGGCACTTGGGTTTGTCTAGTTGCACACCTCCAAATTAAATTTAGTAAATGGGTCTCAGTCCAATCCCAGGTCTATTTTTTATCACCCCTGCAGTATTTTTTGATGCTGTTGTGGGAGTTCTTTTAACCCTTGGCCTATATCAGAAATATAAGTCAGGTGTAACTGATATGCCACTGGTGCAGCTGATTATTCAAGATGGTCTGCTGTATTTTGGAATTGTATTTGCAATCAATATAACCTGGATTGTAGTCCATATTGCTGAACTTAGCAACCTGGCAAGTCTTTTTTTCATCAATTATATAACCTTGCAGTGATTTTTAATTATATGGGTCCTGTAGGACACATATATTATCAAATCCTCACCATTGGAGACGTAAGTTGTCATTCCAACATTGTATACACTGAGAAATAATTGTTGAACAACAGTTGGTCTGTGTGGTCTGCTTGGTATGTCAATCTGTCTGTCAAGTTAAAAGAACTTTCATCTTGATTATCTGTATAGCATCACTACCACAATGATAGGGCGCTTGACTTTAAACCTCAGAACATATGATTCTAGAGTGAATGAAGAACTTGTGTCCCAAGCTACAAGCCTGCAATTTCAGAACTCTTACCATCATGCTTCAACAAGATAGATTACAGGAGTGTTGTACTAGATATTAGTGAGAGGAGGGTATCATGCACAGTAAACTCAGCCATGTGGAGGCCAGGGCACCAAGGGATGAATAGACTTAGTTACAAGAGAACAATCTAGAGATTCCCTACTGAGGTGTGGTGTCTATATACATATTCTACACAACAACTGGCTATGCCACATTGTTCAGGGTCATACAATGGAGTTGGTACAGAAATGTGAGATATGTGTGCACAATGCGGGGTGTGCATAATAAGTGCACCTTGAGATGGGCAAGGCCTATGAATACATGTGGTGTATGTTTGTACAGTTGTGTGGAGTGTGAGGTGGGTTCCGAGTTTGAAGTTATGAGAACTTGGTATATCCAGAAATGCCAACCTTGGATTTTTTGACCACCAACGTTGCGGTGATTGCCAGTCGGAATTTAAATTCCCATCAAGTCTTCTCAGCACTCTAAATTTCCTTTTTGATCCAATGCTGTGCACTGAGCCGCAACCATGGCACACCCAAGCCAACTTATCTCAAGTACCCTAATCATTCTTGGCAACCCTTACTATAGTCTAGAACTATTTTGGTAAATTAATTGTATGTGGTGTATGTTAATGGCATTTGGTAGGAATAGGTATAGTAATAGATATATAAAAAGGTGGATATGTAGAATCATATAAAAAAAAGAAACTGAACTTGGGCCTGCCGTGCATGCAATGGCCCACTCAAACCAGTCTGTAAGGCAAGACACAGGAGCCAATGTGTGTGAGAAAGCCAATGCACAAGAAAGTTGAAGGTGCAGGAAAAAGGGCAGTCCCCTTACAGTGTCTAAATACTTGTAAATACAATGGTTACATGTAGTCTATTGTGTCACATCACTCAGGGTTGTACAATGAAATAGTGCAATAATGATAAGGTTGCACTGGTTGTGTGATAAGTGCAATCCAGGATGGCAGGTGGCTGTGTTGTACACTGAAGTGTGTGCTGAGTGTGTGTAATGTGATTAGAAGCAAGTACTGGTTTGAGCATTTGAACAGGTGTTCCCCTTACAATTGCACTTTTGCTAATTTTTTTTCAAGCTACAAAGGTATACATAGCCCTGGAAGATTTTTCTTTTCCTCCAATGATGTAATGGCCCAGACCAGCACAAGTCACTCAAATTATACAAACACTCCTAATACATCCACCAACCTAACCTGTTATGCAATGCTCAATTAAAGAGCATGTTATTAATAATAATAAAAATTACATACCTTACTAATAGTTGACACCAGTACCTCCTTATTCTACTGCTTAATCCCCTAAACTGGTAAGGTGATGCATATGCTGGAACCTAATACTCATAGACTGGAATGTGAGCTCATCATTGGTTGCAGAATCATACATCTTGAGGTTAAGTGTCAGGCGGCTGATCATAGTAGTTGTGATACTACACAAACAGTCCAATCAGGGGGAAAAAAAAACTTGAACAAAATGGAATATTCCCATACCAGGCAGACCATCTAGGCATTGCATTTTGAGTATCTCTCTATGATTTAAATTAACTTAAATCAGAAACTCACATCTCCATTGGTGTGAAGTGAAACAAGGGCTAAAGTTTGGTCAGACCAATATATTCCAAAGTAGACACACTAGCATGGAAAAGACTCACTATGGGTGAAACAGTGCGATTGTAAATGTGGCCCACTACCCAAACAACATTGCTTATAAAAATCACAGCAAAATAGAACAGCCCATCACGGACAACTAATGTCATCAAGGGCATATGTGGACTAGATTGTTGGTATAGTCTCAACATCAAGAGCACCCCTGCAATTATATCAAACCCAAGAGCAGGGGCTACAAAGATTGTGCCAGTGGTTAAGCTAATTGTCCCTCAGTGCATGATAATATATCTATACAAACAGTATCATACCTAACTGATAGTCCTGGCCCTTCCATTTCCACAGTTGCAATAAAGTCACTGGTCTGTTTATCTTCAACAATTACTGTACTAATTAAGAGCCATGCAGAAAGTGCATATTGAAAAATCAGAACATACTTGGTGTGCAATAGATCCAAATCAGCAGAGCAAAGTGTGAAATCCAAACCAATGACAATACAAGGAGGATATATTTGCTCTTTTGGTATACTGCATATACCCTAGAAAGATGTCAAATTTAATAGATACTCCATACTTATAATGAAGTCAAAACTTACCTAAGGGCTATCATTGCTTCAGCAGTCAACATTGTGAATACAGACAATGCAAAAATAAGAGGTGCAGCACTGTGGCTATATTAATGAAACAGATTAGCCCTTTTAAGGGCGACGAGATTGCAAACTTATTACCACTCAAAATGTTTTTTGAGTTCATAATTTGTAAAAGATGGACCAGAAACTCACTTGAGGGCCTATATTATATCCATCCATATTTTTAACACCGGTTCGACACCCTTGGGGTAATATATAGATGCAAATATATACCGACACCGCCAACAAGGCAAAGTACCGATTTAAGAGGAAGAGACAGCTGACTTTAAATTCCTCGCAACATCAAGCCTGATTCCAGTATGATACAGAATAGGTAACTCACATGGTGTCTTCCTTTTATTCCATATATGTTCTATCTGAATTTGAGGATAGTATGCCGCCTGGATCAGAGATAGAACCGAAATACCATGTAGTACAACTAACTTCGCTTGAAAACGTCAAACAATGATCAAACAACAGTACTACAAATGATATGAGGACTACGACCTGATGGATATCAACACTAGCATGCGACGCGCAGAATCATACTCACATATTTCGAAAAGTTACTCCAACTTGACAGCTCCTAGGTTAGGTACCAAACGCTAAAGTTATTTCGAAATGTGGTATACGCACATTATGTCCGAGTCGGTGTCCGTAATCATTACTTAAACAGTTGGCTTGAAGATCAAACTTTCCAAGGGAGGTACAATTTTTGGCCGTTTGTGTTCGCAAGGAGGAGATGGGGAGATTCGTCTCTATTTAACGAATCAATTATGACTACGGACCCTTTTAGTTTAGAACATCAAAAGATATTCTCATAAATGTAAAGGAGTTGATGCAGCTAGCAGGGGATTAAAATGCAACTGTCAGAGAATTTGGATCTAAAAAAAAATGGGAGTAACGAACTTGGTGATGGACAATGTAATCCATCATCAGGCTTACTTGGGCTTAGGCTATCCCATGAGAAAACCACCAAATCACGTTTGAAGTTGGATACATCAAATCTTGAAAACATTCCATGGGTTTCGGTAGGCAGCTTCCAGTATCGGAGCCACCTTGATAAATGATAGCACCGCCCTGCGACAATTGTCAAGTTCAATTTATCTATTATACACCCAGAAATTGTCACACTCACCCAAAACTCCAGGCAAACTCTAGTCCTGTCCATCTTTCCTAACATGATCCGACTGTCGGACCAACACATACACGTTTCTCGCCTCCAGCTCCGAGGGTATAAGTACAATGTCGTCCACGTTTCGAAATTTCTCGTCCGAGGTGCTTTTATACTCCTCTGTGCCGAGTACGCTATGGACTAGTGCTGTTCTGCTTTTACACTGTGTCTCCGCCTTCCTTGACGTCACCTCAGTGATATTCCGTATTTTAGCACTGCCCCTAACCCAGTTATCGCCACAAGCATTATATATACCATGGTCCTTTGCATACACACACGCCGAGGTAGGTCCCATACTATTGTTCCTGAGGATACCTCAACTCATCTATGCTGTACATATGCTTGAACCTCACTCCATCGCATCCGTCCTGTTGCAAAACCAGTGCCGTATGGGCCATTGTCAATAATCAAAAAGATTAAGAACAGGCTTTGGTACGTACTTCTCCAATCATTCGATCTCCCTGGATGATAAGATGGCGTGCAAGTCAGAGCATCAGGGTCATGGTCTGGAACGAGCCCATTACTGACGGTAGTTAGATGGTTGATCATGGTGGTCGTGATGCTGCACAAAAATCCCTGAGTTAGACGGAAACCAATTACACTAGCCATATCAACTAAGTATTGGATTTTTGAGCGTTGCCCCAAGATGCAGTATCAACCACGATTCAAACGACATTGCTTGCAAACGCCACAGAGAAGTAGGATAGCTCACCATGAATCACCAGCCTCATCAAAGGCATATAATCACAGTATAGCCCCGGCCCCAGGTGCTCACCTGTGACGGTACTGAGTACAATAGCAGGGGCCGTAGCCCTGGAGGGCTATTGCATAAATTAGATATTCCGTGCTTATAATAAAGTACCGCCTTACCTCAAAGTCGTCATCACTTCGGACTGTGACTACAGATAATGGTTGAAGAACAGTAGTGAGGATGATACGAGGATCACAGCCTATTTTAAATGAATGCTGGCATGTGGCGTGCAGGATTACACCCACATATACCTGAAAACTAGAAGATCAATCCATTTGGATGTTTCAAGGTTATTTACATATAACACATGTACGACAAGCCATCGATGCTCTCCGTAACTTCACCTAAAATTTGACTTGAAGAACAAGATATTTCTTCAGTGCCCGGTCAAATTTCTTCACAAAGTGGGATAAACCACGTGTTGATATTTATGTTTAACAACTCACCAGAAGACGTGATGCAGCTAGTAGCTGTCCGCAATGGGCAGGTAAAAAGAATCCGCATGAGAAATGAAATCCGGAATATTTGGTACTATCGGAGTCGATAATGAAACTAGTCCATTCTTACTCATGATTAGGGCGCTCTGCAAGGTTGATCCCGTTTGAAGTTGACCTCCCATCACCGATGTCAACTTCCATTCCTGCACTGCAGAAGTAACAGCCCTTAGACCGTCAGCAGCACCTTATAGTCTGTCAACTTTCAAAAGGCTTGTATGGTTTCCAATAGTCGATAACCGAGTCACCAAACTGTTCAGAATGTCCTAGACTTTAGAATTGAAATAGGAAGAATTTAGGGAAACCTTGAACCTCGAGTGTGGAGCTCACAGACTCGAATTCCAACTCCATTTTCCATTATGAGGAGAGTCTAAAGATCTAAAAGTTGGCATTTAGGGACCCGTACTTGACTCCGTTGACTGCCCGATGTAATGGGGGATAATTTAAAAGATCATTCGTGACACCAGGGCTTGGTGTTATTGCCGGCGGAATCATTAAGAGACAGGTTGGTTCAAGATTTTAGCGCAATCACGTCGCCATATGCATGTGTGTCAACAACATCAACGTGGGAGAGGAAAGAGACTGAGGAACTTTTGGAGAAAAGAAACTTGACTCCATGAATCCAAACTGTTGATCGGACCGGATCTTCGAGCTATTTTGCCTTAATCCATTATTCATCCAACACCTCCCTTATACCCTACTACAATGACAGTGCGTTCCAGATTCTACAAAATCTCATATGGGGTACCCCTACTCTCCCCTTTGCTGGACAGCCTATCCACACATGTATCCAACTGCTCTCCCCAGCTCATATGGATACCTAACCCATTTAGACTGCGTGCAAACCCAAATTCGACACTATCACTTTCCCGGTCTTTCCTATTGCAATGAATAGCAGCTGGAGTAACCCTGGCCAAGCGGAGTATTGTCGACCACCAAAATTCAAGTACCTTATTAAGACCTCGCTTCGGCACCCCCTTCGCCTACCGCTTGTAACTTAGGGCGCTACGTATGCCTGATTCTCAAACCCATGGTTCGGAATGTGAGCTCATCAACGGTATTAGGATTATATATCCTATTATGATTAAACATTTAACGGCTGACCATGGTGGTCGTAAGACCATGCAAATAGTCAATTTGGAGAAATTTTCGAACTGTATGAAGGGTAACCGTACCAGCACACCCACCTTTTTACCGCCCTACTCTCAAAACACGGCCGCCTAGATTCTCCAATATCCCGTCCGAGACTCCACCGTTGAGTCTAACCACTCGCCTCGTACACTCGACTTCACAGTCGACATCCAAACACTGCACGTTTTTGCTATTGTCTATGTCCCGTCCTCTACGGGCCACCTCCGCATTTCGTTCCTCGCTACTTCTGCTACGTCTCTGTTGCTTGCCCACATAATAAAGACCAGCTTTGGCTCAACGTATATCCAATAGCACATCCGTCTTTTGGATTTTCTACTGTGCATACCCTCGCTTGCCCAAGTCCCGCAGCCCCAACAAGTCTCTAATTCAATATACATGCAATACAATATTTCTCCTTATTGTTTGTGTTCTATGCCACGATAACCATATCAAGCCACGGGCCCTTATCGGCATACACACGACTGCAATCCTGGCATAATTTGTGTATAACTATGCATAAACCCGTACATCCTCCCAAGATTTCTAAGTACCTCTCCGAGAGTTTATGCAGGACCTCTTTCACCTGCAGTATGATCTTCCGTGGTGGCAACATGGGATGTATGTCGAAACTTGAGGCTCATCGTGTGGAATGTGAGCTCGTCACTGGCAGCAGGATCGTACATCCTGAGGTTGAGCATTAGACGACCGACCATAGTGGTCGTGATACTACGAAAATGTCCAGGTCAGGATAGAATGGTCAACGTAAATGAAGGAAATTATAATACCAGCCAGACCAACTAGATGTTCCATTTTCGAGTGTTACTAAACGGGATGCAAGAAACAAGAAGATAAAACTCACATCTCCATTGATGTGAAATCTAGGTGAGGCTAAGGTGTATTCCTCGTCACTCCTTGAAATAGCGCACCAATTTAGGAGACGGCTCACTATGGGTTTAATGATAGAACCATAGACATGGATTATAATCCAAAAAATGTTGCTTAGAAACACCACAACAAAATAAAGCAGCCCGTCACGAATGACCAGCTTCATTAAGGGCATCTGGTCCAAATCTAGCCCAGCTTGTCGGTATACTCCCAGAGTCAAGAGGCCTCCCGCGACGGTGTCAAAGACAAGAGCGGGAGCAACGAAGATTATGCCTTTGGTCAGGCTGGTGGTTTGTGAGTATATGGTGACGCGGCAACTCAATTCACAACGCACCTGAACACTAGCCCTGGCCCCTCTACTTTTACCGAGCTCATAAGGCCGGTAAACCCATCTATAGGCAACGCTAGACCAATGTATGAACCCAGCAGTAGTTGGGCGTGGAAATCACGGAGCTTACTGTGTGGTCCGGTATAGGCCCAAATCAGCAGAACGAAGTGTATAATCCAAATCAATGATAATGCAAGGAGAACATATTTGCTGTTCTGGTACACCGCGTATATCCTACAGAGCGATCAAGTTATTAGATGTCCCGAGCTTATCATGGAAAATGAGTACCTCAGGGTTACCATTGCTTCTGCTGTTAGAACTGTAACCACAAAGGATGCAAAAATGAGAGGTGTGGTATTATCACTGTTAACGAAAGAAATAGTTAGTCGTTTTTTTCATGTGCAAAAAAGTCGTAAACCAATTACCACTACGCGTTTAGTTAAAGCCCATATTTTGCGCATAAATATTGGAAGAACTCACGTCTGACGCGGGAGGGTAAGTAGCATCACCCTTCTTGATTTCGCGATCACTAATAATCGCGCTAACCCGGCACTCTTGGGGTATCAGAAAGAGGGAAATATACACCAGTATGGCCAACACGGAAAAGTACCGGTTTAAAAGGAAGAGACTACTGACTGAGGACAAAATGTAACGTCAGGATTAATTCCAATATGCCGCATAATAGGAACCTTACATGATGTCTTTCTCTTTTTCCAGATATAATTTATCTGAAAGTAGTATTTAGATCAGAGATATGTATGAACATGCCGGTAGTTCCGCTTACTTCGCTTGAAAAGGTCAGACAATGGTCAAACACCAATATCACGAATGAGATGAGGGCCGTGACCTATCTATTATGAATACGCATATACAAGAGACCGAGTGGTGCTTACATGACCCGGGAAAGCACTAGGTATTAAAAAAATGTTCAGTGTGGATTATATCAGATGTTTAAATATAGTACACGCACTCCAGGGCGACACGCGGTACCAACTTGGGTGAGTTCATCACTTTAGCAGCTGAAGGCACGAAGACTTGGACACAGAGAGGGTGTATCGTGTTGAGAGGCTGCGCCTTGGTGTTCGTATTTGAAAACTTGTAGATCGACGATAGAAAATCATTATTCGGATCCGCGAAGCTATCATTTGCAGGTGTCAATATCTAGAGTTGATGCAGCTAGAGGCTAAAAGGTTGCAGATCCTAGGCTCCCCTATTACTCCCCTAAGAAGGAAAAAAAAAACCATGTGCTGCGGCAAGGCATCTGCTAATCGTCCTTCAGAATGGCCGATAAAAGGGGGGAAACTAGAGGAATCTTGTGTCGGGGCCTTGATGAGGTTGGTATTAGGAATCTATGGCGTTTCACGACATGTGCTATTGAAGAGTATTAGGAGGCAGGGGGAGATGGAAAGGGTTGAAGTGAAGCATTGGTGATGAGAGGGACGGATTTGAATGGAAGGTTTAATTGTGTTGAGACTCGAGAGGAGATGTTGTATAGACTCAGCTTGGCAATAGAACTCTGAAATTGACGATGAAAGCCAACGAAAAAGAAGCGCCGTATTAACTATAACTGCCTTAAGCCTGACCTGGATATTTTAATGATGGGGACAAGGGGGGAATTTGAATAGTTGGTTCCGAGTACAAGTTGGCTGAGAGGGGCAGGTCTGGTACTGTATCACAGCCATAATGTCAAAATTTGCGAATCTAGCTTCACGAGAATGATGCATGTAGGAAGGGCATTCATATGAATTAGGGCACCAGATGGTGGCTTGATGGTTGTTTCAATTTGGCCTTTCAAGTCATGGGCGTCGCCCTGGTACTATGAAAGAGTGCATGGTTTCAGAGAGGTGACAATGAAAATTTCATTTTGAGTAGAATGGCGCGTGGGGGTATGGTGTTGAGAAAAAGAACGAAATCGGATCGGACCGAGCGCCGAAAGCTGATTGATTTTCAGCGTTATGAGAGGATATTGCGGACAACGATGAGCACATTACAGCGATTGCCGAGCTATCCGTCCACACAAACCCGCAAATCATTATCGCCCTCCCAATTGGCGACGCTTACCCAGACAATCTCATTGACACTGCAACAAACCCTTACCCTGCCCGCCTCCAAACGGGATCCAACCAGCACGCACACTTTTCTTACGTCCTACGCCAAAGACACTGCTGTCCAGACGCTCCAAGCTCTCATTTGGGGTGCTCCTACTGTCTCGCACTCTGAACAAATAATCCGGCGGCGCGTCCTGCTGCTCGCCTCGTCGACGCCCAACCTCTCACTCGATATCCAAACGCTGCTCGATCTCGCCATCGTCTATGCTCCATCGTCCATCACCCACCTCCGCACCGTTTTCTCCACTGCCTCTACCGCTACCCCCTCCCTTACCCAAACAATCGAAACAGATCTCGTCCCAGCGTTCACCCAGCTGCTGAGCCCCGCCCAAGGGCTCTACGCCGTCCGCAAAGCCGCACACTGTGTCTCCGCGTTCCTGCACGCCGCCCCGCCCGCTCTCGTCCGGCCCTTCGCACACAGCATCCCCTTCGCCCTCGCCCTCGCCGCGCTCTACGGTCCCGGCCTCGCCTCCATAGCCCAGTCCTACGGCGGCCCCCCGCGCATTGACGCTGTCCCTGCACCGAACCCGGACGAGTGGGAGCATATATGGGTCGCTACTAAAGCCGCCCTCATCGATGCCTTCCATGCTCTCCTCCGCACACTCCTTCTTGACCTCTCCGACGCGACAGGCCGTGCTCTCGCTGCAGAATCCGAGCGGACGTTCGGTCTAGTCTTTGCGCTGCTCGACGCCCAGCCTGCTGCTGCGTCCACCGGAACGACTCCGTTCCTAGACCGCCCACTTCTTGCGGACTATAACACTACCTACCCCCTTGCCCAAACACTCGCCCAGGCGCTCCGCCATGCAGGGGAGAAGGATGCGCGTCTCGATATCTTGGAAGCTGCACTAGTATCGCCCAACGCCAACAAAAACAAGGACCCAGGCGCCCTCAGGCTCCTCCTCCACTCCTCCGGCGTCCCTCCCGGTATCGACGGGCGCAGTCAATCCAGCCGTCCGTACGCCCCCACCCCACAAAGCACAATCACAAATCAGAACCAGAACCAGAACCAAAAAGGGAAAGGAAAAGCCCCTGATCCCGGCCCCACACCAAGAGACGACCCCGACCTCGACATCAAAGTCACCCAAATCCTCGACGTACTCCCCGACCTTTCCCCAGCCTACCTCCGCCTACTTCTCGCATACTCTCCTCTCGGTGGAGATCCCGAACGCGTGCTAGGCGCCCTCCTCGAGGGGAGCGCACCTCCAGAAGGGGCGCCTGAGCTCCAGCACCAGGCTGCACGTGGGGATCCGACGGGCGATTGGGACGGGGGAGCAGGGGAAATCGAACAAGATGAAGCAAGCGAGTACATCAGCCGGCGCGCAAATGTGTTCGATGGGGCCGCGATGGACCTCTCGCGTGTGCATGTGGGGAAAAAGGGCGGCGATGGTGAAGGGATGCTCCGTGACCGGGCAGAGGTGGAGGCGATGAAGGCGGATATTTTGAGGAGGGCCGAGGCGGCGTGGGCGGATGACGACGAAGATGATGAAGATGATCTAGGAGGGCTGGGTGGAGAGGGGAAAGGAAAGGCGAAAGTGAGGGTGGTGGCGTTTGAAGATGAGGAGGACGTAGAGGGTGGAGTGAGGGTTGTTGGAGATGGGGAGGAGAGTGGGTCCGGCTCAGATGATGATGAGGGCGATGATGGGGACGGGGACGGGGACGGGGAGCAGGAGGAGAAGCTGACTCCGGAAACCATCTTGGAACTGGCGTATATACGCGATCCTAGTGTGTTTAATCGTGATGCGGCTACTGCCCGGGGGGCGGCGCGTGAGGACTTGAGGAAGAGGACGGGGTGGGATAATGGACAGATCGAGGGCTGGAGGGTTATGTTGGAACGAGATGTGAGTTGGCGTGCTTTCACCATGATTCTTGCATTTCTGTTTTCCCTTGGTGTCTCTTTATTTCACTTCAGACTGGTGCCCGCGTTTACACCGTCCCTTCCACCCTCCTTTGTTTCTATCCTCGATAGCGGAACACAAACTAACCTCCTCCTCCACAGCCAAAAAAGAAAGAAAAGATGCTCCAGAAACACGAGTTTTCAGGAAACCGGAACCATGATCGTCCCACGCTCCCTTCCTCCACTTCCACCAGCAACAACACTGGAGAACCTGGAGGCTCCGGGAGGGGACGCGGACGCGGGGGCAGGGGCCGGGGTGGAGGTGGCGGAGGTAGAGGAGGCGGAGGTGGTGGGCGCGGTGGGGGCAGGGGTGGCGGAGCGGGCGGAGGAGAGGGCGGCGGGGCACGCGAGCGTGCATGGAAAGATAAGAACAAGGCGAGTCGCGCGAACCATAATAGGAAGAGGGGGCATGATAAGAAGATGTCAAGGGCAGGGGCTGGGGTGCCCCCTTCGTAGATGTGGACGTGGATGTGGGCTGGGAGGGGAGTTGGGGGTTTTACACTTACCTAGTCGTAATGGTATAGTCTCGACCTCTAATAAAAACTGAATTATTGTGGTCGGTCGAAGAAACGAAGGAAACTGAACCCGGAACCGACACTGGGACTGAGGAAAAACCCCAAAAAAAAAAAAAACTGTGTACTTTATGTTGTCATTAGCAATTAGTGAATGTGGGGTGGTGTGAATACAGCGGATCCTAGATACTTAATACAGAATCGAAACCATCGTGAGGAAAGCGTAAACGTGGATGATGCAAAAAAAAAAAAAAAAAAAGAAAAGGGACAAAACGAGTGGACGGCGTCTAGAACCTGAATAATTATAAAAATCGTGAAGCACCAACGGAAGAACCTTGACTATCATCGAGACGAAGGCCCCGGTGTGCCCGGCGTCCCTGGCCCCGCAACTTTGTTCGTGTCCATAACATCCGTAAGCTGCTGGTTCCGTTTCTGCGCCAGTTCAAACTGGCGCTGCAAACTCCTGCAAAAAGAAAGAGTCAGCCTCTAACCCCGCCGAGTATAAAACTCCAAAACCACTCACTTGAGATTACTCTCCAGCTCCGCAACACGCTCTTTCCCACCTTGGCGTTCGCGCTTATACCGCTCCTCGGCCGCCTTGAGCCTCGTCTCATACTCCTTCACGCGTGCCTCCCACTTGGCGTCTGCCGCCATGTTCTTCTGGTTCATCGCTGCGACCTTCTCCTCCGTCGCGAGCAGCTGGTTCTGCGCATTGTTCAGCCGCCGCTCCGCGTTCATGGCGCGAGTTGAGAGAGAACGGACTTCCATTGCGTCTGTTTGGCCCGGTCCGCGTTTAAAGCTTGCCAATTGGGCGGCCATCTCGGTGTTCGTGGTCTGTATGCCGGCTGTCAGTAATGTTTTGTTACGAAGAGTAAGAGACGCCGTGTACCTTGATGGCCTCGAGCTCGCCCTCTTTTTGGCTGAATTTCCGACGCCAGGTGACCTTGGTGTCAGCATACGACTTGACACTTGCCTCGAACTTGTCAATCTGCCGCCACCTGTTATCGAGCTGCTTCCGCATGTCGACCATCTTTTCCGTATACCGCACCTCCACCTCCTTGCAGCGTTTGTCAAAGTCGAATTGGATCTGGCTCAGCGCTTTCAGCCGCGTTATCAAGTTATCGTGGAAGACCCCGAAATTCGTGAATGGCTTCGTCTCGGCTTGCCCGCTTTTCTTCTGAGTCGGGTGTTAGTTGGGGTAGGGTGGCGGGTAGGATAGGTACTTACGGGTGTCTTGTCGACTCCTAGGATTTTATCCATGTACTGGTAGATCGTCAGCAGCAGCGTGTTCCGCTCAGTAAGTTGATCTCGGTACTGGCTCTCTGCAGCCAACAATGTTCGCTGGTCCTTCGATAGCCGGCCCTCCAGATCTGTTACCCGCGCCTTGAATGCCGCCACCTCGCCCTCCTTCTCTCTCAGCCCGGCCTGCACCACATCCAGCTTATCAGAGATATTCAGTCTCGCCTGAGTCTGTGCCGCGAGCTGCGTCGTCAGGTCTCGGTTCTCCGCATGCATTTTATCCAACGCTCCATCCCGGTCCCTGCCCATGCTATCCCGTTCGTCCAACTCCTTCCTCGCGCGCGCCAACTCGTCCTCCACACGTTCCAGATCGCGCTTCAGTCGGTCCGTCTCGAGTTGCAGGGAGAACCGCGCCGTCGTGTGTGTCTCTCCAAGCCTCTTCGACTCCGCTTCCAGCGTCTGCAATGCTGTCTGCACAGCCTGTAAGTCCGACTCGCGCTGATTGAGCAGCGATTGCATGCGCGCAAGGTCGTTTAGAGCGCTTTGGAGTGCAGACTCCTTCGCCTCTAGTGTCCGCCGCTCGCGCCGAATGTGGTCCTCATGCTCCTTGTCGGCAGCGTCGAGGTCGGACTCGGCGCGTTCACGAGCCTGGCGCTCCCGCTGCACCTCTTCAACGAGCTCCTCCACGTGTCGTGCGAGTTCCTCCTGCCGAGCGCGATGGGCGTGGATCTCTTCACTGCACGTCTCGTACATCTCGGTCATTTCCTGGAGTTGAGCTTTTGTGGACGCAATTTTCTGTTACACTCAAGTTTTAGTAGTATCTTTGACCAGGTGCACATGTGGAACCTACGTCTTTGAGAGCAGCTGCCAGGGCTTCAAGGCGCTCACGCTCGGCTTCTTCGTCCTCGCGGAGATGTTCGTTGTCTTCCTTCAACCGGTCGTGCTCGTCTTCTAACATGTAGATCTGTTCTCCGAGCTTCTCGATCGTCTGATTCAGCTTTTCAATTTCAACATCTTTTTGTTCTGACTCCTGGGCCATGTGTTCCAAGGCAGCCTCGAACTTGGCATGAAGGTCGTTCGTGTTTGCCTCCAACTCCGAGATATTGAGCCGAAGATCCTTCGACTCAGACTCTCTTTCCGCCAGTACCTGTATTCGCTGAGTCCAAGATGAAATGCGAAAAAATGATAGAAACATACATCTCGTAGCTCCTCCACCTGCCCTCGGGCTTCCTCAACTTCCCCTCTCCATTCATCTTCCACAACCTCCACGATTCGTTGATGCTCAGACACGAGATCTTCAATCTCTCTTGCCTTTACCTCAATTTCATCCTCTTTCTGCTGTAATTCGATCATCGCTGCTGCAAGCTTGTCACGCATAGCGTTCAAATCATCCTCCACTGCTTCGCGGCCCTCCCTCTCTTCCAGAATCTGAGCACGACTTTCACTACGTTCGATACTCTCGGCCTCTCTTCTTCTTTGAAGGTCTTCGATCTCCAACCGAAGTGTATTGACTTCGTCCGCCAAATCATCCCGTTCATCTTCCTTCTGCGTAATAAGTTCCGCATGTTCGTCCAATCTCGCTCGAAGTTCTTCATTCTCACCCTCCAGCTCTTCTACGCGCCTCTTCAGCCTTTCTCTCCTCCCCTCTCCGCCGGCACTCTCCACAGAATCGCTTCCCTGTCGTTCAACAATATCTCTCAAACGCTCAATCTCATCCATGTTGTCCTCTAACAAGCCCCTAGCATTTTCCAGTTGATCTTCAAGATCTGCGTTACGGGACTCCGCTTCCCTCAAGTCCTCCTCATGAGCACCACCCCCACCCCCTCGCAACCGTTGGCGAAGTTCACGCAACTCACGGTCGCGTTCCTCTAACTTCTCCTCTAGTTCACGTTCCCGGCTCCGCGACCCCCCGGCACCGCGCTGGAGACGATCCAACTCGCGTTCAAGCTCTAAAACAAGCTTTTTGAGTTTTTTCATCTCCATTCCTCGTTGCTGCACCTCAATTTTGAGGTTGATGTTCTGCTTTAGGGCAGCGTCGATTTGGTCAGGCGCAAGTTGTGCGAGTCGTTCCTCAAGAAAATGAACACGAAGTTTAATGTTGAAGTTCTCCTTCTTAAGATTATCAATGTGCTAAAAGCAGTGTTGGTTAGGTTCCTAGTGTGTTAAGATGATATCTCCTGAATAAAACTGACCTTCTCTTGATCACGGAGCGTGAGCGTGGCCTTTGTCCCACCCACACTGGACCGTGCATTTCGTTTTGGCCGAGTGGCGATGGGTGTATCAGGCACATCACCCCATCTCTTCTTCTCAGCGCCGGGTGTATCGAGCAAGTCGCCCTCTGCTTCCTGGCCCTCTTCATCGTAATGGTTCAACGTACTCAGGCGTCGCGACAGGGGCGTCCCATCTTCACCTTTCCTTCGAGAAAAAGCGGAAGTTGTCGGAGGCGAGGGTGTTTTTACTTGAGCAGAGGATGGAGCCGTGGTATGCGACGAAGCCGATGGAACACGGAGATTCCGCGCTGGTGTAGAAAATCCCGATGTCAGAGATCCTAATGAGATATCAGGATGCGTTCCGTTTGAAAATACTGATGTATCGGGTAGGGCATTCAACGCCGCTGACATCGTGGTGCCAGGGTGACAAAGTCAGCTTGAACGTTATACCCGTGGTCAATATGATGTATGATTGGTGAAAAACTCAGTGTTCGACGTTAGTAATTTTTGGATCTGTCAAAAGTCCCGGCAAAGGTTAAGGTAAAACCCAGAGAGAAGGATGACATATATACCTTATATATGTTATACCAGAACCCTGCAAGATTCTGGCAAACGACGTTGCCCTCGTCGTCGTTCAAGTCAAGGCGTGTTGTGGTATTGGCGAGTGTTGGTGTTCAAATTGGGTTGGTTAAACACGTGGTCATATATTTGTTGAAGCTTGGCTAAAGCATTGGAAATCCCTGTATCAAATCCAATCCCCGACAGCCATGCCGATAACTACTCAAATCTCGCAAACAAGTGTTTGTACAAGTACCTTTTCCTCTCTCTTGTGAAATATTATCACTATTACTGTTAACATCGGCCTATCAACGCTTGTCACCGGTTCACCGACTGGCATGTCTTCGCTGGTGCTCACCTATCAGCACCCGTGTGGACGTAGGAATCCGGATTCATTTCGATAACGCTGTCAATTCATCCCGTGCCGTTAGAATATCGAGTCTGACGCGTAGACCCGAACCACGCGTAGACCCGAACCACGCGTATTACCGAATACGGCGTGTGACTCCAACAACTGGGCACATGATCTTTGTATTTTTCGCGTGATTTCCGCTATTGATTCTGAGGTTTCATACGCCCAGCAATGTCACGGAAGTGATAGCTTGTCAACCGGTTGATCTGTCTGGTTATACGCAGCTCCGTCATCATGCGTCGGGACTCTCCTCTGGCCCAACTATATACCCAAGGATCGACAGGATATCATAGCGACGACAATCACGGTTTCTTTATTTATTCACAAGGAAACTAATAGAGGAGCTATAAGGAAACGAGTTCGTTTCTCACCGACCGTCTCCTTCACAACAACTTTCAATACAGTACCCTATTCTTTCCCAGAAAGATGCTCCATAACACGACATCAATGCAAGCGGCACACACCGAGGCGACGGACCCCTCAAAGATTTATAATGGTCCCTGATAGTCTCTACCTAGTACTGAAGACACCTACCGCCGGTAAATGCGGGTCCGATTCATGCCGAAACAGGTATTGTCCCCATTTCGCCTTCTCCGCGAGCCCAGGTGATCGTTTTTCTCGGAAAAGGGATATCCAGAGAACATAAACCCCTCCTCCTTCTGTCTCCTCCATAATCCCACTGGAAAGATACCCGAGGGGCTGACGTGAAGTCCTCAGAGCAAGATCTTGTGCAGGGGCCTCTCCTACCGTGTCTCCTCGTGCCTTCTCCTTCGGTCGCCACTTTCAGCATCAAATCTCACCCGGATTCCTGATATCTTGCAGTACTCAACGTTGGGGATAGCAGTCTCGGCCTTCTATCCGTAACATGGAACTCAGCTTCATTTAACATTTCTGTTTGCGGAGAACTTGAATTTATATAGATCATATACAACCGAGGTTACGAGTCTCATGTGGGTCAGCCAGCCTCCGAATATATTGGCAAGGGATAATTGTTCCCCCTTAACTCACAGGGTTGGTCCTACATTAGCGTCGAGTGAACAAATGATTGATGATCCCCATAACCATATCCAGGCTTAAAAAAATAATTCTGTGATGCTGTTTCGGCCGCCACATTGGACTTCATTCCATGGGAAGACATAGGTTCTATGGAGATATGGCCTTTCCGACATCCCCGACCCGCCGGTACCTTCGAGGTAGGCGAAACAACGCTGAAATGCTTGATAGTGTAATATGGTGCACTGGTTGCTGACCTGCTTCGTGACACCTGTCCTCACGCAAAGAGGTTTAATAAACAGTGACGAGGTTCATGATCTGCTCCAATTTTACACCCTCAATACTGTCAGTATACCCCAGGAGTACTGATGGACCGAAGAACTCGAGTCGGCACCTGAATCGGCACCGACATTCAAACAGGGACCATGTCATGGAGCCTATGGAAGTACCTAATCATGACTTCGGAGCATCTTAAGCGCGCAGAAATCACGACGGCTCTGCCGGTCGAACCAAACACTTCCTTGGTCTGATGATTAGGGTCTGAGCTTCAATTCCAGCGACACGATGTGCTCCCAGGCCTCGATATTGGCAGATCCATTGATCAAATTCTTCTCATTTCTCAGGGAAGGAAGGAGCCCGAGAAGAATAATACCTCACAAGTTGATATGGTGTGTGGACGAAGCAATAATTTACAGCGGTCCCTTTCACCCCTGTAAGAACCTATATATCCATCATACAATGTGATAGTCCCCACCATCCCTTAGATCTTCGCTTTGCGGTGTCCTCTTCGTCTGATCCTTGTTTCACGCCAGGTTCTATTGGATTCCAGTATTTTAACATATATTCTGAGGTTGCATTTCCCGAAAATCTGGGATCCTTCCAGAATCCCATCATAATCAAAGCGGAAGGTCAACAAGAGTACATCCCCCGATACATTATAACAGCTTACCTCGTCTCCTCTTTATCGCCACCTTTGTTGGTCGTCAAATAGTGCATGCTTTCGAAAATAGGTTTTTACAGGTTACCAATGCTCCGGTAGCTAGGCCACCAGACGTATCTTTCCAGGTATCTGATCACTCGACGACCGATCTAAGTAAGGTGTGCCACCAACTGTCGTATAGGGGATGCAACTACAGACCATCTAGGCGAGGTTGAAACCGGAACCGTTCGGTACGATACGTCTACCTAGGCCTTGTTGGAACCGTCATGTCCTAAAAACCTAACCTTATTTAATGTAACTTTGGCCATACTCATCAAGAACCGCGATCTTCGATTAGATTCAGAATAGTTTTATATTAGTTTCATGACTAGTATTACTAGATTGACATTATATATTCTCGAAGCACTTGATATTCCAAAATATGGTGACTAATGCGCCACAAACCAGTAGCCGTGACGGTGAAAAGGGAAATTATATTCTTGAAGTGACAATGCAAATATGTCACACGCATGGTGGTGGGTGGATCGCAGCTGATAAACAATGAAATGACCGTAGGCGGAAAGCCGCTCGCGGCCCCAATTTTAGAACCTGTGGCCAAAGCCAAAGTGCCAAACGCGCCTGATTGAAGCAAGACAACAGTGTCTAGTTTCCAAATAAACATATGGTATGTACTTGGATAGTAAGCCATTCTCTTTTGTTTCGAAAAAAAATTGTTCCTATTCCGCCGGACGAAAACGACGGTTCTCGGCGTTTACGATACAAAAAAGGCCGCATCACGAAGGTCAATTTATTTAGAAAATCACTGTTATGACATACGGACGCTCGAGAAACTCCACCTATAATCCACCTGAGAACTTTTTAGAACAAAGCCCGTGGGCCGAAAGAAGCGTTGCTTATCGATATTGCCTTGAGTGGCACCGAAGAATATTGTGATGTGGCGTCGAACTTGCGGATCCAGAAAGGTATTGGACCAGCTCTTAAATAAATTAGACCAACACGTCCTGAACAAGCCGTTTGCTGGATTGCCGGAGACGGCACATTCGGGAGCCAGTCGACGGATTAGGTGTACTAGTAAAGAGGCCCGATTAGATGCATGAGTAATGTGGATGGAATGTCAAAACCATTCCTCGGGAGACCAAATGTCACATAGATCAATCTTCTAGGAAGAGAAACGACCAACCAGTAGCACATCTTGAAAGAAAATGTTGTGTAAGGCACTCACTACCGATGGCGATCAACGATAATCGATAAACGCTCGTCGCCGTCTAACGTTTGACGCTGATCAGAGCTGAACGTTGAATCACGTGGCAGAAATAACAAAGAAGCACTTTCATAGCAGAACATGGCGAAAACGAAAAGAAAAGAATGGTGTGGCTACATGCAAACATTCACCACATCCTGTCCGTGCCTCCGCCAGCCCTATCATCAACGAAACCCTCGCTTGAGCCAACTTCTCTACTGGTTGTCGCGGGCGTTTTTAGGTCAAGTCGTCTAGTCAAGGCTTGCCTTAGCATCTCCCTCAACATCAAAGTTTTCCACCAAATCAGGAACGTCATCGTCGTCATCCTCCTCTGCGGTTTCCCCTGCAGGCGGCCTTGTTTGGCCTTGCTGAATGGCCTGGTATGATTCTGCGAGTTTCCGTAGTGAAGCAAGGGAATCAGGTCCCAGCTGGTTGAGGATCCCAGGGACAAGCTCTGTGAGCTCCTTCACATGCCCTGCGCCATAGATGGCAAAAGTATTGGCCGAAACAGCAGCGTGGACTAAATTCGTTCATATTCAGTAAAAGTCCGGTCAGGTCTAGGATTCCAAGAAGAGAAGAGAAACCGGGCATAGGTTGCGGTTTTTGAATAACTTACCTTTCGGAGCAGTGAAATGAAGCACGTTTCCATCCTCTCTGAACATATTGACCTCCTCCACTCCAGGGATGGGCTGCACGTTCAACTTCTTGAGTGCGCCCTGCAATTTTTTGTCATCCTGGGCCGCAGAGGGCTTGGCCTTTCGCACAATTTTTCGGCGTACAGTTCCCTTACCACCTGGAGTGTAGTCGCGCGGTTTTGGTCAGTACACGCAACCACAATACCGAAGTCAAATTTTCAGGCTTGGAAACTCACCGATCCTGTTCGCTGCCGCAGCAGCCTGTAGCTTTGCCAATTTTGCCGGGTCCATCGTGGTTGGTTATGCGGATCGGGGGACCTACGGGACTGTGCTAGATGGGGCCGTTGTTGCGACTGTCCGGATGAAAAGTGTATTAAGGTTCAGCACAAACACACGCACACAGGATGAGTTCAGCCACCGCTTAAAGCTCCTCCCAAGATAAGGTCTCGTTCTCTGAGTACACGCCAACGTTTATTGACTGTAATATATTCCAGATCCAGGAAGTTAGGACATCTCAGCAATGTTTCAATATCATATTAGACCTGCAAACCCTGGCGATGTGGTAAGAGCCACAAATAATATACCATATTGCTTTGGTATATTGACTTTGAATTACACTATTAGCAAGTCATCCTTGACCTTATCGTAGATCTTGTGCGTATTCTAGGTATATACTAAACCTGGTGCTTACGACAAAAAGGCGACCTACGAGAAAGAACCCGAATCAGTCAAGGCGACACCTGAACTTGTAACATTCCTGTATTCAGCCTGAATTACGCAGGGACTCACTAATAATTACAACACTAGCTTCGTCGGAACTTATTTGAAACGCCCTATGCGCATGCTCTTGTAGCATACACTGGAACTGCAGATGCACCTGGAGAGGGTATTGCTTTGGCACTTTATTTCTTCAATTATTCGACATGGACAGGCAGGCCTGGGATGTATGTACGTTCAAGATCACCCCTTTCATATTTGCGGATTTCCAATCGGTCTATAGCTCGAGGATCTTTACGTGAAGCCAGACTACCGAGCTCATGGAATTGGTAAAGCCATCTTCGCTGAGTTGGGAAAAATAGCTCAAGAAAAGGTGGGCGTCCCCCTGAATTGATGATCTTTCGCCCATCCTCCGTTTCAAGGATTGTGCAAGACTTGACTGGGCAGTCCTCAAGGTCGGTGTGCGAATTTACAGAAAGCATGCGAAGCTAATAGCATATTTGCGCCAATACAACCTGCTTCGATCATCTGCCGTACTCAGTGGAATACGCCGTCTATAGATTTCTATGAACGGAGCCTGGGTGCAAAGCCCATGTCGGAGTGGATGGGCATGAGGCTGGAAGAACAGGGCATTGACAATCTTAAAAAGTTCGCTCGCAAACTGTAGTTTGATGTATGGTATCTGTCACATTATGCCAGTGAGATTGTTCGAATCTCGTTGGTGTGCGAAGGTGAGGACATGCAGTAGCGGAACGTTCGACGTTATCCATGGTATGCAAGAAGGGAAAGGGAGAAGGGAGAATCAAACGCCGTCGTAGCTCGCCCCGCCAGCCTAACCGCCGCAAAGATTCACAGGCTGTATTAGTGTATGAACCTAGATCGTAGGTTTAACGCACCTTCCGCAATCTGGTAATAATAGGATCCTCATTCAAATCATCTCTTTCGCGCGCCGCAACCTCAATTGAGAATACCCGCAGGGTGCCCTTAACATCTGCGGTTTGCACAGAGATCTGAAAAATGTGGATCAGCCAAGGAACCGCACCAATGGTAGATGGGCACGATCGGTTAATACATACCTTAGCTCTCCTCATGACCTTGCAGTTCGGCCCAATCCAAACCTATTAGATTCACAGCGGAGTGAGGGGAAGGACATCAAATGAAGAAGGGGGGGTCTCATACCACGAGTATGAACTTCTCGCGCTTGGACTCCTTGTCGTTTGAATAGGTAACACGAGCGTAAGCATACGACGCCTTCGAGTCATCAAGAACTTCTCGGAGTTCAGCAAGGCCACCAGTCCCCGTTTGCGTGAGCTGAAGCTTGTCAGAGCGCTCAGACTCATAATCCAACAAGAGCCAGTTCGTGTCGGTTTTGTCGGCACGAACATCGAGATAGGCTAGGTAACGATGGTCAGATCGATGACGAAGAAGCCAACAGTGGATCAAAATAAAGGTATATTGCTATGCATTTTCATAGGCCTGCTCATTTTCCCTGAGGGCTGGACTCTGAACAGCTATTTTGTAGAAAAGAGAAAGACAAACCTTCATTTATTTTGGGATCAGAAAGGTCAGCCATGGTGGGAGACCGGGAAACTCGCGAGAAAGGAAAAGGTGGAGAAAGAAAGCGCCGACGGAAGGAGATGAGAAGGGGGAGACGACCAGTTTACAACAAATCGGGTAACTTAAATTGTTCAAAGTCAATTCGGCGTTATTCACGGCTTCTACCGACCGGCCAAGACAGTAAATTTCAAGTTGGAAACATTCACCATGCCTTTCTGGTCTCGCAGTATTTCGTTTGCCAGCTGTAGACATACTCTGTCGCGCCTCTACTCGACTGACATCTCTTCATCGTCGCGTCAGAAGTGGCGTTTGGCTGGTGTTCCGCGACCCCGATCGATTCTTGATGACGATGACAACGGTCCACCAGTTGACTTGACGGAGGACAACGAAGTCGTGAATGGCGCAAGGCCTAACACACCACCTCCTCATCTCCGCCGTCCTCCAGAAAACCCCACTCCTTCTGAATACAAGACACACCGCGAGGTTATGAGAAAGAATTTTCCTGGAGGGTGGTCTCCGCCGCGTAAACTCTCCCGCGAAGCCATGGAAGGCGTTAGACAACTACATCGCCTTGATCCAGAGAAGTTCACTACCCCCATGCTCGCCTTACAATTTAAGATAAGCCCAGAGGCCGTGAGGAGGATCTTGAAGAGCAAGTGGGAACCATCCAAGGAGAAGAGGACAAGACTTGCGGAAAGAGAAAGAGAAGAACGGTCGGAATTCATAAAACTGAGCAGAGTGAGGGAGAGGATCGAAGCAAGGCGGTTAGCGGAGATACAGAAGAGCACAAAAAGCCGGTCCACCGTCCACGACTCTTTTACCTTTGAATAACTGGTTTCACTGCACGCCCGTATATTGTTCAATATTGTGAAGGCTCTGACTAGGGATCCCTCACGACTCATTCTTTGCTCCCACAAAATCCGAAAGAAGCGTACACTCCGAGAAACAGCCTGACGACGCATGGAGGGACAAATTGGTATTATGTATTCGCGGGCGGCAGGGATACAGAACAAGATAAATACATAGATTAAAAATATATATGGTAGGCCTACTGTCGGTATTGTCATTGCAAGTACAAAGATACGCTTGGATTATATTCGATGTCCGTCCGACGGAAGTACATATGCCAGGAACCACCAACGATGAAGTTTAATCTATGCATGAGAAAATAAAAGAGTAAGCGATAAAATCAAGAGTGTGAATGAAGAAACAGGTGGTCAAAGGAATGTTGCAGTACATGGCTTTCGGCAGGTGATCTATGGATGAATAGATAGAAAGAAAGGAGTGGGGTGACGAATTGGGTGATACAATGAATGTCGTGGTGTTGAATAAGTTAGGCGTTTCTATTAGAAGCTGGTCCGGCATCGTTCATAGAGGAATACTTGACCTCGCGTATTTGATGGAACAGCCGTTTTGCGGACGGCACATAAGGATATCGTTCCAATTGGGAGTCGGAAGCGAGGTCGCGGTGTTGCCGAGCTTGTCAACAATACGATGCTCAAACCCGAGGACAAACATAGCCGTAATGACTTTGAGCTCTATCTTGGCAAGTCGGGTGCCAAGACACAAGGTCTTGCCTGGGGCGAGGGATCAGACGGAGCAAATAATGTATAGGAAGGAAGAAATACCTCCTCCCCAGCCGACGTATCCAAAAGTGGTATTTTTTGGTTCTGGCCTTCCTGGGTTGAATCTCCAAGGGTCAGGATAAAGTTCAGGATCAAGGTGTACATCGCTGAACGGGTAAACGACGTAGGCTCCAGTGGGAATAATTTTGTTATCGATGTAGAGAGGTGGTCCGAGATTTCGCCTCATAGCTGTATGTGGCTGGGCGACTCGTGTCGTTTCCTTGATAATTGCGTCAAGGACGGGGACCTTTGTTTCCCATACTTCAAGAGGGATGGCGGCCAGCTGCGAAGAAAGAGAGTCGGCAGCCATTGACGATTGGGAATAAGATTCGATCAAGGATTTGACTTCCGAGGCTGCCTTTACCCGCCATTCGGGGTGGCCACCAAGGAATGTTATAACCCAGGAGGCTAAAGGAGGATCAATCGCCGTTACGAAGATGACACTCAGTGACTTACCAGTTGTACCCGTAGCCCTAGCGCCGGCGATTATTAGACCCATAATAAACTATATATGCAGTAAGTCAAGAATAGTGTATAATGGAACATAGAAGGAACGAACCCCGACGATCACAAGTTTCTCGTCTCCAGAATCCAATAGATGTTGCAAAGAATCATTGCGTGAGATTCCGCTCTCCTCCCGAGATTTTATGGCCTGTGTGACAATATCATATATTTCTTTAGTCGCCCAGACCTTTTTTATCATTGCAGGAGTAGGAAGCCATGGCAAAAGAACAGTGGCCGGTGTAGTTCCAGTATCTAGTCTGTCATACAACGTCTTGAGACGAGATACAAGAGCCGCGTCGTCAGAAATTTCGGCGCAGGATAGACTTCGGACAGTCGTCTGAAAAACAAGCTATGACAGGAAATAGTCAGCTTGATGCTCCATACGTTCTGATTTAGAGCGCGCGAACCTCGTAGATTTTATCGAAAGGGTCGAACGTGCCGGACGCTCCCCAAGTCTCCATCATCCTCCGAGAATCTTCCAGAATGATAGGTATGACTACATTTTCATGAGTGGAGGATGCTACGAATATAGAGGCATAACTCACGGTCATTCAGCGGTGTATTTCGTTGGACAGCCGCCAGGCGCCTATGAATTAAGGCGATCCGCTTGGTTTGTAGGTCTGAGGTCACCCCACGAACCATGGGTATCTACAAATATGGTAAACTAAATTGTTATAATGAAACGACGTAGAGTCAGCGAACCGCGCCAGAGAGGATCTTGAAGCCTTCAGTGAGATCAAGGCCCCTGGCCGTGAAAAACGCTTGTCTGGCGCTTTCCCCGGAGACAACAACGACCGTATTCTATACCAAGTTAAGTCGGGTAACGTGAGGAATTCTGAAAAGAAGCACTTACTCGCAGAAGTTGGAACTGGAAGATGCTCTGCCCGGTAGCATGGAACCCCCAATTTAAGAAGTCATATCTCCGTCGAAAGAAAGGGATTATAGAAAATATAGAGTAGCAGGGCAAGGAAGTTGGCACATCTGGTGCGTCCCTTTGAAATGTAGAGGTTACGAGAAGGATAGTGAGGAAGACAACAACGGCCAAGGTAAATTGGGTCGCAAACCCCGCGGACAGAAATGCTGTGGCGGCGGCTTCGAGGCCTATAGAATAAGGCATAGTAAGGAGGGAGGGTACTCAAGAAGAGAGTAAAACGGTCAAGGTGAAGTTCCAACATGAGAAATTTGGAAAGCATTTATAGCTGTAGCTTGCATGGGTTCACCATGCCGGCGCAGGTCCTGTCACCATGAAAAAAAATAGATATTCAGTTGCCGGAATTATAGCACATTTATTTCGGCGATGCACTGGCAAGCTGTAACGAAAAGGGAAGCAGGACACTTGAATGAGGCATTGATATCTGAGATCTTGAAAGCGTTCCAATTGGGAGGCACCAGTGAGGGTCGGGACCGAGATGAATCGCCGTTCAACAAATAAGATGTGTGTTTGCCGAACACGTGAACATCACTTGTCAAAGCATCGTGCTATGCATGCAGGAAACTCGATCAGTAAGCTTTTTCCACTTGCACTTGTTTCAGGCATAGGCAGCATCGGTTGCCTCGGTTCTGGCCGGGATCACTCCGTTTTTCAGTTCGTGGAAATTGGGGTTCACAGGGAGTGGTGACGGATTGCTTTGATCGAATCCCTATCTCGCCTTCTTACTCCAAGCTATTCTCAGGATTCCCGTGTCTTCGTGCGCTTGATAGGGACGGCAATACGTGAAGCAATCCGTCAGCGGGCCTGCGTGGGTACGGCAAACCGGTGTGTTACTATGTCTTCACTCACTTAGGGCTATTGCGGTGATAAGTATGTCAGTTTCCACTCGGAGAAGCAATCGCTGATGGTGTGATGATAATGATGTGCCGATTGAAAAGGTCGAGACATTGTCTCCGCAGGGGCATCATGCAACTTTCAGACGGCTCCGACGATCCCACGTTGTGTGCGCCCTCAAGGTGAAGTGATCATTCCACCACTGCGCTGATCGCAATCGTATATATAATCCATTATAAATATATTGTCACCGAGGCGGTTTGAGTTGTTGAATGCCTTGGAATTCCGATTCTATACAGCCCGGGTGAACGGCGCTCAGTAAAGAAAACTGACGGCCTGATTGGAACATAATTAGCAACACATATGTTGGTGACAGGTGGTGGCCTCACATGGCGACCGAAATTCGGCTGGGGCTATAGATTGCAAGATTGTGGTTGTGACAACCGATAATCAAGAGCCTTCAGGACCCCAGAATAGTGGGCTATCGCCGCCAGAACAACACAGAAATGGAATATTTGATGTGAGGCGAAGAAATAATCGAACCGGCCTGGCGCCAATCGTTCTGGAATACGGTTTGAGCTAAACAAAAATAGAGTAGTTAAATTTGGAATTGTCTTTTCGAGTGGAATGAAGACGGAGATTGGGAAAAGGGGTAGAACAATGAGGCAAAAGATGGTACGACATACTAAAGCAGTGCGCCTGCAATATAAAGGCCTCCTGAGGCCAGTAACCAACCGAAGCCCATCTCCGACAAGAGGAGAGTGAATCCATGTGTTACAAGGAGGTGAGATACAGGTACGACAGCACCCATCCCCAGGCCTATGAAGACAATCGTGCGGGCACCGCGATGAGTTGGCTTCGAATATTCTGGATTTAAGACAATGTATGATGCTCCTGTTCATTATTCGTTAAAGTAAGCAACGTGATCATGATCACTACACTACTACGATCATGATCATCGCCACTTACCAAGGCCAGCGATAGTAATCAGTAGTGTGTAAAAAATTTGCAGGCCTCGCTCGCAATAAAATCCATAATACAGAGAGGGATAGAAGGATCCTACAGTCAGGATGACAATCCCAGAGTAGTCCAAAGCATGACAGCGCGATGAGACCTAGAAAATGACAAAAAGGCTATGTCAAAGAACTATTCCATGCGTTGACCGTACCTTTTCCGAGTGGCAGGTCGATGTATGATAAAAGGCACTCGCAGACAGGCAGAATACTGCGGAGGACAAAAATACTGCGATTACTGCCGCATCTATCCATGTTGTGCCAGGGTGTGTTTGGACATGTGACTCGCGATAAGTGGCGAGGATGTACATGAATAGGACAGCACCCCAGAGATGGCTATGAATGTTAACTAGGTATTAATTTTTCAGCACATGTTAAGTTCTAGAATGAAAATGGGGTACTTGTCTCGTTGTGCAAGTCTGGCGCCGCGGCGGTAGATAAGTTGGGTCAACAATCAGTACAGCAGTAAATGCCCACATGTAAACATTGAGGCAATACATCCTTTCCAATTGTTTTGAACTCTGTTGGTGTTGCATAAAAGTGGTGTAAGCGTGGTAAGCATTCCCATCACTGACCGTCTGTAACCAGTCACAATAAATTCGTTATCCCTTTGCCAATGTGGGATTTCCAGCCAGGTAAGCGTTTTTTTTGGCGGCTTATCGGTTTTCTTCCGGCTAATCGATGAAATCGCAAGTAAATTACGCTTTCGTATAAGATGGGACATCTACTTAGACTCAAATAAGCTTGAGGACGTAGAGGTTCCGATTTGAAGCACTGGTGCTAGTAGTGCTACAACTTAAACTTCTCGGTTGCCAATTACATTTGCGGACGTTACCGGGCCAGGGCCGGCTGTGAACTAGGCCACACCCGGCATTAATATTTCCCTGTAACCGACGACCGTAGGTCAATCTCCACAACTTCACCACTTGAATTTTAATCCCAAATCTTCATTGACATAACGTGTAAATAAGAAAAACTGGAAAAACTGGAAAAACATATCGAATGTTTCGTAGACATTAACGTCCCAATTCTGGGAAATAAAATTTATGCCCCCTACCCGGATTGAACGAGTGGCCTCGCCATATGTTGGTACGAGTGGCGCGCTCTACCACTGAGCTAAAAGGGCTATAGGTTGGGGTTCCGGTTTGCCTAAGCATTTTACCCGTAATGTAAGATCGTAAAATTCCTAAACTTACCTATCCAAATGTGAACAGAATTAATGTTGCTGCTATTCCGCTAAAGTGGCTTCAAGTTGGTGTGATAAAGGAGTAACCCCCATGATCTAATTTCGACTATATAATTCTCCGGGTTAGCCATGCTTGGCGTTTCAATTGGATTACATTTTACAGTGTAATTGTACATATTGTCCAGGAAAGTGCTTTCATGATATGAAGACCTTTTTCAGAGCAGAGAACTCACATGCCTCGCCAGATCGTGGACATGTTACAGTTCCACCATTCTTTGCTGCCATTTCTTCCAAGGCCTACTGGGAGTTAGCCATAGCAACAAGGTTAAAAAAAAGATGTCCAACCTCTCTAGAATATACATATCCTCCAGGAAACGCCATAGGCATGTTATCTTCGTCCATGATCTTTCCACTGATACGACAGACAATCGTCGAGTTTGCATGATGGCTTTGAGGCACTTCTTCTGCAAGCTTGCCTAGACCGAGTCCTTGTGGATTCTTACTGTTTTTATCTTCTCCATCGCAAACCGGACAATCAACATTTTTCGTACTTGGGTCGTAACAAGCTGGTAGTTTAAGAGAAGCAAGTCCGGCGTATAAGGAAAGATATAGGAGTGGTTCAGAAGGAAGAGTGTTGAGCGTATAGATGGCGAGGCGGAACGATCGGACGAGCGTATCCCAACGAGAAAGATCATACAAGCGCTAGACTATAATAAGTATTATTCCACGAAGATGATTTAGTGTCACACCTTATACGGACCACAAGTAGTATTCGGTGAGAATGCTAATAATGCTGACGCGGTGCGAATCTGAGCTAAATGTGTTTCTTGCCAAGTGATCAAATGCTTTTTAGAGTAAGCAATCGCCTCCTGTGTTTTTCGGGCACGCGATAGTTCTATATATTCTTGGAGGCGAAGTTCAAATTCCAGGGTACTCTGTAGGTTGCAAATTGTTTCATGGCCACATCTACACGTTCAAGGGTCTGACCTTGATCTTTCTAAGCACTGTTTTATTCTCATTGCACCAAGACAATGCCTCCGCACAGCTATGATTGTTAAGCGCGCCTTCAATGCGACGTATGTCCATGAACAGGTCGATATCGACTAGGGTCTAAAAGGATGCGCCGTAGAAATTATGTATGTGGGTGAGCTTTGTAACAAAACATACCTCAATATCCTTTTCTTTTGCAATTTGCCGCGCGGTCTTCTCTTTTCCCGTTCTCAGAGCCCAATCCACTAGCCACCGATCCAACCGCGTATCTGCCCATCTCGTGAAGTCAGGCCCACTGGCTGCCGGCAATGTTTCAATTGTGGCCAAGTGATGGAGCCGTTCACGCATGACATCTTGTGTAGCCTTCCCCGAACCTCCATGTAATTCGGAAAGCTAATGATGATGAGCGTATGGGCAAGGGAAAACATGCGATAAACATCCAATGCACCTTGCGTTTCAGATTCTCGACCCTACCGATCATGCCTTCGATGGAATTCAACACCTCCTCTTTCCCGACCTTCCCATTTTTGGCACGGTTGGCGAGATCTGCTGAAGTGCTTTGGACCGCACCTAATTCGCGCTCGACATGCTTCTGAGACGTGCGAAATACTTTGCGGTAATTCTCGTATGGAACCTATAGTGGGGATTAATGGTTAGGCAGGTATCGCTGATAAAAATGGATGCTACACACGCGAGCGAACGGCTGTTCGAACAGCAAGACTCCGTCAACGTTGATTTTAGTTCCCATTATTCGTGAGCAAGATAGAGGTGAATATATACTATAATGATGGTGTCCTGGGGCTGGGAATGATTTAATTTGGTGCCAGGCCTCAGCGTACACCTGAGGAATCGGAGTAAGTATTGAGGTCAGCAACGGAAGGTGAAGTGGCAGTTCAAGGATCGTCATGTGATGCATCTTGGTTCTTACACTTGACAAAACTACACAGAACAGATACTTGCAACTAAGCTCATAAAGATTCAGGCAGGTATATTTTTATTGTTTCGAATATTCGACCACAACGGAACCCTAACAAAGAATACATATTTATTTATGCGTATAATAGCTTACCAAGATCCATGTCATGGTCTACCAAAAGATTATTAGATACGTTTTCTTTACGATGATGGTAACGAAACAAACCTTCTTAATGATCAGGAAACAATAAAAAATCTCCGAAGAGATGGGGATGGAAAAAATTGGAAAAGAGAACATCGCAGAGTAAATCTGAAGGGGTTTATACCATGAAACCCGGTTGCAAGGCGGGAAACATTGATATGCCATGATTCATGCATTGAATGTCACTAATCATTCCCTCTGCTTTATCAAGTGTGGTTCAGATACGCCATGTCGCGCTTTATCCTAGCTCTAGATGTCAAGACCAGTCGCGGCCTATGGGTTTCCTCAAGGTTTGTTCCTCAGTATGAGAACCTCAAATGGTGAGGACCATCCTAGACGGACGGACGTAGAACATGTTTTGTTCCGAGAACGAGGAGTTCTCGCCCTGATTTATGTGTAAATGCGCAATAGGCAGGACCCATATAACGGCATATGCAAGTTGTTTGCACATACAGCGGATACATGCAGCAACGTGTCAGAGGGCAAGTGTAAACTCAGACCCTCCTAGCAGCGAGGCCACCTGGCACCTGTGAGCCCAACAAGATAAGAATGAATGAAATAAGCCATTCTTGTCCAGCGGTGGTAACTAGATAATCACATCCTCAGCTCTCGTGTCAACAAAGACAGTCTTGAAGCCAAAGAGAAGATTAGAGTATCCAGCCTCCGACGAAATGCGCCACGAGACGCAAGCTGGACTCCAGACTTTCGGGCCCACTAATGAAGACTAAAAAGTCCTGTGTGGGATGAGCATCATAGCCTTGCGACCAGTTGTCTTGTCGAGGTTAGAAGAAGCTTTCTTACCCAGACCTAAGTTTGATATACTTGTTTATATTTGCGTATGCTTGGACCTGTTAGCATACCGGGACAAAGGTACGATGATATCATCGAATATTAACGAAAGGTATAAGACCTGGAAAATTACTAGGTAGGCTATATAGCCTTAACTATAGAAGGCCTGATGCAGAGAGATATTTCCTTGTGCTTCCATATCCGTGCTAAGCGCTTCAATGATACTTACAGGTGGTTTAGCAGTCTGAATTTTGGCAACTGGTATGATGTAAACTGAAGTTGTATACCCAAATTCTTGCAGGCAGACAATTATACACTACAATTACTGTCGGTCTGAAAAGTCGAATGTGGGTTGAGCAAATCAATATAGATGTGGGGTTTTGTTTGGACTATTTCTTTCAACGCTGGACGATTGGCGTTAGCGACCTAGGGTATCGAAGCGGTGAAACGACTTTACAGTCTGACAGTGCAAACAGCTTGGGAGGATACTGATGGAATGTCCAAGATTTGACTCAAAATCATACCTCGGACTCAAGACGATTTAGATGATGTTCTTTCGGGGTCTGGTTCGAACTCAGCCACGCGGAATTACGCATTGCAGATGGCATTTATAATATTACTCCAGTGGCAGTTTTGGACATTGCTAAACGGATCCCCTCAAATTCACCTGCGAGGCTACTCTTTCCCACCCTTATTTCTTTAGCAGTAGCCCTCAAACCATTCAGTGTGAAGCACCTGTCCAATTCGCTGTCATGGCAGATAGGATTTCCATTGATTGTGCATGGCCCTACCACTGTTTGTAATGTTTTCCAGAGGCCAATGGAAAGGCGCGCCTCATGGGGCAGCTGGAGACATCGTATCCCCTACAATTTCCCTCATTTCCGTCACCTTAGATCTTGTATCAAAAAGGGATATCGTGATTCGCTAGCGCTGTAATCATGTTATATTCCTAATCCAACCGTCACACCTATCCCAAACCATCGCGCTTATGCAATCCTGTGAATAAACCCAGGATTCCACAGCCAATGGAACGTGTACGGAGCACACTAGCGCATGTCGATGTGCCTCGGCTTTCGTCATTATAGGAATGGGCGTTTCAGGAGTGGTGTGTATTAACCCTACGGCTATCCTCAAGTGTCGCCCAAAAGGTCATCTCTCTAAAGGCTAGCCCTGCTTGTCGCCGCGATATATCCGTCTGATACGATGACGTGTTTCATCCCCAGGCCGCTGAGCGCGCATGTCTTTGATATCATGACTCAGAGTACGGATGCTTTTGATAATCGGTCCACGAGTCGCACACGACATTCGCTGAGCAAGAGGCCGATTTAACTTCAGTGCCAAGGGACTTGATACACAGCAAAGTCAGGCTGTGATCAATTAACAGGAGGCTGGGAAGAAGGAAGAGTGCACCAAGCTAGACCAAGCTAGATACATGAGTTTATATTAGTATGTTGGAAATTGGAACGAATTTGGAAAGGTGTGATTTTATTTTTGAACAGTCGGAGGCCGGCTGTTCCGCAGAGCACTGCTCACAAACAGAACGTCATTGCCTTGACGCCATCGATACATTATGCACAGCCTTCTGAGTTTCATAAAGGCGAGTAATATTTCAAATTTTGTACTTGAAGCTCGGACCACCTGAAAAGAGTATATGAATGGTTTCTTTGGCAGTGATGTAACATATAATTACCTAAGCCTTCATCTACCAGACCCGGATGGCATTCACGCAGGCTGAGGCAGGTATATATTACTGAGATAGAAAATTTATATTGTTCTTATAAGGGTATTTGACAGGTTGTCAAGGGAGCGAGCATTGAATACGAATCGTTTTCATTCAAGCCTGCGAACATCAGGTGCTGTGTCGTTATGCTGCCGTCTCTGTTTCTTCCAAGCCTTGACCTCTTTCAAGGCTGCTACAAAGAGGGGAATGAATGCACTGGCAAACAATGGGGTATATACTGCATATGTATGCTCCGCGGGGAAGTATAATAAAGCAAGCATTCCTGGATTGAAAAAGGCACGGGATGAAAGCGTAAGCGCGCGTGCAGAGTGGCGAAGAGTCTCAATTAAAGATGTTCTTGATGAAGTGTACATCTGTCGATGAAATTAGAAAAGGTTAACTGATTGGATGAGCGCCGGGCAGACCCTTTCTATAGCATTTAATGCTTCTTGCACATCGCCTTTGACATCCTGCCCTACGGGCATATTTTCAATCTGGTCCACGAGTTTGACGATGCTTTGGAGTGTGTCCTGAGCACCTTTCGCATTCTCTAGAGCGCGGAAGCGCAATACAGCATCCAGCTGCCACTCGGTGAAGGTATTATGTTCTCCGAAAGAAAGCGTTTTCAACCCTGAAGGTAATTTAGGCACGCCAAGGAGGGTGAGAAGGTGATCTGCAAAGGTTGAAAATATGGAGTCCATATTGGCGGGCGATAATTCTATTGGTGTAATTTCTTTCTGATCAACAGAATTCAGGATGATAATTCCACCCCATTGGGGGAGAAGGAACGCATTTGACGCTGATAGAGACCCTGAGATACAACTGAATAAGTCTGGAAACTATTGCGGACAGTGGAGTACCTCGGTTGTCCATAATACGCAACGGCCGTCGAGCAGCAGACGGGACAAATAGGACGAAATGCAAAACAGGGTCATTCGACGCGCTAGACGCTAGCAAAGTTATCAATACACAGAGCGAAATAACACGGAGCTCTCGTACACAGTGTCCATTCAGCCGAGTTTACAAATACCGTTAGGTCCTCGGGTGTTATCCCATAGACATCGCCAATGGGTTGAGGCTTGAAGGCCAGGGGTGCATGGTACTGTACTTGGCTTTCAATCGTAAAGTTGTGTAGTACGGCAAGCTGTGTCAGGATAGGCGATACATGTCCTGAATACAGATTTGTAGATCAGTTTGAATTGAAAAATGTTGTGCTTACTCACGCGAAATTGCATTCGACACAGGCCAATGATTAACGAACGCCCCCGCAGCAGCGTCCTCGTTAAGTAGAGTAAAAGATAGTCGATAGTGAGTTGCAAATTGAGCAACTCGATGGTCTTGTTCGGAAAATGGCACAATGAGGTCGGATAATAGGTCTACAAGCTTTGATACTATCCCGTGAATGAGTGACAGTAAAAGAGGAATAGTTGGGTGCCTCACAGGCTGGTGCTTGGAGCGAATGTTTTAGTCGCCGGTCTTGCAGAGTGGGTTCTTCTGTGCCTTCTGTGATTGTGTAAACGCCGTTATCAGTATTTTTGTCTTGAGTGGTTCAGTCAGACTAGCCAGTATGAATATGCCTCTTGTATAAACGTACTGAGAAGGCGGTCATGGTTCACTTGTATATCAAGGCCCTTCCATCGGTTGGGAGCTTTGATTATGCGTTCATTGATAGATTCCTTCAACTGAAATGCCAATGAAGCGCTCTCTACGCCAGCCTGCAACGAAATAGTGACGGGGATGCTCAAGCGCTGCTGTGCCTGTGATATGACACGTGAGGTAGGCAGAGAAAGACGTTCGATGCTGGTAGTCGACCACCATAAAGGTAGAGCCAGTATAATAATAAGCCAATATGAGCCTATGATGTATCGGCGAACATTGTCTGCTTGAAAGAATAGGCTTGACGGATCACGAGGAATCCTTGGTAGAGGGTCCATGCATTCGTCGTTTTGGGAGAGTTTGCTGACGTGCGAATTTGCGTGGGGATTTGGAGTCAACAAACGCAAATCTGGCTTGTGGCGGGTCCTCCGAGTCCTGCGCCGACGCCTCCATCCTCCATCCACTTCCCCGACGCATTTTTTTTTACTACTATCTAAAACTCGGGCGTTGTACAACATAGACTCTGCGCGGCGACCTCTACGCTATCTGGTTAACCCATTTTCAGTTTTTCAGCCCACGCTTTTTCGCTCTTGTCAACTCCTCGAGTTAGCAATCCTCAAGTTTGGTTGCCATGTCTTCTGGAGCCTATGATACACCCCTTTCTTCTTCGCCTTTTGTGCCAAATGAATCTTGGCGTGCATCGACATCTATCCCGTCCATTTACGAAGTTAGTACAGTTATTTCTATACTGAACTATCTACTAATGTTAGATGTCACTTTCCCAGAGGCCGCATCATCCACCACCGCGTCGTAGATCGCCAACACCCCCTCGCCGTATCATGTCTTACGATAGATACATTCCTCCTCGTACAGCTTCTGTGTACAATGAAGACTATCCGAACACATACAGGCCAGCACCAAACAGTTATCGACCTGATGAATTGAGTGCGTATTACACTCGCTCACCTAGTCCTGACCGCTACGGGCCCCTGCGTATACCGGAAGCGGATGCTTGGGACCGTTCCATTCCCTGGGTGCCGCCCGTCAAAAACCCGACGTGGCAAGAGAGGAAAATAGCGCCCCCCTCGCCGCCTACATCCATTTCCCGTGGGGTTCGGAAAGAGACCATACTGGCTACAAGGATGTTTGAACCATCCGATGCATGGAAACAACATCATGATCGATTACCGTCAGGAGATAGGTAAGTCACAGCGTTATTTGCTTCCCACCCCCGCTTTAATAGTCCCCCATCAGGTCAAGACGCCTGTCTACTGACGGTTATTTAAGCTCTGGAATACGAGAACCTCACTCTCCTGTAAGGCGCGGCCGTTCTCCAATATATCATGGTGGTGACTCCTATCGTCCTGTGCAAACATACCGCGAGCCCTACGTTAGGTCTGAATACGATTCCTATAGACCTGGATGGCCACCGACAAGTCCTATAAACAGTCGTAGCCGGGATCCATATGGATCATCAAGTCGATTCGAATTCAATGGTAGGCATGCTTCTGGTTCAGGCTCAACACCTGGTTCACGGTCACCGCACCATCGATCTCCGATTAACAAAGCAAGACATGTGCCTAGACGCCGTTCCTCTAGTCGTGCTGATCGTTCCAGTAGCCCGAGAACTCGTTCATCAAGTCGCTCTAGGAGTCGCCGTCACCGGTCCCCCAGCCTTCGCTACAGATCCATCAGTCGAGGTCGCCGCTCTCTCAGTTTAAAACGTCGTTCGAGAAGTCCAGCTCTTCGTGCTTCTAGTAGTAATAAGCGGTCAACCAATGGTACCCAGCCGTCTAATACCCATGAGCTCCAACCGCTCTCCCTTCCTCTCCGCGGGGCGTCACTCCATCGCTCTCCTAAGGTTCCCGCTTCGCCCCGCCGCTCCGTTTCTCGCCCCCTATCTCTTGTTGCTGGTAACTCGGGCGTGATGCTGTCCAAAGTTTTGGTCATCGACAAACCTGCGAAGAATGCCCAGCCACGATCTCTATCTCGGTCCTCTATTGCCTCTACCCATGTTTCGACTAGAGAACCATCGCTATCTCGTGACAATCTGCCACCCCAAACCTTGTCTAGAGAGTTCACAACACCAGAAGCATCGAGGGCTATTGAAATCAAATCCAACCCTTCTGTGAATGCCAGTGCACAAATAGAGTCTCCATGTCCCCCTAAGCTTGAAGGCCCTTTGCCTGGTAGTATTCTTATGGATAATTTTGCATCTGGAATAGCCACACCTGCCTTGCCTTCCGTCTGTCCAGCGTCTCCAGAACTACATAAACAATTGTCACCAGACAATGTAATCGAGGCTGAGATCCAATTACCAGCACTTTCCCCTCCACAAAGTAAGTAAATATCGCTTAAAATAAAACTAAATCATGCTCACGTTGCCATCAGACACCCTTTCTTCTAACCAGATATTAAGCTCAATCCAGGTAGATAGCATTGGAAAGGAAAAGCTCACCAATGGTTTTCCTGATAATATCCAAGATCTAAACCCACCAGGCACCCCTGTACCTTTACACATAGACTCCGGCCCCACTTCTCCTAACCATGAAGTTCTTTCACCTCCATCTAGTCTCAATTTGACGGACAGTATTGCCGCTACCCAGCCGATCAAACAAGACCTCACTCCGATAATCGCCGAGCCAATAACATCACCTAGTCATACCCAATTAACACAGGCACCCTCGCCAAAAAACGAAGCGACATTATCTCGTCAGACACCACCTCCTGAGCAGCGTTCTATTGATAGGGATGTTCTCAATGAACAAATTGCCAGAGCATCTGAAACTAAATCGACGACTGAAGCTCTGCGTTTAGTTGTAATGACACGACTCCTCTGCGATCGCCAAACCAGGGAAGAACTAGTAAACCCAGTCTTGCTCGCTAACCAGGCTACCGCTGCTGAATCCCATGACAGCGGATCTCCTTCCACCGTCGACGAAGTCATTGCAGAAATAACAACGGGGGGGCGTCAAGAGGCACGAATGAAGACCTTCGCCACAGTACAGGGGTCACTCGTAGAACGATTCAAAGAACGTCAGGACTTCCTGACAGCAAAGACTCAGCGCCTGCGAGAACAGTATATTTCGCTCCACGAACGCTGGGTCGCTCACTGTGCAACCCTTAACGAGGAAGCTAAACCCAGTGTCCCTCCAGAGACTGAGCCGGTCTCGCAACCCTCTGGAAGAACAACTCGCCGCTCCACGGCGAATCTAGGCGACGCTGTGCGTTCAGATCTTGAAATGGAACAAATCATAGCCAGCCTCGGGATTGACGAGGCCACAGATCCCAATCAACTTTCGCTCCGTAATCTTGCCATCGTTCCAGATATGATATCTGTCACGCACGGAAAGGTTGATTACGTTTACGACGACACGAACCACCTTATTGATAATCCTGGTGAATATTATGGACCTCATACTGGCACCCACGACTGGACGGATACAGAAAAGGCGATATTTTTGGATAAGTTTGCTGCATATCCCAAGCAATTTGGGGTGATCGCTGAGCACATTCCAAACAAGACAGCAGCCCAATGCGTTGATTATTATTATTTGCACAAGAAGAAAGTAATCGATTTCCGCAAAGTGATATCGTTGTACGCGCCAAATAAGCGCAGAAGAAGAGGTATGGGCAAAAAGAAAGGCAACGGACTACTAGCCGATATCCGGCAGCATGATGCCGAGGTCCATCGTGATTCTGGGTCGCCCACGGTAAGTGGGCGACCTGGGCGCGGTAGGAGGAATATGGCACCCCCTGAGCCCAGAAAGACTGCTGCTTCGCGCCGAAGCACTGTGCAACTGGAAGGAACCCCAACATCAACCCCTACCCCAGAGCCTGACGCACGGCCGAGGCGACGCCGTGGCCCTGCTCCCTCTGCGTCAGCGCCCTTGAGTCGCACAGTTTCGATGAGCGTGGATGAAGCAGAGGAAGAAACGGTCAGTTTCGCCTTTTTAGTTACCTCCTATCTTGACTCAATTTCTACAATAGGATATCGAACGACCAGCCAAGAGAGCAAAGCGAACTCGCAAAGTCAAGTCGGCTGCGATCGTAACGGAGGAGCCCGCCAGCCCTGCACCAGAACCCAAGGCGTCAGATTCGACAGAATCCGGCTCCCGTAAAAAGCAGCAACCGACAAACATCCAATGGTCGGATGAAGACAAGAGTACGTCGATATGACTGGGTTATCTCCAATACGTACCAACGGCTTGCCACTTTAAAGGTCTTTTCCTCGGGCTGCTTGCACAACATGGGGCCGATTTTAAACGCATCGCGGCTTCCATGCCAAACAAGGTATGGACAGCCTAGACTTTGTCGATCAGCCTAGAGTTAATGCTCGGCGAAGACAACCATTCAGGTGAACAACTATTATAAGAGCAACCTCGTGGAGCTGGATCTAGAGAAAGTGGCAGCCAGCGCTCCAAGGCGATCACCTTCCCCAGAGAGGCGTGAGCCTCAGAAGGACACAATTTACCCCGGGTCCGGTGTTATGTCTCCAATTGCTGTGACACTACGGGATTCTGCACCCCCAATGTCCTCTCTCCGCGATGATATGCCGCCACTTCAGGTCCCTACACATACAGCGGTCCACACTCATGCAAGGCCATTCGTCCATTCAGAATCGAAACATCCAACTTGGGCCACACCCAGTACCCCGCTCCCCGATGTGCCTCTTTCAAATGAAAAGCACCACAATATGACCCGCCCTATCTCTCCAAGCCTGGTCCGTGGTTACACACTCTCCGCCGGATACCCCAACGTCGATCTTAATGGCGTCTACCCGTCCGTACCCTCGTACCCTTCAGTGTCCGCGGTGCCATATGTGTACCCTCCATATGCCGACCCTCATTACAACCCCTACTCCATGGGCCGACCTATGCAGCACCATGCTCCCATACAGCCCACCCCTGATCAGTACATGGTCGCAAACCACCGAATACCTTCGGTTCCTTCGATATCCAGACCGGAGAACCCCTATCCCATCATAACAGGTCCTGGGATACCACCAACATCCTATCATTATTCTCTTGAATCTTCTTAGTCTCCCTCATTTAATAGAAAACACTGCACACTATTTAACAACTTTACCTGAATACATAATCGCTTAGCTTCATGTAGTTGTAGTGCTACCAGCCAATTGTAACACAGCTCGTGTATTGTACCACTTCCATTGTAGTGAGTGATGACCGAAGGTGCACAACACCATTCGACAAACGTGGTAAACCTCAGGGGCACGATGGGAATATTATCGCCGGCCTTCAACCATGATAATGTGGTACCCGAAATTGGTCTTGACAAGTGATGAAACGATGGGTTTGTCCACTGTCGACGGCGTGAGGGCAAACGCTACATCTTGGAACGCACCCACCATGCTTCCCCTTACCATCCACCCTAAGCTACCGCCATCTGTACACATGTCAGTCGACTCTCATCCACAACAGGTAAGACCCACTTTTGGCTTTATCCTCAGAATATTCCTGAGCAACTTTGTTGAAAGCCTGTCCTTCCTATTAAACTAGATTACAAGGCCAGTCAAGACGCAGCAGAAAACAGGGTATCTGAACCTGTATCTTCTCCAAGGCCTCCGTGGCTTTGGAATGCTTCTCGCACAGTATGTGGCGCACATTGACCGCAGTAGCAGCCTTCAGGCCGCCCTTGCCCTAGAAATTGATGTAGAGAATCAAACGATGGAAATTAGGTGAGAGGACAAAACTAACATACCTTTGCCTGTTTCTCTTCTCCGTCATCAGCGCCCTTACTCTTCTTATCCCCTGCTTTCTTCGTGTCTGACTTCTTTTCTGAGGCCGCTGAAGCTTTTTTAGCCATAATTGTGGGTGTCGTACAAGAGGGCCTAGGCACAACTCGTGCTTGGCTGGATCTAAGGAGAATCAGGTGAACGATGGGTGAAAGACCCTGCAGGTCGAGTATAGCCCCGATCAGTACGCCCTCCTCGCGCCAACCAATCACCACTGCCATAATTACGATACAAGTCACGTGGGAAAGACATTGAAGCCGGGGCACGAAAGTTTTTGGGCGACTCAAATTGGCTACAAAAGTTACGACTCCTCCGTAATTTCGCCCATATCCCCTCCCCACTAATACGATATGGCGGACAAGATCACGCGAATAGCTATCGTCGATGCAAACCGATGCAAACCGAAACGATGTGCCCAAGAATGCAAAAAGGTGAGTACCAAACGTTAGTGACGCTGAAATCGCATTCTAATGATCGTTGCCCGCAGTCTTGTCCGGTGGTTAAAATGGGTCAGTGTTCATGCCTCCGAAACATCCCTCAGACACCGATCTTATTTCATACAGGCAAAATGTGTATTGAGGTCAAGCCCACAGATAAGATTGCCTTTATCTCAGAGTTTCTCTGCATAGGCTGTGGTATATGTGTCAAGAAGTGAGAAGCACAGAATACTTCACTTTTTTTTTCGAACCATAACCATGTCTGCTAGGTGCCCATTCGAAGCCATTCAAATCATCAATTTACCAACAAATCTGGAATCCCAGGTCACACATCGATATACTGCGAACGCCTTCAAATTACATCGTTTACCTACACCACGGCCCGGCCAAGTGCTTGGACTTGTTGGGACGAACGGTATTGGAAAGAGTACCGCGTTGAAGATTCTGGCAGGAAAGCTAAAGCCAAACCTGGGTCGTTACGATGTGTGTTTTGATAATTTATCTGGTTCTGATTTTCACATCAATTGACGCTCTATACCTTCCACCTCACAGGACCCCCCAGACTGGCAAGAAATTCTGAAATACTTCCGGGGCTCCGAACTTCAGAACTACTTTACCAAAGTCCTTGAAGACAATCTCAAGGCTCTAATCAAGCCCCAATACGTCGATCACATCCCAAGGGCAATCAAGGGTGTTATGACCGTCTCAAAGATGCTTGATTCCAAGCTAGAACTTGACAATAAGCAATTGATGTGCGACGAACTTGAGCTTAACAAGGTTTTGGATCGGGAGATTTCGCAACTCTCTGGAGGAGAGCTCCAACGATTTGCAATCGCAATGTCATGTATACAGAGGGCCGATGTGTGCGTTTACTTTGACTTCATCTGTTTCGAATAAGTTAACATTCTAATATACAGGTACATGTTCGACGAACCTTCCAGTTACCTAGATATAAAACAGCGGTTAAAAGCGGCGGAGGTCATCCGTTCGCTGCTAACTCCCTCGTGTTATATTATTGCAGTAGAGCACGATCTCTCCGTTCTTGATTACCTTTCGGATTTTATTTGTTGCCTTTACGGCAAGCCGTCAGCGTATGGTGTGGTAACAATGCCTTACTCCGTCCGCGAAGGTTAGCTTCGAGCTACTTTCCTCCTTGAACCATGACAATGTGGCCTTTACAGGTATCAATATTTTCCTGGATGGTTTCATCCCTACCGAAAACTTGCGCTTCCGTGAAGAGTCCCTGTCCTTTAAAATGGCCGAGACAGCGGAAGAAATCGTTGCTGCCAAGACGAGTCACTACTCTTACCCCTCGATGACCAAGACGCTTGGAGGTTTTAAGCTCACCGTCGAGGCCGGCAGCTTCTCCGATTCTGAGATCATCGTCATGTTGGGTGAGAATGGTACTGGAAAGACGACGTTCGTGCGCCTTCTCGCTGGGGACACCCCCGACGTCGAGACCGATAAACAAACTCTCGCCGTATCTCTAAAGCCCCAAACGATCTCCCCCAAGTTCCCTGGTAGCGTTCGGATGCTTTTGATCAAACAAATCAAGCAGGCCTTCATGCACCCCCAGTTCCAGACAGACGTGCTCAAGCCCATGAACCTTGAAAATATCATGGATCAGGAGGTTAAGACCCTTTCCGGAGGAGAACTCCAGAGAGTCGCTATTGTCTTAGCACTTGGTACGTTCATCTCAAGCCATATGTAGAAATTAAAGCTAAATCAGCTACCTAGGGAAACCAAACGTCAACGTATACCTCCTCGATGAACCGTCCAGGTAAATTTCCTGTGCAAGATTCAGCATATTTTTTCGATTAACCACGTGCTAGTTTCCTCGACTCCGAACAGCGTATCATTGCGAGCAAGGTTATCAAGCGGTTCGTGATCTAACTCCACGTTTCTTCTTTGATAGCTTAGCTTATTTCCCAAATAAGGTTTGTCCTCCACGCAAAGAAAACGGCGTTCGTAATTGAGCACGATTTCATCATGGCGACATACCTCGCCGATCGAGTCATTGTCTTCGAGGGTGTACCCGCTGTTTCTGCAACTGCTACACCGTACGCACCTTCCCTCGACGAGCGCGAATCATGGGAGACTCATTATATTGCGCCCACATAGGCCTCAAACGCTCCTATCTGGAATGAACAGGTTCCTTGCCTCATTGGAGATCACATTCAGGCGTGACCCAACCAACTTCCGACCCAGGGTAAACAAGCGCAACAGTGTCAAGGACAGGGAACAGAAGAGTAAGAATTTTGCCCAGGTTGATTTACTCACTGATAAACTGTCGTGTAGCATCCGGCAACTATTTCTTCCTCGAGGACTAATTGCAAATGGCACTATAAGCCTAACTGTATCCTATTATATGCATCTAGCCCTGTAACATTTTCGTAAAAATGGTGTTGTTGTACGTGCCATAAACCTCCCCCACTCGACGTTTCCCCCTATCAATCTATGTATACACCTTGACAAATCACAACCACGATATTGCCGGCGCTTGGCATGTTGCCTGAAAGGTGCGCTCCATTTCAGAAGATTCTTACAAATGCAGAACCGTATCATTCCGTGTTTCCCTGGGTTTTTTCATTCTTAGTTCGGTTCTGAGCCTATGAAGTTTCGACTCTGGAATGTTCGAAAACGCCCCCATGATCGTCCGGCCTATTTATGATTTCTAGGCCCGGAAATTTTGTCCATCCACCGATGGTTGGTAAGGAAGTACTTAACAATCGCTTAAAAATTATAAGCGCCGGGAGATACGTAGGATAGTGGGTTGGGAGGGGATATAGGTATTGAAATCGAATGTGTCATCTACGGGCCATCACCATTTGCTCCCACAGCCCTGTAATGAACGGTAATGAGGCATATTCTTTATATATGCTTAACCAGCTCATTTAATATCCTGATTACAGGGCCGGCAGAGAGGTTCCTTTGATATTGACGGCATGCCCTATGTATGTACAACCGTATTTCATATATGCTAATTATTCGATTTCCTGATACTTGAGGTACTAATTGGATACTCTAGGCCTTCAAGTGACTTCAAATTTTGGTCTGGTTGGCGGTAGCACCTTAGTGGCCATAAACGCCGTTGTTAGAGTCAAGAACATTAACAATGCTACAAATTAGATCGAGATCAACATACTGTGGCGAATATGTTTTGCAGCGGTCGTTGAATGTAAGTGGCTTTCCATGTAGTTACTCACTCAAATAATGATACCTAATGGAGGATCCACATCATCTCGGTAATTCTGAAACGTTTTGCAGAGGACCTGCCTTCAGATCTACGATGCTCGTTGACAGCGACCGACTCTGAAAGTTGGAAGGATGACCATATGAGGGTGCCACTTACAACCAGGGTGATCAGATCTGGTAATTACGCGCTGCTTATGAGTCCATACATCATCTCATGATCCTCATGATCATTAATAGCTACAGCAATTTTCATAACAGTAGGCCCATCTCTCTCGACGTTGTTATCAAGATGAGGATAAGGAAGGGGGCTAACAGCTAGGACATCCGTCGGCCATACCTTTATTGACAAATTTTAGGTGAAATGAATCGAGTATTTGGTGCGGCTCTCGACCCCGCCTAAGAAAAATTCAAGAGACTCGATATTCAAAACTACTGGGTGGGCAGGCTTTCGGCGTAGGGGAATACTATTAAAAGAAAATGGATAAACTAGTAATATCGGCGTTACTAGCATCCCGTCTTCTCTGATGAGAATCACGCACACAGCCAAATAATGGTGTAAGCAGCGGGGAAATAAGGAGGTCCATATATTGTTATTAAAACGATTGTAAGCTACTATCATCGCATCACTCCACTGGAGCGTGCTACACCCGGGGCTTATCGTAATGACCACTTCAGTGGAACTCTCAGTCGCCGCCCTCAGCCTAGATCCTGGCCAATCCGATGCTGAGGCACACACACCACCTATTGCTTTCGAAGTGAAGCCATTCACCATTGATCTATCGACACGAGCAACTCGCATGATCAGTTTGGTCAAGGCCGCTCAACTTCCAGACAAGCCAGCATTCCCAGGCTTGGGATCAACATTTGGGGCAGACCTAGATAAGATGAAGGAACTTCAATCCGCTTGGACGACGACCTTCAATTGGTCAACACAGCAAGAGGCCATGAACAAGTGAGTACGTTAGGACCTTTCGATTGTCGATGGGTAAACTTTAACGCCCTAGATACCCTCACTTCACTGCTATAATTGAAGGTCTCACCATTCATTACATATATCAAAAGTCTAAAAATCATGGCGCAATCCCTCTAATTCTCATACACGGTTGGCCTGGTAAATATATTGTGGTTGATTTTTCTGGCCCAAAGTGATGCGGTTATTTCTAGCTTCCTTCCTCCAATTTCTTCCCCTCGTTGAACCACTCACTACGATGGGGAAAACATCCACTGGTGCATCTGTTTCGTTTGACATAGTTATTCCCTCTTTGCCGGGATTTGCATTCTCGTCTCCACCACCTGTCAAATGGACACTACAGGATACCGCCCGCATATTTGATATATTGATGACTAAAGTCCTTGGATATAAGACTCATGCTGTTTTCGGCACAGACTTTGGCTGCGTGGTTGGTTACTCCATGTACAGCAAGTTCCCCACCAATGTTCGCTCAGCGAGTTTCGACTATATCCCATTCATTGCCTTAATGCCAGACCAACTAACAGCAGAAGGAATCGTTCTTGATGACTATGGTAAATTTGCCATCCAGATATTAGTAAAAACGGCAACTACGGGGATTGGGTACTACTATGAACAAAGCACTGAGGTAAGTCTGTACCATAAATCCTGTTGACGCTTCAAACACTGCCACTCGTTTTAGCCCAACACGATCGGGCTTGCTTTATTCGATAATCCATTAGGCCAGCTTATTTGGATGGGTTCCAAATACCTTCTATGTGAGTTTGAGGCCAAAATAATCTCTTATCATTCAATCATATTGTATGGTCTAGGGTCTGACCCTCGCGCCGGAACCAACGGATCTCTTGTGAACACAGACAATATTCTGGCATCCATTTCCCTTTATTTTCTCACAGAATCGTTCATCTCTGCTACATTTACATATGCACAGAATGCGACATCCTTTGGGACTGTTTACACCAGGGCACCGACTGATGCACCGATGCTATTTAGCTCTTTCAAATTTAATAATCAATACTGGCCAAAGGAAATCATATCCAGAGTAGGTAATATGGTGTTTTATAAAGGTGATTTTATATTGTAAGATTGTGAATTATTTCTGATTGTTGGGCAGAACATGACTTTGGGGGCCATTTTCCGTCATTAGATAACCCAACAGAATTTGTTGATGATTTAAGAGAGATTCGTACTTTCTTCAAATAACAAAATTTGTAGTGAACTGTAACCTAAATATAAGCACGCACACCGAGGGGGGGCAGTGGAAGATTCCGAGACACAAGACTGCACCTTAGACAGGAGCTTCGGAGGGCCTGAAGGCCGTTTCTTGGGACCGCTATAAGAGGCCTTGGGGGGTGCCTTCAAAGAACTGTGATGGGTTCTTTTCTTGATGTGGACAGGGTGGAGATTTGAATCAGGCTGGGCCTTCGCAGCACCCCCTTCATGTGTGGGGGCCATTACCAACCACTCATCA